>VWPW01020126.1:190694-285361 GCA_013389825.1 Crypturellus undulatus
AACAGGCTGCTTAGAGAGGTTGTGGAGTCTCCTTCTCTGGAGATCTTCAAGATCCGCTTGGATGCAGTCCTGTGCCACGTGCTCTAGGTGGCCCTGCGTGTGCAGAGGGGTTGGACTAGATGACCTCTAGAGGTCCCTTCCAACCTTAGGCATTCTATGATTCTATGGTTCTATGATTCTATGAAAATCAGAGAAAATAAATTTCAAATCCTTAAATTCCTTTCATAGAATTAAATTTATATTTTCTTTAAAATTACATTCCAGTCAGAATTTCTTTATTTTTGCTTTGTCTTCTTTTTCTTCCTCCCACTTTTTTTTTTTTTTTTGAAGCCATGTATCACCATAGACAGAAATAGTAAATTCTCTGGGACTCTATAGATCTGTCAGCTCAGCTAAGGCCAAATTCTTAATTAGATCTTTGAGTTTCTTTTGTAAAACAAATAAATAATAATAGACATAAAAGACAGCTGCATAGTCTTTTCTGATATTATGCATTCTTAGCAGTGCTAAGCATCTGTGATGAACATTTGATAGAAAAATCTAAAGAGGTTAGCAAAATGGACTTTTTTTCCTATACTTTATGCTTTCACCTTTTGCAGAGCTCATTTTAGACAATGAATCTGACTTTTCTGTGCTTTCTCTCATTGGCTAGCTGCACCATTTAATGGCTCATTTCAAAATATATCTGTCTGCTTTCCTCTCCCCTTACAGTATAAGGGCTCATTAAAACTGAATTTGTCTGTGGGTTTTCTTATAAGGAGGTATCACAATACAGGACCTCATTTAAATTGAAATGTACACTACTCTTTTTCCTAGACTCTCTCCCAAGACTTGATACCACATAATGACTGATTTTTAAAGGGTAATCTTACTGTTTTTAGCATCTAATAGGCCTACATTCTGAAACAAGGAATAAACTGAAATAACTTATTTCACAGCACACAAGGTTGGCATATTGCAGTACAAATCTCTTTTACCTTCTCCATCTTGCTATAGGATGCTTGCTTTTTTATATTAAAAATGTATGCGAAAAGGTCTCTCAGTGATGTTGTAAAGTAGATGTGATTAAAGGATGTTCTGATGAACAGTTTTCGGTTTAATGATTCATGTGAGGGTATGGGAATTTAGACTTATTTGCAGTTTCAGCTTTATATTTTCTTATGCTTCTTTCTTTATTCCAAATATCTTTTCAAGTGCCCAAGAGTATCACATATACTCCCTATCTTGCAATATATAGCTGCTGATCCCCTGTGTCCAAAAATCACCCCCGTATCCAAAAATCAATACTCATTGGAATGACCATGAGCATGTGGTATCACATAACTGCAAGTGCATAACCTCCTGAGCCATATCATGCTACCATCGCTATTCTGTTTGCTTTTTTACTGGTTTGACCAAGTCTTTTTCTTATTTTCCTCTGATTGTTTGAACATATTGCAAAATACCAGCCTTTAAAATCAAAACTATTATTTAAAAAATCTCATTTTGAAAATCTTTAAACAGTTCTCTGAGAATTTGTTTGATTCACCAATTAATTTTCAAAGAACATAAATTAAAATCACTTCCTGATGCTAGGATCACCCTGACCTACAAATCCTTTCTAAAAACCTATGGGCATCTCTTGTAATAATGAGATGAATTGTTCTCTACTGGTTGCTATTCATAGGGCCAAATAAATGTGAAACAATTTTGGAGCTTTCTCAATTTTGTTCCAAGCTCATTTCATCAAGCAAACTAAATCCCCAGTAATACAAAATCTGCTTTGCTACTATCCATTATTCTTGCTATCCACAACTGCTGAAATAAACTGGCCTGCTTCTTTGCAGTTCCCTCAGAGATATTTAACAGATTATCTTTGTGAAAGAGGGAATTTCTGCCTCAGAGAAGGAGAAAAAACATATGGATTTCTGAAGAAAATAGATTTGTGGGAGGGAAGGAAAGTCTGTTAGCTCATAAGTTTAGGAAGTAGGGACTATGAGTTAATAAGCTTAGAGGTTAAGAATATATCCTGGGAACAAACAGATTTATGAACACCTGCAATGGAAGGATTTGTGAAAAATAGATGAAGCGCATTAAATAAGATGATAGATGAAGGGTGAAGTAAAGGCAGAATAATAAGGAAGACCTTAAATTTCTAACATGATATTTAAAGGCAAACCTTTCAGTAAATGGGTAAAGAAAGTAATGAAGGATAAATATTCATAGATGTATACATATATACACACCATGAATCATAGAATGCCTAAGGTTGGAAGGGACCTCTAGAGGTCATCTAGTCCAACCCCTCTGCACACGCAGGGCCACCTAGAGCACGTGGCACAGGACTGCGTCCAAGCGGGTTTGGAAGATCTCCAGAGAAGGAGACTCCACAACCTCTCTGGGCAGCCTGTGCCAGTGCTCTGTCACCCTCACAATAAAGAAGTTCTTCCTTAAGTTCCCGTGGAACTTTTTATGCTTCAATTTATGGCCATTTCCTCTGGTTGAGGCACTTACAGACACAGATCAGATCCCTTCTCAGCCTTCTCCAGGCTGAACAAGCCCAGCTCCCTCAGCCTCTCCTCACAGGGCAGATGTTCCAGGCCCCTGATCATCCTTGTAGCCCTGCACTGGACTCTCTCCAGCAGCTCCACATCCCTCTTGTACTGGGGGGCCCAGAACTGGACACAGTACTCCAGATGTGGCCTCACCAGGGCTGAGTAGAGGGGCAGGATCAGCTCCCTCAACCTGCTGCAGACACTCCTCTTAATGCACCCCAGGATGCCATTGGCCTTCTTGGCCACGAGGGCACACTGCTGCCTCATGGTCAACCTGTCGTCCACCGTGACACCCAGGTCCTTCTCAGCAGAACTGCTCTCCAGCAGGTCGGTCCCCAGCCTGTACTGCTGTCTGGGGTTATTTCTCCCCAGGTGCAGGACCGTGCACTTGGCCTTGTTGAATTTCATGAGGTTTTTGACCGCCCAGTTGTCATAACGCCAGTATGAAAATATATACAGAAAGTATTATTACAGGCAAAAATGGAACACTGTATATATACACTGGGACCAGTGTATTATGAGCTTAATTAAGAACTTTAGCAGTCTAGTCAAATACAACAGCTATCTTTAGCCCAGGTTCAGCAATACTGTTTCTTATCATCCAAAGAAATACAGAAAAGGTGTATTAATAACACCTGTAAAATTGCTATGCAAGAAAACTTTCTAGTATATGCTGCCTTTATTTTGGCAATATCCTCATCTTGCAATGGGCTTCTAGGTCCTAAGCTCAAAGGCACCAGGCTCCTTTGTGAAGTGGGAAGGAGGCTGCTTACAAGAAGTTACTAGCCAGATCTACAGATTGAGAGAAGTATCATGTTGATAGTATTAATTTCTTCCTCTTCAGGACTGGAGTCCACATCAGACTACTTTTATGCTGTCTGTTTATGCTCCATTTCCTTTGAGCTGTTTCTCAGGTACCATGTAAAAGTTGCACAACAGCCTCCCACAGCTGCAACAAACAAGACTAATGTTTGTTGGGCAGTGACTATCTTGATGGGTCACAACTTTACCATGGGTGTCATCCACAATGTTTCATCTAAAATAAGTGAAGCAGTGGTTGCCTGTTCACAAGGCAAGTGTTCACCCAAGTTAAAAACGGATCAGGCCAAGGCAAGTCTGTCACTTCTGAGCACAAAGTCTATGTTCTTCTCCTTGTAATAGCCAAAGATCACATTTCATGGGATATATTATATGCAAATGCATATGATGTGTATGAATTAATGCAATGTGCTGCTTAACAGATTTTGTTCAGACTGTAAAATAGTTTATGTAATACTGTTTTGAGGCTGAGACTGCAAAGAAAGTCCAGCAGATAAACCCAAATAGTTTTCAACATTGTTTGATCCCTTAGCATAACACTCAGTCCTGCTGTCTGTACTCTTCTCCCGTATTTACTATTATTTTTCTTTCCTTAAAATTTGGAAATTTCAAATTTTATAGTCTTGATAGATTGTAAAAAGGATATTCCTTCATGGCAACATAGTTTTATGCATATCGCATTCTCTTAACTGTAAGAACCTTTTTATAGTAATAAGCTAGTTGGTAAGATCTGTATGCAACATCTTCCTTCAAGGTGTTTTACATTACAAATAAACTTCACATTTTGGATTGATTTTGTTAACTCCTTCATTTCACTTTTGGCTGTGAAAAATAATAAGGCAGAAAATTCATTTAATGATCTGAGAAAAAAAAAAAACACACCAAAAATTATTTACAAGTTTTAAACAGTCCTATTCTTCTCTGCCTCTGCTATGTTATATTTAAGGTAGAGAAGGAAGAGGGAAAACACCTGTGTTGTTCAAGAAATATCTAACTGAGTAGAATATAGGGCTTCTGAACTTGTCCTTTCAAGGACAATCCCTTGCAATCCCTGCAATGTCCTTTCAAGTTCAAAAGTACTGGAAAATACACAAATATATTGATGTTATGTGGTAATAAACCTTGCTATAATTCATTAGAAGAGATCCAGGCATATGAGATTGTACAGTTTCTGGACCAGATTGAATCCCTAAACTCAGTTCTCTCTACTCTATAGACAAATGCTGGATGACACTGAAAGCTGGTCAGTCCAAAGTGCCATCAGCTTTGGGTTAAGGGTTCATATAGAACAAATGTGTCAAGGGAGCTGGAAGCAACTTCTACCTTGAGCAGGATATAATTTAAGGTTATCTCTGGTAATTTTAAGCTATCTATAAATATAGTTAGAGTGAAATACTGAGGTAGAATCAGTTCCTTCCAGAATTGTTGAGAGGTAATTGTTCCAGCAAGATCCACAGGCCACTACTTCTTATGCAGAGGTGGGCAGAGTCAGCTTTTCCCTTTCAAAAGGGAAGATCTTCTTTCAATTTCAAACAAATTGTTTTCTAGTGATTAGCATATGCATGCAAGGACACACAAAGTCAGATCTAACATCTTTCTCAGTCTGTGATGTTTCGAATTCACACCTCTCACTGTTGTAGATACTGCTCTACCTTAACTATCACGCTTTTCTCAACTAGTCCATCAGAAGATATTACTCCACTATTGAAGCTACAGGATTGCTTAGAAAACAATCAAGACTTACTAACCAAGGGGAGGAAAAGAGAGCAAGAGGAAGTCAGAAGGAGAGTGTAGTGTGCTGGCTAAGACACTGAACCTAGCAGGAGTTTTCCAGTTTCAGTTCCTCAAATACTGTTCCTGTATTTCTATTAAAATTTTTTGAATAAAAAGGCTGAGGCTGTGACCTAGATACAACAATGTCAGAAAAATCACCTTATCTTATGTTCTCTTTTTTTTTTCCCGATGATTCTCAATTTATTTTTATTCCCCACAGCACAATTTTAACAAGGACAGAGAATATCTCTCCATTTCAGAACTGTCTGTAGCACTGTCTTTGTAATACTCTCCAGGGAGGTGCAAGCTGTGGATTTGAATTCCCTTAGAAATCAGAGGGAACTGAAACTAAGCTAAGGAAATACTACTGGTAGTAGTACTTAAAAAGAAAACGAAAAAAGAAAAAGCACTCTTGTCTTGGCTACTGATGTAGAAGAAAACATTTTTATTTTGGAAGAAGTCTCATCTGGTAGGTGAACGTCAAATGTATTCTTAGAAGAGGGAGCTCTTGTGGAGAAGCTCTCGTCTTGGGACCACAAGTTCTGATCAGACTAACTGAAACCACTTAGGTATACTTCATGACTGTTCTTACATTTTAAAACTGATTAGGACAAAATATGGGATGCAGAAAATTTGACATGTGGGTATAATCATCTGAATTTAAGGGTGAATTTCCACTTATAGATTTTTTTCTGAGGTGAACATCAGTTGGAGCTTCTATCTTTCTGATTCCTCCAACAAATATATATAATGCAGTCATGCTGCTAAGGAATATAACATTTGATCTGCAATAAATATTACATATCTGAAGATAGGATAATTTGCTACTCTTATCAGATTAATACCCTAGAAATATTAATACATGCAGTAGTTATGCCTGTTTCAAAATTCTTGAAAATACAGTATCAAAAATGCATTTTTAATAATTGTTAGTTTGCTGTTAGCTTTATGGCTTCATGCTCAATACTCCAATAGGTGTTTTTGACATAACACGGTCAGTCAAATTTTCTATTAAATTCTGAATATAATTACTATTTCTCAGTTCTGCAGTAAAACAACAGCAAAAAAAAAGAGTAGATTACCATGCTCAAGAAAATGTGGACAAGTAGTATTCAGATTAGTATACTTTTAGAGATATATTGACTTATTTGGCTAGTTTATTTGGGAATAAAATAGGAATAAAATGAATCCAAATGCATAGGCTTATTTTTCTTAAAAACATACACATTTTCATTTTAGTAAACTGCTAAATAAACATAAGGAGAAAAGCAGACTGGCAGACCTCAGTGAAGCCTGGTAGTAAGGAAGATGTAGAATCATTCCTTTCCTGTATTAGTAGAATTTATTTGGCAAGCATAGGAGTTCATATATCAGGTGCCCTTTTTGAATTTCCATGTTTAGGATAATAAAGGCTAAGGCTTGGTTAAAAAGGCAGTTGAACAGGGAGTAGCATACTTAGACAATCTCATATCTGCTGACTTCACAGCACACAGCTTCCTTCTTTTCTAAAGGAGACTATAGGTGTCTCAGATCACGAAAAAATAAGTTATGTCTGTAAAACAAACATAATAGAAAGTAACGCAAGCTTCCTGACAAAGTCAAGTTTTTAACTTATGCTTATGAAAATACAGTATTAATATGCATTATTAAGCACTGTAAAAAGTCTAAATATAATTCTCAATAGTGAAATTCTTCAAAACTACTTTAAAAAAAATGACAGAAAGATGTAGTAGCCAGTGTCCTCACTTGCACACCACTAACACATGGAAGGAAAAAATAATAGGAATTCTTCTACTAGATACACTGAAATTGTATTTAAAAAAAATCACCGAACCAATCTTTTTCAAACATACTGCATCCCTTCATTTAAGTGTTATCTGTACAACAAGCAAAGCCTGAAAGTGCAGCTACATCTTTCATCAACAATACTTCCAACAGACTAGAAAGAAAGGAGTGTTTACATTTTGACCTGCTCTGAAACAGAGAAAATCATGAGTTTTAGTCAAGAAGTGTTTCTCTCATTGTAAATATATATATACATATAAATATAAGTTTCTTAACTTATGAAACAAGAACAAGAATAAGAATTATGTGAAACTTAAAACAGAGGAGAAAACCTTATAAAACAAAATACTTTTGTAGCCCTGTAGCCCAGTCAATATGGTCCTGGAATTTTTAGTAACAAGTCATAGATGTTGATCTGAGTTTGCAAAGCCTCAGGATGGAGGTTTGTCAGGCTAGCTTTGTCTTAAATTGCCTTGACTTGCCTGGTGATTTTTTAATTGACTTCTTAACCATAGCTGCATTTTTTCTGATTGTGCCATGGCTAATCCTTCTGTGTGCAGAATGAGTATTTACAACTAATAGTGCAGCATGGAGACCTAGTATGACAGCAGAAGCTGTGAGATTGGGGAAGCAGTAAACATTGTGGGGCTTAGGTCAGGGATGATGAGAGACAGGGCAATGCTGCCCCTGGAA
Organism: Crypturellus undulatus; assembly: GCA_013389825.1. Lineage (NCBI taxonomy): Eukaryota > Metazoa > Chordata > Aves > Tinamiformes > Tinamidae > Crypturellus > Crypturellus undulatus. Next base: position 198,299 of record VWPW01020126.1, read on the forward strand.
TCCCACAGTCAAAAACAACTCAGTATATGCAAACCCAGTTTTAGAGACTGGAACACCAGTGTTAGGGATGCAAAGAGTAAAGATCTAACATATGTAAAATGCCCCAAATATGTTGAATTCACCTGTAACAGGAACTTGTAAACCAATAAAGTATAAAAGTGTGTTAGCAAAAATATATAAATGACTCCCAATCAGATTTTAAGAGAAGAAATTCTCAGTAATTCCCTAGGGAGGAAAATGGGGAACTGATTACTCATCCCAATGGAAGCGAGTGCATAACTATTTTAAATGTAAAATTATATGGAGTTTTTCTGCATTATTAGATTTTTTTCTGCAAAAATTGATTTTGTACTAATAACTCTTCAGTAATTCAAGATTTGAATTTTACTAACAATTTTCTAGCTTTACATTAAAACTTCTTTGTTTGTTTTATTTTGCCCATACAGGATTGGTAGTGTAACACTGAAACTAGTACTTGCGTCTGTGAAGACACAAAAGAACACTCACTTTAGAAAAAAACAGGGCCCATCCTTATTAAGATAGTTATGGCAGAGTGTGCTTGGCCTTCCACGAAGTAATAAGTCAGAGAAACGCACAACACAACCACAGAAGTCCTGAGCTACCACTCATAATGAGCTTGTGAAATTTTACTCATTCCATCCTACAGCTGTTTGCAATAGAAATGTTTTCAAAGGTGATGGAGACAGGTGGAAGTAAGGTTCTTCCTTGTTTTTTTTTCCACCAAGTATAGTCTTCCATGGATATCAATTACACAACATCTGATGCGAATGTTGCTACTGCTCTAGAATTCACTTTTCTAAAGACATTATCTGTGCTCATCACCTTAACATCTTGTAACTACTGATCTTTCCCCTGGAGCTGTAAGGTGTTATAGCCAGAATAGCTAGGTTACTTCAGTCTTTTCCTTTTCCGTTAAATTCTTTTCTCTCCTTTTCACATATACACAAGTTCAGTAAATTTATTCTGACAATACAGCAGTGCTGTTTTTATTTAAGTGTTTGCTTTTTAATTGCCAACTATTTTTTTCTCACTTATTTTTTCCTCAGTCATTCCTTTCAGCTCACTTTGGTTGATCCTGGATGAAACTTATAACTGAAATTCATTGTGAAGGACTTAGAAAAGCTATCTTAGATGTTTTTGTGCTAAAATTAAACCAGCTTCCTCCCCAAGACAGAGAAAAAAAAACTCCTTTCTGGATTATAACTATGCAGTAAACTATACAACTGCTATTGTGAAGATAGATAAAAATAGTGTGAACTCTACTGATAATAACTGCTGATTAAAACAGCATTTTGTATTTTAGGTTTGTAAAAACCTGGTTCTTAGATGACAAATAAAATATTTAAATCAATCAAGGCTTGAGAAAAGTAGTATCTTATTAAACTAACTATTATACCTGGAAAGAACAGACAGAGACTTCTGAGTATGAAAAGTTCTCTTAAATTGATTATTTGGTTGTTTTGTTTTACTTTTCTTCTCCTGATTACATCATCTGGTCTTTATAAAAGTAAAGAAAATAATTAGCAAGGAATCCATCATGGAGTTCACTCATCAGTGTCTGTTTTTCTCACAGGAAATTAATGTCAAATACCTTTAAATTATCATTTAATAAAAAAAAGGAACCTCAAATTATAGGCAATTTATTCCTATTACGCTTAACATTATGGTTTTTAAGTAATATATTTATTACCTGTAATCAGACAGTATTTACTAATACTGGACAATGAGAAAGGAGAGAGGAAAGTTTTCACAAGCAAATGATTTATCCTAAAATACAGATTAATGCTTATTTTCAGTAGTATTGAATATAGAAACAAATATATGTGTTTTAAAATTTAAAAGACTATGAGGGTTCCTTCATTTTGTCATACACACAAACAAATCCATACCTCTAAATTGCTTTGGCTGCTTCTGAATTACTGCTTTTGAATTAAATATGCAAACAATTCCAGATACAAAGAAGATAATAAGCAGAGTATGGAAGAGGGATATTTCATGGCAATAATTATTCCAATAAAAAATGTGTAATCTGAATTTTATGAAATATACATCTTGGAGGTTTCTTTCTTATGAAATTTTTCATTAACTTATTAAAGGCAATGTTAGATTCTGATTTTTTTTTTTTATAACATGACTTGGAAGTTGCAAATCATTTTTTGGACTTTGGTGAAATGGAATAAGGTATTTTCATAGAACCATAAAATCATAGAATCATAGAATGCCTAAGGTTGGAAGGGACCTCTAGAGGTCATCTAGTCCAACCCCCGCTGCACACTCAGGGCCACTTAGAGCACGTGGCACAGGGCTGCATCCAAGTGGGTCTTGAGACCCACTTCTCCAGAGAAGGAGACTCCACAACCTCTCTAAGCAGCCTATTACACTACTCTGTCACCCTCACTATCAAATAATTTTTCTGGACTCTCTCCAGCAGCTCCACATCCCTCTTGTACTGTGGGGCCCAGAACTGGACACAGTGCTCCAGATGTGGCCTCACCAGGGCTGAGTAGAGGGGCAGGATCCCCTCCCTCGACCTGCTCCAGACGCTCCTCTTAATGCATCCCAGGATGCCATTGGCCTTCTTGGCCACGAGGGCACACTGCTGCCTCACGGTCAACTTGTTATCCACCATGATGCCCAGGTCCCTCTCTGCAGAGCTGCTCTCCAGCAGGTCAGTCCCCAGCCTGTACTGCTGTCTGGGGTTATTTCTCCCCAGGTGCAGGACTGTGCACTTGGCCCTGTTGAATTTCATGAGGTTTCTCACTGCCCAGTTGTCCAGTCTGTCCAGGTCCCTCTGGATGCTAGCGCAGCCCCCTGGGGAGTCAGCTACTCCTCCCAGCTTTGTATCATCTGCAAACTTGCTGAGGGAGCACTCTGTGCCTTCATCCAGGTCGTTGATGAATAAATTGAATAGGAATGGTCCAAGGACTGACCCCTGGGGGACACCGTTCAACACAGGCCTCCAACTGGACTCTGCACCGCTGATCACCACCCTGTGAGCTCTGCCATCTAGCTAATTCCCAATCCACCTCACTCTCCACTCATCCATCCCACACCTCCGGCGCTTGTCTAGGAGGATGTTGTGAGGGACGGTGTCAAAAGTCTTGGTGAAGTCAAGGTAGATGACATCCACTGCTCTCCTCCCCTCATCTATCCAACTGGTCATCCCATCATAGAAGGCTATCAGGTTAGTCAAGCATGATTTCTCCTTGGTGAATCCATGCTGACTAGTCTTGAGCACCTTCTTGTCCTCCGCATGCCTGGAGACAACGGCCAGTATGAGCCGTCCCATCACTTTTCCAGGTACGGAGGTTAGGCTGACTGGCCTGTAGTTGCCCAGATCCTCCTTCTTGCCTTTTTTGAAGTCTGGTGTGACGTTGGCCTTCTTCCAGTCCTCTGGCACCTCCCCCATTCTCCAGGATCTTTCGTAGATGATGGAGAGTGGCTTAGCTACGGTATCCGCCAGCTCACGCAGCACCCTGGGGTGCATCCCATCAGGGCCCATGGATTTGTGGGTATTGAGTTTCCTTAGGTGCTCTCTAACCCAATCTTCCTCTACCCAGGGCCAGTCTTCCTCTCTCCCGCCTTCTTCTCTTGTCTCTAGGGCCTGGGACTCTAAAGGGCTGCCCTTGGTAAACACCGAAGCAAAGAAGGCATTCAGCAACTCTGCTTTTTTTTTTTTGTAAATATATTGTTGTTTCAAACCAAGAAAATGGAATTCTTAATTTAAAAAAAGCAATATTAAGTGTTTTTTTTTGCTGTAATCGGCAATGTGTTTTTGCAAAGTACTGCCAAATTCGGTGCAGTTTGTGAAGAACTTTGATTTTACCGGAGCTGTATTTTCACAAGGAAATTGGATGTGACAGTGTTCTCCTATCCTCCTCTTTGAGCATGTATTTTCTAGAAGCATTTTCTGAAAGGTTTGCAGAAATAATTTGACACATCACCTTGCCAATGGAACCGTAACTAGTCTCTTGCTTTCAAAAAGCTCACCATCCAATAGATGAATCAAAGAAAAAATGGTAATCAGTTTAGCTTTCTCACAGGAGGGTACAAAATTATGAACAGTCAGCAGTGAGAAAAGTATAAAGGATCTGCAAAGATAAAGTGAAGCACCAATAACAAGGTCAGATATAACCCAGAGTTAAAATTAAAGAGGAACACAACTCCCTAGGCTTATATTAAAGGTGCTCTCTCTCCCTAGCCAGTAGCAATAATATACAATAACAGGTTAAGTGTGAAGTGTTCTAACCACAGACGTATTCGTCCCTGACCTTGAAATCAAGCAGCTGAAGGAGGCAAACAAATAGAATTTAGGTTGCCTGAAAAAGACGGAAACAAAGATGGAAAGTAGACAAAATATTTTGACATAGCTGGTAAATCTGATTCTTGGCCAATAACATTAGCACCTGCATTTTTTTTTCCTCTACTGTAGCAGAACTGTGTATCTATGTATCATCAGATTTCCCACTCGGGCTTTCAGAGAAAATGTTGTACTTCTTTCTATGGGTGGCATAGAATTTTGGAATTTACAATTTTTCAAGGAGTTGTGGAGATCAAGGTTATCAGCAGGCACAAAAAGATTAAACAAATTGGACTTGTGGAAAAGTGAAAATACTAGGTAGAAGAAATTTGTGTTAAAGTCTTTAATGCAACAGCCAAGGAGCACAAGGAGAATGAATGGCAGAAAAGAGCTGGGCTTACTTGCTCCTCGTAAATAGGAGCTCTTGTCATTGCAGCAGACATGGTAGCCTACTGTCTGCAGAGCAGAGTGAGCCTCATGTCTAGCATAATTAAGACAGTTGGTATGTTCTATATTCCTAAGCCCTGGTAAAACAGGGAAAGCATAGGAAAGTATCATCTCTTCCCACTCACATCATTATCTCATAAAGGGTACTCACTAGTTGGCAAATGCATTCAAAAAACAATTTAAGAAAACATGTTCGGAATAATCATCTAATCAGTTTTCACAATAATACTTCAACCAGCACAGATAATCAGGCTTAGTCCATAAGCATTTAAAGAGATATATAAAAATAGTATAGTTAATGGATTTTCAACAGCAATTTTACTAAAAAGGCAGTCTGAGAGAAGTTTGAGCTTCTCATGCAAAGCTATAACAAATTTTTGTGTTTGAAGTGCAACTATGTACAAGACAATTCTCTAAGCTGTATTTCTGGAACTTTGATATCAGAGATTCCGTAGATACAAGGTAGCAGAATTTTTCCTGCTAGCTCAGTCATTGCTCTGAGAAAATGCTTTAAATGTTTTTTCCATAAATGGAATAAAACATTTCTTCTCAGCTGATTCACAGAACACCAAAACGTACATATTTCCTTAAAACTCTTCTTCTGGTGTAGATATTTGGCTCTTAATTACTGTGCTCTTTGCACTTCCAGCCCTGTGACACTTGCAAGGGAATCCAGTAACCTAGACCTCTGTAGATCAGGTAGATTGATCAGGATGACCTTGTCATACATATTACATAATCATTAATAGATATATGTATTCATATATATATAGCACACATAAAAGTGTGTATTTCTATATAAATGTTTTTTAATTACTTTACTAGAGAATATGACTTCTGTTTTTCAGTCTTTGAATTATTGTCATTTATGTAAGAAAACTCTTTTAAAAGAAGTTCATTGGAACTCTTCCCAGTGAACACATTGCAGTGGGGTGTATTTTATATGAATAAGTTCTTGTTTACAAGGGATGTGTTTTGAGTGCCTATATGTATTCTTTTCATTTTTCTATGATCTTTATGCTTTAAAAGTGCTAGTGATGAATGAGGCCAAGGATGAAAACTTTTTTTACACATTTTTTTGAAGGAGGTTAAGTGATTGCTATCTCATCTAAGTAAATATGAATCCCACATATTTCTGTACTTCTCACATACAGTTTTTGAGACCTTAAAGCATTCACAATATTTACGCTCAAACACTCTTGTGAGATACAGAAGTGCTACTAGTCTCATTTTACAAATGAATGACACAAAAGTGAAACTGTTGTGTAGACCAAATGATCTTGAAAATCTGTATATAAGGGACTCAGTCATCAATGCATTGAAAGACTAGAGCAGAGAAAAAAATACTTGAAAGCTTTGTTATCTGGGGATAACACCTTAACTAATAAATCTTAATACCTTAAAAAGGTATTTTATATGCAATACTGATACTTTAAAAAGTCAAAATGTCTTTTAAGTATCTTTCAGATGTATTATCAGTATGCAGTACTTACAGTATAGAAAAAACATAAATATATATAAAAATATGTATATTGTATATAAATAACGTAATTGTGCTAGGGCCATGTTTTGCATGCATAAAGGTCAATCTTTGAATAAAAACTTTGGGGTTTTCAAATGGACATGCATGAATAGCATGAACAATGTATTTGAGATAACTGAAGCACATAATATTTATCTTCTTTTGTTAAACACAGATTAATAGTTACTTTTATACACACACTTGTAAAGTAAATTAGACACTTAAGATATGATTTAGAGTATTTGTACGTGCTGATAAGATTCTTCTGTGGAAAAATTGCTTGGAAAAGGGGAATTTAGAGAAAAACTAGGACCTAACAGAAGTTTTGGCATTACAGAAGCTTGCTTGGAGTGATACACAGCTGCTATTTCCAGGATGGTTGGTATGCACGGACTCTGCTCCTCCACAGTTCTCTGGGCAGCACAATCTGCCCTCCTCGCAGCTGCAAAGGGGAGTAACGGAGGATGGAGCGGAGTGAAGGCACCGCAGTCAAACTCCGTTGCACTCCCTGTCCTGGGCCCCTCATCAGCTGCACAGTAGCTGCCCAACGGGAGATGCACGATAACATGCCCGGTGCTGGGCCAGCAAAGGTGGCAAATCACCCCTTTCAGATGAACTTTGCTTGAATTTTCCTCATTATAAGCTCATTATAATGCCAAAACAACTCAATCCCAAATGTTATTCCCTCTGAGGTACGAGCACTCTTCACTGAGCATGAGCTCTAAATTTTCGATTGATTGTACCTTTAAATGAAAGCGAGAGACTTTTTCACCAATCAGTAATAAAAGCAAGTGTGGCTACAATCACTCAAGTTCCACCTAAATGTAAAAAAAAAAAAAAAAAAAAAAAAAAAAAAGCAGAGAAAGGGAAAGANNGAGACTTTTTCACCAATCAGTAATAAAAGCAAGTGTGACTACAATCACTCAAGTTCCACCTAAATGTAAAAAAAAAAAAAAAAAAAAAGACAAAAAGTGAGCAAAGGAAGGAAGAGGAGGAGGAGGAGGGAAGACTATTGTAACTTTTGGGGTTGGTTAATTGATCTAAATCCCCTTTCCTCCTCTTGGGGGTTGGGACGCTGCCTGAGGAGACTACTTAAGACTTATAGCCCTCTCCCATCTTCTGGGGTGAGTGATGATTGCACATTTGTACATCAGAGCTAGCTAAAAATCCCACCCTATAGTAGACCTATCCTGTACTGATATTTGAAACCTGCTTTAAAAAAGTTGCTTTTGACTAAATCATGCTATTCATGAACTCAAATACTTGTTTGGAAGGTGATTGGACCTAGAGTCAACATACTGTCCGTGAATCAGGTACTGCCAGAGTCAGGCCTATAGTTGATTATACTATTCATGGACTCCACTTGATATTTTGAAGGCGACTGGACCTACCGTCCACAAACTGTTCATGAATCCAATACTGCCAAAGTTGGGCCTAGAGCTACCACAGTATTTGAGGTCGCTATTAAGAGATGAGTCCAGCCATTCTCAGTCCCTCTAGCTTTGAGGATTGGCAGGAATGCAAGGGGAATTCATCTCTTACCAAATTATCTACCCCCACCCCACCCAGCCTCAGACTGCAACATCCCCTCTTAGTCTTTTCTCCAGGCTAAATAGGCCTAGTTCGCTTATAAGATAGATATTTGACTCCCTTAATCATCTTTGACTCTCTAAACTGGACCCTCACTAGAAGTTCTATGTCCCTTGGACTTGCTTTTCTCACAGTTTTTGCCTTAGGAAAACCAAGACTGGACTGTTTAAGAAAATAATAATAAAAATGATTTTGATTATATTTCTTTTTAACAGGAAGGGAATATCTCTCCAGATACTATTTATGATTGTATCATTTTTCTTTTGTTCCAAATGAGTGGAATCATGATTTTAGTTCAGTAAGCAGAATGCCATTCCTTACTTACCATTTTCTATATAATCCAATAGACATTTACTTGTTAAAATATTAAGTGTGAAGTATTTAGGCTAGATTTAAATGCAGTAATAAGTATAGGGATTTGCATAATATTGGGCACTGATGCCAACTTTGAAATGTCAGCATCATTTTTCACAATTGAAAGCATGGTACCTTTGCAAAGAATCATTTATTAAAACCAAACCACTGTTTCAATAAAGCATTAGAATTTCCTGCATAGAATAGCCCTTGGGCAGCATTCTGAAGTAATAGTGAATTGCTATTCTAATCCACAATGGAACATTTTAATAAGTGTGATAAATGACTCACAAAGGGCTTCAGATTTCAATGTCAGTAGAATTAGAATCAGGCAAAGTCTGGGTCTGGGTGATAGATGTAGAGGATTTTTGTAGTAAACAGTCTGCAATGTCAGGACAATACCAGCTTATTGAACTCTCAGAGGCTAAATTCCTGTCCATTCGTCACCTTGCTGCCAGCAGACATAGATATACATACAGCAATAGTCTTACATACTTTATCAGCTAATACATTTCTATAACTCCAGGACTATTTCAAAAAGATTAGAGAAAGAAACATTTAATAAATAAGAAAAAAATTAAAAGATGAAATGAAACTAGAAATGCTTTAACTTAAATGATCAAAATCTTGTTGAAATTTTTGTCATTGGAAGTTTTCTCTTTTCGTCTCATAACCAGAAAATAAAACCAGTTCCTGATGCAGGTCATACTTCTGCTAAGTCACTTTTTCTGTAGTGGTTTTAAACTGCTGTTAAATAAGTGCTCTTCAATGAGTACTTTTTGTTGATTTTCAAGGGAAAATAAGGAATTAGATGGTCACAATATTTGTTGTTTTATTGAGTTAAAAATGTTTTTAATATTTCCTCTTGAAGGATAATCAGAAAGAATTTTTTTAATTTTATCAAGTTTTCCATCTAGTACAATACTGGTATTGGACATAATAAGATGAGGCATTCAAATATTTTACATGGCTTAACTTACATATGAATAGAATAGTGGTACATTTCTTTTTTGTGATGAGATTTTACATGATGAGAGATCTACATGTAATAGGAACTCATATCACCTAAGTTTTGCTGTCTAAAAATTCATATAGACAAGTAGTCCAGGCCCTCTCTGCCACTGTGACAAAGGGCACAAATGGCAGCTTATCTTGTACATGTGACACCTCTTGCAAAGGTGCCGCGTCCTCTCCCTTCACTACACAGGAAGCCCATAGTAGTCTGCCTGGCTAACATTTACGGGATAGGTGATGATGTCCTAGGTGATGATAAGCAGAGGTGATGCCTTCTCAGTACACAAGAGAGCGAGATAAACTGGGGTGAGTTCAGTGGAGGACTTCCAAGCTGACTGTAACTGGAGCACTTGCTGTGTGAGAAGAGGCTGAGGGATCTGGTCTTTTTCAGCATGGAGAAGAGATGGCTTCAATGGGGACCTTACAACAGCCCTCCTTTAGAAGTTTTCTATATTCAAGAACATTATTGAGAAGGTGGAGTCAGGCTCTATGCAGTGATGCATGGTGGGAGAATGAGAGACAGAGAATAAGTTGAAATACCAGAGATTCAAACCTTTTTCCCATAAGGACAGGCAAGTAGTGGAGCAGTCTACTTGGACAGGTTGGGCAGTTTCCCTTGGGGGTTTTCAGGACTGACTGGATAAAGCCTGGAGTAACTTGGTCTGATCTCACAGTTAAGCCTGCTTTGAGAAGGAGATTTGGACTAGAGACATAGAAAAGACCCTAAAGCCAAAGATTTAAAGTACTAAAACTGAATACAGAAAAAAAAGTCCAAAGGAAGCCTAAGTTGCTTATCGAGTACTTATAAGATTTTGGCTATTTATTCTCAAAAGATTCTATAGGCTTTACTTGTTAGTTGAAGGATATGTGGTACAAGAAGTTTCATTAACACTGTATGGACTTTACTAGAAGACATCTGACAGAAATGTTAAATTGAACCCATAGAATAACATATGCATTTATTTGCAAAAAAAGACTCTTCATATTTGATTTGTACATCACATACCTTAGATGAATGCTTTTTTTTTCAGATGTAAACCTATGATTAACATTTATAAAATGGTAATATATTTGAACCTCATTTATTCTAATTTTACATTTCTGATATAAATAGAATCTTTTATCCGTTCTTTTTAAGAATGCATAGGTATTTCAAATCCAATCAATTTTACATTTAGAAGTTTTTCCAAATATTCATACTAATTCTTTCCCCATTTTCAATTCCTTCCCTTCACTTCTGTGATGCATTTCAATATAGAAAGTTAGAGAACAGCAAAGTAAACTTGTTCAGAAATCATACGCTTTCAATATCACTCCCCATAATATATATTTCTCAGATCCAGCCTTAATTCTTGCTAAAGCAAACTGAAGTTAGTTAAGATAAATCTCAATTATGTTAGGCCAATTTCATTACGATAAATAACATTTTAAGGATTCTGAAAATTCTGAATGCAGGAAATTAGTCCTATAACTGTATCAAAATGATTACTTAAAATGCAGAGGTTTTTTGCAGATTGTTACAAAAGCAAAATAAAAAATACTGCAGAGTAAAGAGACTGCTAATGACAGATATGCATGTCCTATTTGCATCATAGTCCAAGATCAAGCACCGTGCTAAATTATAATGAATGAATCCAGAAATATGCAATGGAAATTCTAAAATATTCTCATTATATATAGCTCAGATATAATTATATTGTCTACTTTATGGAGTCCTCAAATATATTTCTGTGCATGTTGAGGCTTCAGGATATGTCACAGTGATAGTGCTTGTGGTTAGCAGTTCATCAGATCAATTCTTCCTTTCCATTTAAGCGAGGAGAAAGCTGTAGATATTTCCTCTAGCTTCTTTCTTTCTTTGTTAGGTACCCTTTCACCACTAGCAGGAAATAGTCTAAAGCTTTTAAAAATAAAAAATCTGAAAGCACAAATGTGTTACAGGTAGGAAAGTACTTTTGTTGCAGTGTCTTTATCTTAGCTCTCAATGGCAATTGAAATGTGTCCCAATGGCATATTTCAGTTCATGATATTGACTGTTGCTGCTTCCATGTGATTGACACAGATTTCCCTATATAGGATACTCTTAATATGTACTTACAAAATACATGTTTTGCTGGTCCCAAGGATCTCATTTGGACTTTTCTAGCTCAGATGATATCTTGAGTTTGATGCCTTGAAGTTTCGTTCTTTTTTTTAACTCTACAGTCTGCTGAGCAAAATGCTTCTTATTTTGTGGATTTTGTTTTTTTTTTTTTTAATAATCTCAGCTCACAAGGCAATTTTAGTTAAATGTGCTTCACCTAGATCTGATTATCTCCACCTCAAGTCCTTAGAGAAAAGATTTGATTCTAAGATTTTAAAACTGTTGTTCAAGATAGAGAATTCTGTTGGCAGTCCTTGGCAAACCAATAGGTTGTTGATAAAAATTTTAAATTCTCTGTAGGGTTCTTACTACTCTCTTAAATTTCTTTCTACTTACCTAAGATTTTCATGAAATATAGTAGGACATTTTCTTGCATAAGAAATGATAAAAAGGTCTATATACAACAATCAGAGGTGTCAGGTTTTTGTTATAGTGTAAAAGACTACATTTTTCAATTTAACCAAAATTTAGATTAATAACTCTGGTTAACAAATTCAAAATCTACAACATGCACAGGTTTCTTTATCTTTGTTGGCCATTCCACTGACAATGGTGATATTGCTGCCAAATATTTTATTTCAGACTTGTTAAAAAACTGTGTAATTTTTGATTTTTTTCTTAAATTGAGCATTTTCTAAATACTATGCTGAAATATTCCTCCTGTGATAAAAATAGCAGTTCCTAGTAGACAGATGTTTATTCAAAGGGAAAAGAATAAAATAGTTCTATATTTTTGTGTTTCCTGCAACCACAGACATGTTATTGGTTAGAAATTATTATTAATAACTTAGGGGAATTAGAGATTGTGCAAAAATGTAGGCAGAAAGCAATGGATTTCACACCTGCAGTGCATCCATGATTTATTCAGTACAATTCTGCTTTGGAAAGGTATAATAAAAATAAAATTCAATCCTGCAGTTTAGGTGGCTTATTGGATTTATTTTTCTATATGTAGAAAATGAGATTCTTATTACTCCCCTGGCATGTGAGATAAATTGATAGTAATTTAAATCATACTTCAGATATATAATGGTCAGAATGTAGAGAAACAAAATGTAATGGAAAACTTAAAATGGTTAGCATTACCAATTCTTAGATTGTCCCTTTTATGGTGTTTGTTTCTGATGTTTCTGCCATTCTTTGGCTTAAAGAATTTATTCCCATGGATATTTATTCCAGGAGGGAATTACATCTGCCTGAGTTTTTGCTTACTGCCATACACCAAATTCAAAAAATGAGAAGCTTCAAAACTGTTCTATCTGATGCAGTGACCCTCATTGTATATACATTGTGTGATTTTGTTTATCTTAGAATTTATTGATAAGAAGGATCTTTACTTGGACCTCAAAGGAAGGAGGGATTGGTGGACTGGAATATAGGAATTGTGGGATACCAAAATCTTAGTATTTAGATGAATACAAAGATTTAAAAAAAAAAAAAAAAAAAAAACTATTACAACATTACTACACTGTCTTCAGCTTAGACCTGAAAATTCCCCTCAGTCTCTGCTATGATGAGAAAGCAGCACAAGGAAAGATCTATAAAGGTCAAATTTTTATCACCTCATACATGAAATTCAAAGATAGATGCTTTACCACTGTATCTAATTTAAATGATCACAGAATCTGAAGTGATCATATGAGCTTATAATTAATATAGATTCTTGTGTTATTTACATTCATACTTCTTTAATACAAAAAATCTTTGTTTCTTGGTAAAATATCTTGAAGGAAGTTTTGTGAAATCTAGGTTAGCTTGATTTCATATTAAGCTAAAATGTTCAAGTTCAATTCTAATACTTGTATTTTTGAAAATATTGAAACGTAAATTTAGGCTTAGTACATTTGTTTCCATATAATAAACATATATGTCTGGACAACAATAAGCAACAATGTTGAAAGTACTGTCTTAAACCAAAATGGAATAAAATAAAAGATATGTTGTAGAAAAGAAAAATGAAAAAGCTCTTCAAAAATTCTGGACATGTTATATTGTCGGTTCTGTTGGTGTGAACCTATAGTAACTCCAGTGATATTAAGTTATACTATCATCATTTGAAAACAAAATTTATTTCCAGTATGAATATAGCATTTTTCCTGTATCTTTTCTTCCCACTCCAATGCATATTTGTCCTTAAAAGAATTCAGTCTGTCAATGATTTTCAAATTATTGACATTAGTTACCAGCAGTCTCATCTCACAACACATTTCTGCTTTCCTTGGCCTTTTCCCAGGTGACCTGACTCCCTAGTGTGTTGAATTGCTACTTACATCTAAAAACTACCTCTTTCTCCTAAAAGCAGATCATGTGAAGCAAAAGAAAAGAAATCAGACTGGCTAGAGTTGCATTAGGTCTTTGGGGATTCCTTCCTGAAGTATGTGTTCCCTTAAGATTCATGCAGCAATGTCTGGTCCCTATCTCAATCTTCTCCCTTCATTTCTCTTTGAAGAAACAGCACTGGAACTACAAGTTTCAATGTGGAAGAAAAACATCAGAGTAGTGACAGTAATATGTATTTCAAGCAAAATAAGACCTGGACTCATTCCTCAAGTATTATTTGGCCTTTCTGAGAATTAGTTTTCTCTTTTCTCACCTCTATACACAATTCGAGAGTGTCAGTTAAGGCAAAAGTTGTGTTAGATAACAGTTTGCTTCGAACACCATTTCATAAATGTGTTTAAGAGTCAGCTTTTCTTCCCCTCTTGCAGACACTATTCAATGCCATATACAGTCCCATTATTAAAATTCAATCACCTCTAATGAATGCTAGTGACAAAATCTTGGACTTTGAGAACATCTGAATTAAAGTATTATTTTTAACATTAATATCTTCATACTAATTTTTTTTGCATATAATTGTCAAGGAGAATATACCTGTGTAAGGCTTTGGGCCTACCCACACATAGAACTTGCATTTTGTACAATATTCTGTCTGTCTGTGTGCATACATACACTATTAGGTAATGAGTGACATTTGAGAGAAAAATGACAGACCACTTGCTGTCTCTTTCAGCTATCACTAATGTTTCTTTTCCTTTTTCTTTTTTTTTTTTTTTAACCTAGGAATCATTCTTGGATCATCTTCTAGGAGTTGTTTTTTTTATTTTTATTAATACAAAGTCTACAAACATAGACACGTGAAAATAGATTTGGTATAATTAAAGAGGGAAGATTTACATCAGTTAATAATAAACTTCCCTAAATTTCCATGTACTGTGTCCCCTGAAATTATGAAAAGCAAGAATCCCATCTGTTGCCAGTATAAATTTGAAGGAAAGAATTAATCAGTATTTCTCATTTTCAGCAACTTCATAATCTGTCCACTGAAAAAATATGATAGAAAAAAAGATATAACCATGGGTATATGTAACTGCCACAATGTAGAAAAGGTCTTTAAATAGCTTTGACTCTCTAAAGAGAAAGTAAGTGCATTAGGTACCTAAAGGATTATACTGTATAGACAGTCATGCTCTGTAATTTTATTAAAGCCAGGATTATGTTACCTGTTCATATTTCACATTCAAACTCTAAAATAAAAAATTCAATATCCATCTATTTGGACATACAAGTTTAAAAGGGCACTGTTTATTAAAAAATGCCAATTGCCCTTTAATCTGAAGGAAAGAAATTCTAGAAAAGAGCATACAGCAACTGTTAATTCAGCATGTTCCTGCTGCTGATATGGTTCTAACCCAGGAGAATATTAAATGAAATCATGAAGTAATGGAAAGGATGAGCATGTTAAAAGGGCTGAGACAGGGACCAAGAGAGACTGATGATGCAATTACCCTTCATCTAGGCTGTGAAGTACTAATGTGATAAGGGTCTGCATAGTTCAACAGTAAGGATGAAGAGGCTAACAATAATTCTCATTTTAAAGTAGATTTTCTTTGTGCTAGTAAAATACCCTGCATCTCATTGATTAGAATGCAAAGAAAGTTCTGCACTGTGTCATGCTATTTGCAAAAGAAAATGCTAAAAGAGAGGTATTCAAATACTATTTAATGAGAAGTGAGAACACTGAAGAATGGAGAAAAAGCACTAAGCAAATGTTAAGTTTAACACCATCAATACATTACTAACAACAATAAGGTACTGAATATTTATAGAAACAGTGGATTAGTAAAGCTCTCTGCAAATCCCTCCGTTGTTCCTCACAGATACAAAATTCACATTCAGAACCTGCCTTGCTAACAGAAATTGACTTTCTGAATATTTTTTTTGTGTAAGAGGTAATGCTACTAGACTGACCATTCACTTCCTGTATCTTTTATAATCTGTTACAACCTGTAAAACTGAACCCTCGTTTTGAGCTGAGCCAAAATCCACAATGCTGAACTGACTAGTGAAGCTGATGAAACTCGAATGAGATTTCTCCCGATATGTTTCAATGGATCTGAGTGCAGATCCGTAGTCTTTGCTTGAGAGCAAATTATGCCCTGTGTCACAAACAAGGCTTTTACAATCATTCTAATAACATTAAAGGAGATCAGTCTTACATAAAAACATACATTATATCATAATTCCACTCTTGATAATACTAATGCAAACTTAAAAGAGTTTCATTAGAAGGATATCCTTTCTTAGAGTGAAGTTTGGAGAGAATTTCATTATTTTATGCCAAGTTTCAGGAACAGGATTCATGGTTCATTTTAAGGTAGATATTATGGTTTGATTTGTTAGTGTAGCACTCTTAAATTCCACAAGGATTTTTTAAAAAAGATTTATATATTGTCGCCTATCTTTTTGTAAAATATATATGATATATAAATTTCTAAGGATATTTTTAGGTTTTTAGGTTTTTGAAGGGCTTGAAATTCACACTAAAAGGTAGAATAGAGTTGCAATGCCTTGTAAAAGGATTAAGGATGAGAGCTCTGAAGACCATCATGGTTTCATTATAACTTGCTGTTTTCCTCCTGGGTTCACTAGAAAGCGCAGCATTCCTGCTTATCTCTAAATAATGACTTCTGGTTTGCTATATTCACTGTGTTTTATGAGTAAGAATTCTGTGCGCTGGAAGAATACAGTATTTATTGCTGTGTAAGAAAGGAAAAAGCATACTAACCTTTCATGTTTACATATCTTATTGTATAGTAGATTTATAGTTTTAATTGACTGAAGATTTTTACCTTCTCTAATCTCCTTGGCAGTCTAGGACCTAGTTTGATCTGATTCCAGTTTCAATATTTGAAACATTTATTTCTTCAAAACTGGGAATTGTAGATGTCAACCCACTGCTTTGGATTTATGGACAATTTCTCCCTTAAATTACCAAACATTCACCAAGACAAAAATAGATGCTTGCCTATGAATATGCCAGACTTTACTCACAGCATCAACAATTTGGACAAATTTTAAAAAGGAAAAATAGGAGAGGGCAATTTCTACATGCCTATTTTGTTAATAGAATTAAAAAATCCAAACACAGATTACAGGTATCCAATAATATTGTCATCTGGCCTACCCGGAATTATTCCTTTGAAAATAACTTGTTTGCATGTACAAGAACTGTGAAGACATTGATGACTATAGTTTCTCATTCATAAGGTCAAGAGTAAGACATTAGGCAGCTAAGAAATGTGCATACAACATTGTCCACATTGCACTACTACACACTTCCAACGATTACTTCAATTTTCAGAATCAGCATTGCTGAGACAACTCTTTAATGAACAATGTATATATTCAGCCAGACTGTTCTTTTTTTTCCCTCATAAATATCATCTGCTGATGTTCAGCTGAGGTCAGCCTTCCTGAGTTGCCCCTAGATAGTATCTGAAATATCTTATCCCTCCAGAACCAGTTATGACCTTTCTTGGTTCATGTTGACAGTCTTTGTAATGATTCTCTATAATAGAGTAATTTGAGGTAATGGAGGACCTGTTCCTTTTCCCTGAAGTAAAGCAGATGTTATTCAGTTATTCACATAGGAAAATATAAGAAAGATGGTTAAAAACTTCCTTGTTGGACTGGTGTCCTGGAGCACCAGTTAGACTGGTGTCATGGTGCACCAGTTTTTCACTTTTTACCCATATTAGCTGAACCTAGTATTTTATTTAAAGGCAAACTGAACAGCATATCACTACAAAACTAGGAACTGAGGTAAGCTTATGGAGGAATAGGAGGAAAGTTTGGCCAGGGATGAAAATAATGATCTGATCACTTGATCTGATTACTTGATGGATTAAAGGATTTTCTGAGGCCAACCATTAGATGTTAACAAGGATCACCTGGTGAAGGCAAAGAGAATAAGCATCACCTGGGGCTACCCAGGAAAGAAGAAAAAAAAGAAGAGGAAGGAGAAGAGGCTGTGAGGCCTGCTAGGTTGTTGTTTGCTCTGCCTCCTTTCACCCACATAAGTTTTCACTCAAAAATGGGAAAAAGTACAAATCTGGGCAGGATATCTTTCTCACCCCATCCTTCGGAATTCAGATCAACTATTGGGAATTTACAGAATCAACAGGACCATAGTGAGGCTCTCCAATGCAATTACAAGAGCTCTGAAGGCAGTCTGCTCACCCAGGAGATTTTCACACAGACCTTCAAATGTGAATCTCCTCTAATTTTTAATTTGTTGGACCCACAGCTGGTCAGTGGGTCCAACAGCTGGTCGGTGGGTCTTTTAAAAGTAAATATGAGATCTAAATAAACTGATAAAATTATCCACATCATTACCCTCTCTACATACAGCCACCATGACCAGCTGACCTCTCTGGCTAAGGAAGACCTGAGGTCACAGGTTTACTTTGCTGAAAGCTCTTTCTTACAGTAGATGAAGCCAGAGATACTGCCTTGTGCTTCTTTAATTAAAAATATCATCAGAAATCTGGACGCATGCAATTAATTCCTCTTATAATACCGTTTCCCAAAGCTGTTTGCTAATTTTGCTAAATAAGTGATTAAACATAAATTATAATGATCTAACTACTAAATTCAAGTGAGCCAAAATAGAAGAAAAATTACTTGTTATTCTACTCCTTATGTCACGTAATAACATTTATGCTACTTCCCCAATTATATATAGAATTCTTACTCAAAGTTTTTCAAAATCAGGGTTTCAGTGGCTGAAATAAAAACATTTATGCCAAGTAAGCCAATCCACTGGCAGATGCTGCCTCCCTCTGCCAAAGCTGTTATCCAAAACAGAGGCTGGTCCAAGCCCTAGCTTCGGTCCAGCTAACCCTGGGAGGAAGGAGATGGGTAACCGCTGGCTGAATCTCTGCTTTCCTCATTGTCTAGGATGGAGAGAAAATCAATGAATCGAAGCTCCACAGAGTCTTTTGCAGATCTTATGGCTTCATTTGATAAGGTGTAGGTCTCTGTAATTGAATCACCATCAGAATTACCGGTAGTTATCACCAAGTGTAACAAGATGGTTGCATTGTACAAAAAACAAAAAGGGGGTGTTGAGTTGTGCCACGTCTGGGCACTTGTCCAGGGCCTTCCAGTTTGCCTGTGTTAGAAACACACTCGCCTTGCTGAGGCATAAAGGGCTGTGGGATGTTGCTGTGGTTTTTTTCTGTTCGGTGGTGAGTTAGACAAAAAAAAAAATTCCCAAATGTCTCTCCACATAGCAGGCTTCAGTAATATGCACAGGAGTCCATCCCATACTGCCAGGAGCATAGACAAAGGAAATCCTGGAACTTCCTACTATGGGCAGTTCAGAGCTGCGGTACCAGCAGAGATGGACGTATAGACATATACCCTGTGCAGCTATTCTCTTTTCCTGTTGTTGCCAGCTTTGCCTTTCATTAAATCCCTTTGCTTAATGTTGTACCACTCTGTTGACTTTTATGCTCCTTTTTTGAAACAAACCTGTACAAGCACTTCATAATGTTCAGGCATAATAATATCAGACTTTAAGAATTCATTTATTTGGGATGCATGTTAATAAGAAGGACTATTTATGTTCTCAGGGACCAAGACACATTCAAGAGATTCTGCCTATATTTTGACTTACGTGGAATGGAAAGCTGTGATCCTGCATAATCCTTCTGAATAAATTTCTATTTTGACCTCTAAGTATTCATATTAAGGAAGTCAGACATTCTGGATAAATTAAGCCACCTTTCCCCCCCGCTATAAATACTGTTTCTATTCTTATATGTTCACATTTCTCATATGTTTATTTTTGAGTGCTTTGATGTAAACTATAATGGATAAACTTAAATTACAATTTCCTTAAAAAGTACCTTTTAGGTTAACCTAAGCAAAATAAAGGCAATTTTGTATATGCAAACATGTACATATGTATGCATAGCATTAGCTATTTCATCATGAGAACCCAATAAAAATGCTAGAATATGTTAACAAAGAAAATAATTAGTAGTGCATTCATCACTTCGTAACACTGCTTATTTTTTTCCAGGGGTTACCCAAGTGTAGGTTACCCAAAGTACTAGGAATTAGTTTCCTAGTACTTTATTGCTTAAAAAGAATGAAATATATTTGGCACATTGTTCTACATTTTATAGCCCACCACATATAAGTGACTTTTTTTTCTTAAATTAATTTCCAAACTTATAAAAAAATGAGAGGGAGGTTCTTCTTTTTTTATTTATTTTGCATCTGTTTATTATTTTGGAATTTGACGTAGATGTTTGATAGGGTTTTCACAAAATTTCCAGTTTATTGCAACTGTAAACTTACTTTCTCTTATAATCCATTTTAATAACTCAATCACTTAATATTGAGTACTTTACATGAAAGAGAAAAATCTCTTACTCTGTTTCAATTATTTAATTTCTTTTTTCTTTTCCATGCTACTTTCTTACTTTTCACTAGGAATTTAAGAATACAGACTTTGGGCTCAGACTGGGAAAGGAACTGAGTGCAAACCAGAAAACACCATATAAATCTGGTGCAGAAATACTGATATCAGAAAAGCTGCTTGCAGATATGGTAACTTTATCTCTGAATGAATAATAGAGAACAAAAAAAAAGAATACGAATTAGTGTGAGAGAGAAGATATGAAATGAAAAAAAATTTATATGAGAGAAGAAATCCAAAGATGAATTCTTCATCTAGGAAGAAAAGAAAAGATAATACTGTAAAATAAAACTATATTCAAGAGTGCAATGAAATCATAAACTGATGAAGATAATTATAGAAAGTGGAAAACTATATACTTATGAATCATATTCTCGTACTGAATCAGGTGATTGAATCATATGTCAGTCAAGAGATGACATTCTCATTGGAAGGGAATAGTTGCTGCTCATTTAGAGGCATGGACAAGAGCAAGATTTGTCCACGGGGAGAGAATTATAAGCTGAAGAGTTCACTCTTAGCAAGAAACAGAATACAGATTAATATTGTATCACAGTAATATTATGTTTATATGCAATGCCTTATGGTATTTCTCATTTTTAATGAGAAGTGCTAATATATTGCTGTTGTTAAAGCATTTCCTTTTTTAAAGCACAGAGACCACAAAGATTGTAGTGATGTTCTCCAGCTTGTATACATTAATCTCACTGGGGTATTTTAAAAGAAAAATCCTTTTTTACCTTGCCATTACTATTTCAGATTAGACAAAAGAATTTAAAAATAGCATATATCAGTAATAACAGAAGTGTCAGCTCCAGCAGAAGAACAGCAAATAAACAGAGCAGATATGACCGCTGTGGCCTCAGGTGTTTGGTTCCAAAGCTGGTGAACTTGCTGTCTGGAGGAGCTGCCCTTAGAGCTTGAATAGTCAGTCCAGGTAACAGCAGATGGACAGGAACCCTAATCAAATATCCCTAATCCAAGGATACAAAAGTGACTTGGACCTCATGTGTATATGTATATGTGTTTCTTTGCTAGATATCATGTTTTATTGTTTTGGAAGGACTGACAGCTGCCCCTTCATTGAAGCTATTGCAGAGGAAAAAAGAAGTGAAAAGAAGTGATAACACAACTTAAGAAAACTTAATTCTCTGTCACATTCCCAGGCCCGAATGGCAGCTTCTAACATAAATCAAAAATCGCTTTCCCAAAATCGCAATAGCTTCTAACTTACCTGCTTATCAGGTGAGCTTTATTTATTTATTTGTTTGTTTGTTGCTGGCTGCACAGGCCGTAGTGCATTAGGACAGAACTCGCCCTGTCCTAATGCAGTATGTCTGATATATTATTTTCTCAAAATAAGATCAACAGAGCCAGAAGAAACAATAAAACAAAAGAGAGGGAAGGAGTGGGAGGGAAGTTGCAGGCAGCAAAATTAAACCACCTACCAGAGAAGGGTTGGGGGAAGAATCAAAACGTATTCAAGAAATGGGTGACAAACACCGTCAAATGTCTGATAGAAAGCATGTATGGACATGAGAGAAGGGAAATCCTCCCTCAGAGGAATGCACGAGGGTATATATTTTATTTGGGCACTATACAGCGTTTGCCCAGGTAAGAGACAGCGTTGCAGGATAACAAACCGCGTGAGCTGGCGGATCACTTCTTAGGTTAATTTCTGAGAGTTCTCTGTTGAAAGACAGGCCTCTGACTCCTACTGATTTTAGTATAATTATTGATGGAGTAAAATTCTACTCTAACATCAGAATTTTAATCTTTATAGAAAACATCTATTTATCTAGGTTAACATACATAAATTCAGAAGAGCTATTCCATGCCATTGGGTTGATGAAATACTTTTTGGTCACTCATGCTACTAACATTCATTCAACCTAGTGCTTTGATTAACCTCCAGACCTGATCTGTATGGCTGTTTATTTGACAAGATATATTTATACTGACACTTTTTCACAGGGATTTGAACAAAAGACATACTTTTTATTTGTACCAGGGAAACTATGTCTGTGTTAAATAATAAAGCACATACTTACGGAATAAGCAATCTATAAAACTCCATTTAAAGGGAGTGGGGCAATTTAATGGTACACTGGCAACCTCTACATTGTGATTCCAGAAGAGTAATATGTTTGCAATGGTGATTTTTTTTTTAATTTTATATAATACCTTTGAGTGTGAGGGCCAAATAAATCCCTTGTATCTATTCAACCTTTAGATGACAAGGCATGCCACAAGTAGGTCAGTAAGATCATTTGTGTAAAGTAGTATTTGAAAGTGTAAGCAAGTCTAGCCTGGTATAGACATCTAGAAGAAATTGTAGCAGAATGATGAATTTGCAATGTGCTCTTGAAGTATACAGATATTTAAAATATATTTTTCCTGTAGAGCAAGGCCCTCAGAATTAGATGAAAAAAGTCCTCCAAAGTAAAAATAATCTCACATACGAATGTATGCCTGTTTGTGCATGTGTGTGTACACATATAAAAATTTAAGTAGCCAAGAGAACAATTTAACAAAATGTTTCTTAGATGTTATTACTATTACTTATTACTGTTATATTATTATTACTATTACTTATTGAAAATTAATAGAGGAATCCAGAAGTCCATAAAAGACTAAAAAAGGGAAAAAAATCAAATTACCTAATCAAAATAGTGCTATAAGTCCACCTTCACCTTTATTTATTATCTTCCAAAGTACTGTTATCACCTTGTATGAACATTTGCAAACTCAATGTCGTTCATGAAAATAGCTGTACAGCCTCTGCAGTCAAACATTTTTTGACATTCTACTGGTCATTAATTCTTTCTTATTTAAAAATATTTGATGCTGTTTTCCCCCAAATATCCTCAAAGTTTGTCTTCTGTGTGTAAATAAGAGCAACTAAAACAATATTAAAAAAGTAAAAGTAACTCCCTAGTCTAATAAAATCTTTACCAAGCAATTCCACCCCTAAAGCCTGGGACTACAAATAACTTAAAATCTAAACTACAAAGGACTGAGTATAGTCTGTAAAGAGCATTAGTACTATTATAAAACTTAAAAGATAAGAAATTACATTCAAAAGTGTAATGATAACTTAGTGCAATATCCTTTGCATATTTAATTTATACCTGAGATGTGAAGTCGGTTAATGATTTACTTGATAACTTTATATATTTGCAGATTTCTACTTCTACAGTAAAGGACTAGAGCAAGCACAATATTTATGATAAAACAGGTGATTATGAGCACAGAAAATGAATCACTTAATCCTTATTATTGATAATGATGCACAAATAGGACTAATTAAATTAACTTTCGGGTTTGACAAACCCCAAAGTGTTTGGGGTTTGGCAAACTAGAAAAATAAATACAAAGCATTTAATGAAACTAATAGGAGAATTGGTTTCACAAAAATGGATTTTCCTAGAACATGGATATATTTTTCAAATTAGTCATGTAAGGCTTACTATCATCTATTTTAAAATATTTGGGAGACCACCACCTTTGAAAACCTGAATGTTTCTTAAAGTCTGTGAAAAGAATAACAATTTCTGAATAGTAAAAGGAACATCTGCACTTAATTTCTCAAATATTAATATTGTGAAGATTGAACTGTCAGAAACAGAAAATATGAGTAAATATTGAACACTGACCAGTTATTTTCCTGAAAAACCTTAGATGTTATTCCACACAAATAATTTCATAAAATAATAAAATACTTTCAAATAGAGTTCATCTGGAAATTATAGAGCAATATATGTAGGCTGAGATAATACAACATTTATTTATGAAGACAGGTCATGAGTTCCATCAAGAACCAGAAAAAAAACTTTTGAGTATTTAATGGTGTCCTGGCTAGTGTGACACTGGCTAAGGATAAATATGAGTCTTGCTATGGGATATCAGTGTTAAAAAACTTCACGGACTTTTAAATAGCAGTGGAAACCTACTGAAATGAGATTTTCCTTTCAGAAAAGCTGCTAATTCTTTTTTTCTTTCTTTTTACAAGTATAAAAAAAAAGATTAAAATGATAGGAACAGATCTTGCCTCATTTGAAAACCTGTCAGCTTTAGAGCCAATTCACAACCTACCAAGTTTACTAGAGTATATAATTAGTAGTCAGAGAGAATCTTCGTCTCTCTCAAACTTGTTGTTCCATATTAGAATTTGTGAACTATATTTTTATTTGGAAAACTTATTTACAATTGCTTTGACTTTGGTTGAGCAGTAGCCTGTTCATTTGCACATCGTTTGGCACATACAGTTATAATGTGCCTATTATTTTGCAAATACAATTTTTATACTCAAGGCATAAATCATTCCTACAAAATTCTGTTCAGATATTGTTTTTCATATAATTAATACAATTTTCTAAATGTAATGCTCCTTTTCTTTTTTTGTCTTTAGAGGAAAAATCAGTATATTAATTTCCCACTAATGGCTCCAGCAAAATTAGCCTTGCATGCCATGGAATATAACTAGGCACTTTGCATATGTAACCAAGAAACAGCAATGTTTTTCTCTTCATTTGAAAAAAATCAAATGATATATCTGATTTATTTAATGATAATCTCTGTTCTGTTTCTCAAAAATATAATCTCATTACATTTATTCCTGTCTTGCAGCATATTTTCCTACCTGAAGAGTGAATTTCACAAACACTGAGCTCCTATGAAAGAGATACCTCTTGTCTTTAGGACAAGTTGATTTATAGGGCTATAATACTACAAGAGAAAGACTGTTATGCATGAAGTTCAGTGCTTTGTTTTGCTGAATTTCAATATAAAAATCTAGCATCACAGATGACTCCGAAAAGCATGAAGTGAAATCAAAGAGGTGCTTCTTCCGAGTGGAAGATGAAGTAATAAAAGTCTGTGTCAAATTTCAATGAGCAATCATGCACTAGTAGAAATGATAGATTAATTATGACATTGATCATTTTTCAAGTAATCTGATGTTCAATCTTTATTTTCTAGGTATTCATGCTTCCTTCTGAAGTGAAAGATAAGGAATATACTGACAACTCCTCGTGAAAAGTGTGATAAGCGATTTATTTTGTGATTAGGAAGGGGGAAAAAAAGGAAAAAGAGGGAATGAATATGGGCATTAGCTGTCACTAATGCTCCACAGTCTTCCCTGGAATCATTTAGACAAAATACAGATGGTTAGTAGGCTACCACGTGCACTTAATGACAGCTTCATCTGCAATTAATGATTATGAAGCATTACTGTTAATCAAGAGTTTATACAATTAGATCATTGCAGTTACATGACAATTGCACATTTGATTTATGTTGGCAGACATTAAAAAGTGTTGTAAAACTATGCAGTGAACCCTAATGGAGAAAGTGAAGGGGAAAGAAATGCTTTCTTATTACCCATAAGCCAGCTACATTTTTCTTTTTAAAGGTCAATCAATGACAGCATGAACTTTTTCCTTTTCAATACTGAGAAGCAGCAATAAATTGCTTTCACCATACGTGGTGGATCAGGTACGCTGTTGGATGAGTTTTAATTCCAAAAATTGTAATAAGTGACCTTCTTTATAAAATCACTATTGTTTATCTTGACTGAAAGATAGATATATGACAGTTAAAAAAAATCACAATACTGATATTTCTTGTCAAACTGTCAATCAAGAAGAATTTATATTAAAATTCTTGATTCTTCAAAATACTTCTGACATAGAAGTTCAAATATTATCTATAGTGACAGGGAGATCTATAAAGTCTAAGCCATGCTATATACTATAAGATCAATTTTTAATTAAGATAGGTAAACATTGGAAGAAAAGAACCAAACCAACTTACATTGTTTGCACATTTGGCCAAATCCTAGAGTAACTACAAATCTATAGGATTTTGGCTGAGTAAAGGTTGAGTGAAAACTGAGTAAGAACTTAAGCATATGATTCATTCATTCATTCCTTGTTTTGGAATATTCTGAAGTTGCTCTACACACTGGCAAATGAGGTAGCTGAAGGTGAGTTTCATCCGAATATAAAGGATAGTGAAACTCCAGAAGAGAAGAGATGCTGTAAAAAAAAAAAAAAAAAAAGACTACAGACTATGTAGATATAGTGCAGCAGTGGAGACTACTTTAAACTTCAAGTTACCTTAGTGCTTTCAGAGCAACTAGATAGTATGGAATTCAGCAGCTTTCCTTGCAACACACCGATCATTTACTCAAGCAAACTATTAAGGATTTATCATTCCTCAGGCTTATCTACCAACTTATCTACCGATATTCTTAAAATTAAATTTTAAATACCTATTTTTAAGGATTTCATTGCCTTGTTCCAATTAATGAAAATGCTAATATCATATATCTAGCATATATGTTGAGTCAGAGAATATTTTGTACTAAAGTTGGTTTTGAATTCAGATTTTGTTTGTTTATTCTTGATTGTGCAACATTTTAGTGTTTAAAAAGAGAACAATGCAAAAGGGGGGATGTCATAATATATCCTGAGACTGCACAGTGAATCACAAAAACCTGTATTATCTGAGAAACTCAAAGAATAGTGTTTACTGATTTAATTAAAAAAAACAAACCTTTACTATGATGGGTTAATAACAATGGTACAAGCCACTTTTCTGGGGTAATTTTCTACCTAATTATCCTGCCAGTTGCAATTAGAAGAATTAATATGGCAGCTACAAGTTGCTGACTGGTGTTGGCTAGCTGTTTTACGCAGTGGCAGCCAGGAAATTACCTTGTCAATTATGATTAAGGTTGCTAACATAATGTTTTAAGGTCACAAATGCCACAACTGAGTGGCATAAGGCAGAGGTGTGGTTATAATGTTACATGAGGTTTGGATAAAGGTTATTTAAATATAATTGCTGGTTAATTGAGTTGAATTTTCAACCAGCATGGTGTCTTGATTAAGCAAGTTTTATGATATATATGTGCAAGTGGAAAGAGATATGGGAAGAATGTTAGGTTGCTCCTACCTTCTTATTTCAACTCTAACCCAAATTGGCGGGAATCCCAGAAAAGGAGCCAGGTTCGAATAGTTCAAGATCTTGCACTACAGTATATTCTGGGGAGAGGAAAATGGAGACTGAAAGATGAAGGCATTCTTGTAATCTTTCTACAGAAATAAAACCCCCCATTTAGATTCCCCAGAGATTTCCTTTCTTCCCATCATCCCGTTCACTTAGACACACGAACATACACAGACATACACAAAGTGAATGGGAAGTACCTGGTGCTTGCCGACAGAAGCCCAGCTTGCTTTTATCGCTGAAGTTCTGAATAAAAGATTATCACTTTTTAAGTTTATTTCAAAAGAAATAATAGTAAAATAGTTTTTATTTAAAGTCAAGGTGTATTTGGTGTATATATATATATGAAATGTGTATCAGATATACCTACCCCAAACTGCCCCAAAACTAATATATCACTTAATATAAGGTAGGTTATAATTGGCTACTTATCTGTCTTCTAATCAGTATGTTTCTGTATTTGTTTGGAAGTTTCGGTTTGTTGTTTGTTCATTTGAGTCAGGTGGTTTCCAAGGTGAATAAATATAAAGAAGAAATCATAATTACCTTCTTGATCAATTTAAAGAGATCAGGCTATTTCTCTGGGAACCATTCTCTAGAAAATTTCTAGTATCATAACAGAAATGTGAAAGTATCTACTAGTAAATTTTGTAAGGTTTATTCAGTTGCAACTAACATTTTTGTCAGACCCCAGGACACTCTTCTAGATAGGTGCTCCCTTTGGTGATCCAGCTTTACACTATCAATAGTACCCTGAGAAGCTATGAAAACCCATACATACTTTGTTTATCAGGGCGATGATAGATTCATAACACAGTGTTATTGTGTCATTTCTTACTAAGGAGGTAAGAGACTTCTTCTCGGTTTGTAGGTGATTATAACATTTTTATCCTATTTACATGCAGTCGGAACCAATTCAAAAACAAAGACGAGGTGTTAAATGCAGAGAGAGACTGATCTCCTCTGCCGTTACAAGAGGACAATGAGGCAGATGGATATAACACAGCCCAAAGTAAACCTAACTTGCCACAGTAATTTAAATAAAAAAAAAAAAAATGACTTCCAAAGAGTCATTTGGTGGACCACAGAGTGGTCAAATGGACCAAAACCCAGCTATCATTTTCAGCAGCCGTATCTCAAAAATAGTGTGACTCACATCCAAAAAAATGGCTTAAGTATGCAAGCATGAGAAAGCTCAGGAAATAGAGATTACAGATCTCTGTTCCACATAAGTGTCTTGCATATAACTGTAAAGAATAGTTTATGTCTGGAAGAGAGACAGGATTTGGTTAGTTAGGTTTTTCCTAGTCAGTGTAACTGTCTAATGTTGTTTTTAGGCACATATTTTCTTCATAGAGAATATCTGGATGAATATTTGGATTTTTTTTTTTAGGTGAGAACAGGTGGGTTTCATTGAAGATTACAATTTAAGCTTCTGAGAAACATAAAGAACAATAAGAAAAATAAAAAAATGTAATTGTTTCTTGAATTTTCCCAAATGACAATATAGATATTTTACCTGCAAACTTCAACAAGGTAATATTCAACCTTTAGTAACATATGTGAACTCCTTTCTCTCTATAGCTTAGCACTTGTGTGTAGATTTAGGAGACTGTTGAACTACTTATGA
This sequence comes from Crypturellus undulatus, assembly GCA_013389825.1. Taxonomy (NCBI): domain Eukaryota; kingdom Metazoa; phylum Chordata; class Aves; order Tinamiformes; family Tinamidae; genus Crypturellus; species Crypturellus undulatus. The sequence continues at coordinate 227,107 of VWPW01020126.1, forward strand.
AAACTTTTTAACTATTTTCAGGTAGAGACAAAAAAAATCTGTACATGTGCTGCTATTAGAACATTCATTCTAATTTCTTGTGCTTCTTATTAGGTAGAGCTGACATGAGAGCTGACATGACTAAATAATTGATTTGTGAAAGAAAATATTTAATAGAAAATCAGAATGACAATAATAATATATATATACACATATATATTTTTTTTAAAGAATAACCTCTCTGCCCGGTGAACTGTTGAACTTTCTTCAATAACAGGCCCAAAAGACCATCAAAACCAGAGCTGAAGGATTTCTATATTTAATAATGCAATGTATGGCCATTTCTTAATGCTTTTTCTTAGCAATTGGAAGATTATATGTTGCAACTAGCTAATATCCACTCTTATCCAGTCATAACTGCTGTGCCCTCAGATCACAGAATTTCTGCTTATAAAAGAGCAAAGTAAAACACCAAGGCTTGCAAGTGATTGTAATAAAACAAACTCAAGAATATGTGGGTGTTTCTACTAGACACTTAGAGCACTGTGGTTCTTTTATTCATTTTAAGATGGTAAAGCCCTCCTAAGTTCAATCAAAATGTTTCAAAGATGACAATTCAGTGGGAGTAAGGCAGAAGGACCTTCTTTGAACAGCTATTTATTATGCAGAGAGCAGAAATGTGGTGTCATGACTGCTTTATCTGATCAACTATATGTTCTGATGCAAACTACAAGAGAGATCCAAAAAGTCGCTTAGGAAAGGGGAATTGTGAATTTTCACTTTTTTCCCCCCAACCTTAAAGAATGTATAAAAGAACTTAAAGGTCCTTATGCTGTATTAGGTTTCCCTACCCAATTCATGAGAGATATAGTCATTTCAAAATTAGGTCCGACAGCGACAATGCTGTCCTTCAAACTATGACCTTCAAACAATGGACTATGAAGTTGCCTGAAAATAACAGGGACATTATTTGAGGGGTTTCTTATTATTTCTAGAACTAGAATTTACTCTGAACCATAACCCTCTGCTCTACCTGAACTGAAACTGAAACAAATATATATTCTCAGTTACCACATCCAAATAGTAATATGAGTAAAATTATTTAAGGCAGTACCTTATGTCACCCCTAAAACTTCTTGCTTTCCAGAAACAGACAAGTTTCGAGATTATTTCTTGTTCTCTGTTTTGGTTCATTAGCTCTTCCTCACTTATAAGAGGAAAAGCTCATATCTATTTCTTTGCCTTATATTTCATACACCTTCAGCTTGGGTTAAGAAGGTAAAAGGGAACCATTTTCACAAGAAGGAAATAACTGTGTGAAAATGTAAAAAAGTGTATTTTGGGATACCAGGAGATTAGAGATTGGGGCCGAGGAGAGAGGGGTCGCAGTGGTGGCAGTAGTGGCAGCATCGGAATCTACCAGTACTGCATGCAGAGGACTTCAGAAATAACTGTGAAGATGAGTTCTTTAGAAATCTGTGGATATTTTTTTTATATATGGTAAATGTTTACCCTTGTTTTTTTTTTCTTTTTATCCTTGTTTTATCTAAAACAAGATGCAACTAAACCAGAATTCACACTTTTTATCCCAGACATCTCCGAAGTTTCTGACTCTGTACAGGTACAAAGCGCTTCTGTCACCTGCTGCATTGCAGAATTTAGCGCCTGCCTTATTTGCTGCAGACCGTGGCTTTTATATTGATGAAGGATGAGCCATTGTTGTGCCTTTTTGTAAAAGTCAGATACCTCAGATATTAAAACACTTAACTGCTACATGCAAGACTGAAACTTAATTGAATCCCGTAAACCAGCAAAAGTCAGTCTCAGTTTGTAAGCCAGAGTTTAGGGTGCTTTATGTGGAGAAAAGGACCCTACTCAATAAGCTAGTAGTCAGGTACCTGAAACAACTATATGTTACATTTCATACCCAGCTGTCTTGACTTTTCGTCAGATTTTGAAAGATTTTAAGATTTTGCTTAACTAACTTCAACAAGAATGTTTTATTTACTTTGTGTTATGTCAGGCTCATGAACCACTTAAAAGGTATAATGTTTTGTGGATGTATATAAAGCAACTGCTGATAAAGTACAATATATCTTTAAATCATTCTTACTATTTTCTGAAATTTAAAAATATGCATATAATGTAAGATAGGTAATGCATATACTATACATAAAATAAATTTAAAATACATTTTTTTAGTTGATAAATTATGGTAGATATACTACAATTTATCTAATTTCACAGTATAACATGAGAAAATTATAGACTTTTTATGTCAGAAGTTTTAGCAGTAAGAAATTGTAGAAAGAAAAATAGTTCAATCCATCTACTAATTCTCAGAATTTTTGCTCATAGTTAAGACTAAAATAGTTCTAAGACATAGTAGAAAAACAATAAAACAAATCCACACTTAACCTCAAATATAAACATGGAAGCAAAGTGAAGAAATAACCAGACTAGGACACTGATCAATTTACTTTCAAGACTGAAGGTCATTTTTTTGTTTTATAATCTATATATACTTATATTTTTGACTTATTTAAAAAGTGCATCTCAAAAGTATGTTTGTCTCCCCTTCCTTCCCCTTTCTTTTTACTTTAAATAACTGATAGGAAGAGTAAGACATCAGAATGCCTACCAGAATGGAACATCTGGATCCCAAGACCATTGCCTATTCCTACAATATTCTTCATTTATTTTAAATGCTGTGAGAATATTGTCCCTGCTTAAAAGAAAGATAATTAAGTTTAAATTATAATATGATATACAAGGAGATTCCTCTGTATTACTGGACAATAACAGCAGAGTGAAATGGTGAGAATATGTCTGTAAAGCTTGTAGAAATGCAGCTAATGGAAAAAAAATAGACTTGGCTATTATGCGTGATGTATTCAAACAATTTATTTAAAATGACTACATGAGATTTATTCAAAGAAATAAGAACAGAGTTTCTTCAAAAACTGTTTAACAATAGAGAGTAAAATAGAATTCTTGACAATTATAATTTTTACTAGTCTACTGTATATATGAAAATATTGATCCATGTTTTTAATTTAATTGGTATTGTTGCATGACATGGAAAAAATCAAGAAATAAATTAGCATTCTAGATATTAGATTAAATAATGTAGCAGAAAATTACAGAGCTAGTTTATTGTATTTTGCTAATGAAAGCTTTACAGCCTCTAAGCATTTTTGCACATTTATTTTCCATTTCTGCAACTACTTCCATGTTTCTAGCATATTTGGGGCTTCAATCACAGGCTTCTAAAGTCAATAAAAACAAGTAAGGAATTTTAAGTTATAAGCACATACAGTGCACAGATGGCAAATGTTAATTTATTTCTTGACAAAAATACAAAAAAAAAAAACAGAAAAAAGGATAAAATTTCAGGTACAGTAACACATTAAATTTTAGTCTTAAATATTATTGCATGGAACCTTTAGAAGTTTGATCTCCATATTGGTTCAATACATAGAAAAAAAAAGTTTTGTTGGTATTTTTCAATATGGAACTTATACTCTCATCAACATCTCCGAGGAGTGAGCTAGCGCAAAAATTTTTTAATGGAACTTTACTAAAGATGATAAGTAACTGCCTGTGAAAATTTAAAAGTCACTGAAGAACAGAAATGTCTTTCAACAAATTAAATGTGTTAATTAAAAAGAATACCTAAAGTATATACCAAAACACATTATTAGCACAAAAATATATAAGAAACAATACAAATTACATTCTTTCTGGAGAAGCAGCTATCAAATATGATTCATATTAAATAAGCCAATCTGGAAGCAGCACCTCTGGTATGCTCTTTCTAGGCGCACAGTCCTTGGAGCTCTAGGCCTTCACTCTGTCTTTATCTCTTAACCCTATCTGTCAAACTAATGCTAGAGGCTGAGGCTGCTAGGCCTTTTGCTGGTGAAAGACAAATATTGTTCTAGCAGCTTTCTGGATACAGTGCTATCTTCGTTTTGGCATGCCCCTTCTTGCTCCACTCCCTGCGAGGCACTTTGCTTTCTCTCTCTCCCAACCCTGATCCTAAAGCTAACCCTAGCTGTCAGCAAATCTTAGGTGGGTCTGGAGGCTGAGTCCAGCAAGCCTAGTACTGGTTGAAAGGTAGGCACTATTCTAGAACCAGTGTTTATTTAGTGCTACACTTAAGTTGGCATGCCCTGCACAGAGGTCTAGGCGTTCTCTCTCTCTTAGCCCTTAACCCTAGCTGTCAGACAAATCTTAGGTAGGCCTGGAAACTAAGGACACCAAGCCCTGTGCTGGGTGAAACTAAAGTATTGTTCTAGAACCAGTGTTTTTTTAGTGCTACAGTTCCGTTGGCATGTCCTTTCTAACCCCACACCTTGTGGAGCTCTAGGCCTTCGCTCTGTCTTATATCTTAACCCTAGCTGTCAGACTGATATTAGAGGCGGAGGCTACCAGGCCTTTTGCTAGGAGAAAGGCAAATATAGCCCTAGAATTGAACTGGATACAGGTGACTGCTGTCACCTTTATTTCCTTTATTTCACCTTTATACACTGAATTGACCTCCATAGTCGACATATTCCTCACTGTTCAATGAAAACTCATTGATTTCAGTGTACTTTCACTCATACAAATACTTATGCACTCACATAACGAATTCATAGTCTGATTCAGTGGTCAGAATCACTTCTTTATCTTTTCTACGTTCGAAATCTGAAAAACAAATATAATAGAAAAGGGAAAGTGGGCCAGTATTCCAAATCAAATCTTAGTTTTCTTGTTCATGACATATACCTAAATTGCTGTCTGAATTTTTCCTGTGAGTTTACCATAGTTCCGAACTATTTTATGATAAATGAAACAAATTTGGCCCAGAATTATGTGCTATTTAATAAGAAGGAGGCAACTATGGATAAATTGTAAAAATGCTGTGGTTGTTACTGTACTCTCCTTTTTTTTTTTTTTTAATAATAGAGTAATAGTAGGCTGAATCTCAGCTGTCATCATTGAAAACAATGAAAAAAATGTAAAAAATAGATTAACCAGTGCTTCCTGCTCCAGGAAACATTACAAGTATAACATGGATGAACTTAATGCTTTGTATTGACAGTAAAGACACAGATTATCTCTATATCATGTGCCCAGTAGATTTCAGATTTTAATATTTAAACCTATCAATATTCCCCTCACACACAAAATACTTGTATGAATTCTATACTTCCATTAATCAGTCACATTTAGATGTGCCCCATTCTCATCTATCAGTTATATGTGATTCCTGGATGTTGCCCCTCAATCAGCAGGTGTGTGTGGCCTATCAATAGTTTCTCTACACAGAGCATACACTTTCAGCTATTTAGTTACAGCTGCTTTTCTAGGAAGTTCTGTGGCGACAGACATTGCCACTGAGGACTTTTAACTTGACAGGGTCTGCAAGAATAAAATAAGATGGAGCACAAAGGAAAACTTGCATAACACAAGTGAAATTAAGAATTATAATTTTCTGTCTGCTTTTATTCTATCTAGCATAGGCATAAAGAGATTTAACAGAGCTGGTTCATGGACACTACTGATAAAACTCATAGACATCCTATCACTATAGGAGCTCAATACAGAAGGTACTAGAGCTATTTTGTGAATCTGAATAGTCCTTGGGAAGTAGACTGCCCCAATAGAATCAATAAGGGAAGGATAGGTAGAGTTGAATGTCACTAAAATAACAGTGATGAATTAGCCCATTCCCTTGGAAGATTGAAACCCATGATAGATGGATGATAGTAATCAGTTTTGTGAGCAGGCTGTCTTGTATGGAAAGCAGCTTTCTAAGACAGATAGACTATAATTTTTAAGTAATTTCAGACCTAAAGTTTCCTATATACTTACTGATCCCTGAACAAAAAAAGATTTGCATGAATAAACCCAAAGAAGAAAATATTATGTGTTTGGTCAAAATATGCAGTTTTTAAAGGCTTATAAATGTACCATTGCCTGAAAAATTCCCTGAAAAATTAATAACATTTACACATTTATAACCCACAACAAAGTACATGCTATTCTCATGGGTTACTTTTGGAGAATAATACTTACTCCTCTTGGCTAAAAAGGGCACATATACATAAATCCTATCTTGCACAAGCAGCAACTTATGAGTAGATATTTATATGAGAAGAAACTTTCGTCTCTTTTTGACATCAGGGCATTCTAGCAACTATATTCAAGTGCTGTACTGCCTATTATCTCAAAAGGTTGCTATTAAAGCTTTCTGCAGGATCTGATAAAGTAAAAAGAAAAAAACTGCTTCATACATTTCATAAAAACCTATCTGATTTTAACTATGCAGGGAATCAATTTGCTATTAACATTGTTTTATATATTGCATTATTTAGAGAGTTCCACCTTTAAAAATAACATATGCTCACAATATTCTTTATCACAAAGAAAAAAAATACCATTAAGAAATCCTTTCTTATACAATTTCAGTTTATTAAAGTGTAGTGAGATGTCTGTTTATTCTAGTAATATTTATAAGTATATCTATATCTTAAAAATAAGACTAATGTATATGCAATGCAATTAGACACTCAGTTGTAAAAAGTATTCAATTTTCCAGTAATAAGTAATAGTGATATGTTTAACAAATTTGTTTTTTTACTGTTATTGTTAACTATTAATGACAGATTATGACAACTCTACATGAATGCATAAGGTAGGAACAATGTAAAATTTAGCTTTTTCAAGCACTTAGTGCAAGGGGTTATGAGTCAGTCCCTGGGATTTCTTACCACACCAGATGGCCAAAATCACCTCTCAACAAGCTGATCTCTGTTTCAGAAGCACTTTAGTCACAACATGCATAGTATGGTAGAGGGATATGTTTTAGGTTCAAAATGGTGAATTGGATGCACCAAATTGAATTTTTAAATGATTAGAGGTATATATGGTGTGTATGTGGTGTGCAGATCACACCCCACACTCCGTATGTGATGTGTAGATCATATGTGCGAATAATAGGTTTTGTAAGCTGAGTGCAGGAATCTGAGAAGACTAAAGGAATCACAGAACTGCAGAATGGTTGAGGTTGGAAGGGACCTCTGGAGAACATCTAGAATATCTTCCTGCTCAAGCAGAGTCACCTAACAGCATTTTGAAAATTTCTGAAAATCTCTGAGGTTGGAGACTCCACAGTCTCTCTAGTAAACTTGTTCCAGTGCTCAGTCACCTTCACAGTAAATAAGATTTTCTTGACAGTTAGATGAAACTTCCTGTGTTTCAGTTTCTGCCAATGCCCCTCATTCTGTTGCTGAGCACCTCTAAAGGGAGTTTGACCCCAGCCTCTTCATTACCTCCCTTCAAATGCTTATACGCATTGATAAGATCAACCCTCAGTCTTCTGCAGTTGAACAAGCCCAGCTCTTGCAGCCTCGCCTCATAAGACAGATGCTCCTGTCCCCTCATCATCTTTGTAGCTCTACACTAGACTCTCTCCAGTAGTTCCACATCCTTCTTGTACTGAGGAATCCAGAACTGGATCCATTACTGCAGATGTGGCCTTACCAGGGTTGAATAGAGGGGGAGGACCACCTCTCAGCAACACTCTCCCAAATGCACCCCAGGCTACCACTGACCCTTTATGGCTACAAGGGTACATTGCTGGCTCACGTCCAGCTTGTTGTCAACCAGGACTCTCGGGTCCTTTTTCACACAGTTGCTTTCCAGCAGCTCACCTGCCAACCTGTACTGGTTACATGGGTTATTCCTATGTATTTGCAGGTCTCTTTATCTGTGTTTCTCTTTTAAAACAGATATGCCTTATTAACTACTTGGAAAATTTGGAGATATGTAGGAAGCAAAATAAGGGTTGATTATGAATAAAGTCTTAATTTTGTGGAGAATATGCAAGTATGCAAGAGAAAGACTTGTCCTCTTTCAAGTCATAGTGAATTAGTTGCTGTCTGAAGTGACCAGTAGTACATGATACGTGGCCAGCTATGACTCTCTCTGCCAAAGATGATCCATTATTCTGTACATAGTCATCATCACACATTAATAATTGATAAGTATCTAAAATTAAAAGTGCATAAAAAGAGGCTAATTAAAAGGCTAATATATAAATATATAATTTTATTAATGTGTTATAGCCTTGTTTAGTTCTGAAGATCTTTGTTTTGCTACGAAAGCACAACAGAACAAAGTCTTCCCATTAACAATTGAACTGTTTAAAAACCTGCAGTTTCAGGAGTCTCAGTCTTGATCATGAGAATACAATCATTAAATAAATTCAGATTAGCTTTAGAAATGGTGAAACTAAAAATCTTTTTTTTTTTTTTTGATAGACACTGAGTTAGGGATGAGAAGTTACTGAGTTGTTCTGTTCACCTGACAAAGGAGAGTTAGCTGATGCACTCATCTGGAAAACACAGGCAATTGACTGATTCAGAAAATGTCTGTGACTAGAAGCAGAAAACACATTCTGAATACAGGACATACCCATCTCCTGCAACTTTGCAATTCTTTCTGAATGCTGATAGAATCCAGGATTAATTAGACTCAATGACCCAAATGATCAAGAAGTAGTTCAAGAAAAATATTTCTCTTTAAATTGGTTTAGTAATCTGTTCTTCTCTATGTAGAGCAAGAAGAAAAAGACAGGTAACATGTTCACTTCCTGGAGGATGAACAAGTCTCTAATGCCTTTCATGACCTTTCTGGCTGAGGGATAATGGAAGATCTCCAGAACTAAAGATCACCTTTCACATGGAAAGGAGTTGGATAATCTTGAGGCATAAAATGTGTTACTGTTCATTTTCTTTTATCTTCTCTCTTTACAAATGGCTTGAATAACAAGTGGCACAGTGTTGCTGATACTAAAGCTATTTACTTAGTGTAAAAAAAGGGGAAATTAATTTCTAAAAGGATTGCGATGTAATTAAGATAAGGCATATTCTTCCACGCTCATTTCCCCCTGTAGCTATTGACTGTTGCTGCTGTTTGCATGTTGTGAAGTGGCTAAGGCTAGCTGCATTCATTAAAGAATTAATGCTAAAGAAGTCTATCCAAAAGCCTTGCTGTTTCATCTGGACATCCAGTATAAGCAATGCATGAGGATGGTGTCTCTGTGAGACACATCTGTGAGATCATTCACTTTAATACTTTCATGCAAAGTGAAAAGGAATGTTTAACAAACTTAATAGCTGTGCTAAGACTGAGCAATTTTAACTCCTATTGTCTCAAGTAAAAGCTATGATTGCCAAATGAAATGAATGATTTATGAAAATAACCATTTTTTACTTAATTATTTTAGTTCAGTTGGTGGATCTGACATCTAATACTATGGTAAATTTCAGCCACTCTCCTATTCTTTTTTTTTTCTTTTTTTTTTTGAACTATATTGCTGTGGAAGAATGGCCTGGAAAAGGTGAAACTTAAAGAGAAAACCTAGGGCCTAACAGAAGTTTTGGCATTACAGCAGCTTGCTTGGGGTGATACACAGCTGACACTTCCAGGATGGCTGGTACGCACGGACTCTGCTCCTCCACGGTTCCCTGGGCAACACAATCTGCCCTCCCTGCAGCTGCAAAGGGGAGTAACGGAGGCTGGAGCGGAGTGAAGACACCGCGGCCAAACTCTGTTGCACTCTCTGTACTGGGCTGCTGATCAGCTGCACAGTAGCTGCCCAACAGGAGATATATGATAACATGTCCAGTGCTGAGCCAGCAAGGGTGGCAAATCACTCCTTTTGGATGAACTTTGCTTGAACTTTGCTCATTATAATGCCAACGCACACCTCCATCCCAAAAGTTACCCGCCTCTGAGGTATGATCACTCCTCACAGAGCATGCGCCTTAGATTTTCGATTGACTGTACCTTTAAATGAAAGCGAAAAACTTTTTCACCAATCAATAACAATATTAAGTATGACTATAGTCACTCAAGCTCCACCTGAATGTAAAGAAAAGTATAAAAGGTGAACTAAGGATGAGAAGCATTCCATCGTCACTCCTTGGTCAGTCGACGGGCTGAACCCCCTCTCCTCCCCTTGGGTCGGGACACTGCCTGAGGAGACTAAGGAGGAGGAAGGAAGAATCCATCGTAACTCTTGGATCAGTCGACGGGCTGATCCTCCTTTCCTCCCCTCGGGTTGGGACGCTGCCTGAGGAGACTGGAGACTGAGAGCCCTCTCCCATCTTCTGGGGTAAGTGATGATTGCACATTTGTACATCAGAGCTAGCTAAAACCCCATGCTGTAGTAGAGAATTTCCTATACTGACATCCGAAACCTGCTTTGTAAATGTTGCATTTGAATAAACCATGCTGTTTGTGAACTCGGCTACTTGTTTGGGGGGGGCGAGCGATCGGACCTACAGGTGACAGACTGTTTGTGAATTCGATACGGCCAGAGTCGAGCTTATAGTTGATCATACTATTTGGGAACTCCATTCGCTCCTAGGAAGGCGATTGGACCTACGGTCCTCAGACTGTTCGTGAATCTGATACTGCCAGAGTCGAGCTTATAGTTGATCATACTATTTGGGAACTCGATTCGCAAAGTCCACAGACTGTGAATCCAATACTGATTTGATATCTCCTTCCCTCCCCGCCCCCCGCCACCACTACAGCTTTCAAACTGCAACATTTTTCCACAATTACACATAAGATGAATACAATTATCTTCATAGGAAAATACATCATCCTGAAGAAGTTTTACATTTGTTGGCCAGGATAACTCAGCTAGCACTGGGATTTTAGAGATGTCAGAAGACACAAGGAAAAAGGAGATTACTAAGCAAAGGAAGGTAGAATAAGAATTCTGACTCTCTGTGTTATCCTATGGCTGCAACTTTCCTAGTGCTATTTTTAGCTCAGGATGAAAAGGAAAGTCACAGTCTAGCCAAAAGTGCAGAATATAGCAGACTACCAAATCTAAGAACCACTTGGAATATACTAGGAAATTAAATGTTCCATAAAAAAAAACATGCCATAATATAGGATATAATATTTTTGATAAGAAGGTTTAGAAAGTATATAAAAGAGATACATTGCTGTCCAATGAAAACACTGAAATATATTGTGAAATGTTTTAATGACATGCAATTTAAAAACTTTTCATAATATTCCGTTCACAATATTTTCTTGACACTGAGTGAAATACCAGGTCTCTACATTAAGATGAATAGAAATAAAGATTGTGTTGTTCATGCAGCAATTTGGAATCTCATTCTCACTGTGTTTCATTGTTTGCAAGAGCCAAATACAGCAATAACTTTTTCTTAATTCAGCTTTATCCATGCAAGCTAATTTCTACCTCTCACTAAAGCAGTAACTAATTTAGTATGAGATGTTGATTCTGTGAACTAGTCACCACAGACATCTGTATCTGGGAGTCTGTGCCCACTATACTTATAGTAATAAATGTCTATCAGGTACATATAAAAATGTATGGTGAAAACCCTCAAAAATTACCTTGACAAAAAGTTTGAACTTATTTATTTATTTTGTGTCAATAAGAATAAATTTTCCAGTTTTACTCTATTGATAAAACTTTTTTCACAGCCTTAGCATCTTTCCACATACCACACTTTGCTGCAGCAAATACTGCATGAGATAATTCATTAAGGATAGATGATGCAAATTCACCAGCTCAGCATATCCCCGGTGAAGATGTTGCACCATTAGATGTATACAATTCTTTTGTTCTCTTTCTCAGCAGTTATCCTTACTGATAGAGTCAGTGTTTCATCTCAGCATGAAATAACATTAGATAACATTACATTCTGAGGAAGCGGAAAAAACAAGAGCTTCACAAATGAGAATGAATTAGAAATGCTCTTACAGTAGAGACCCTGGAGTTATAAATGAGAAACTGATGAATGTACTTAGTAAGGGACTTTAAGACTTTACATAAAATCTTTCTTCTGCTGTAAACTTCTTTAGAATATTCTGCTAACAGATGACTTTTTTTTTTTTGACAAATGCTAAAGCAGGATTTCCATACATTATCCAGGCTTTCCTACTCAGGTTAGTTGTTATTTTTTTAGTGAGAAGTGCCCAGCCAGAGGACATGGAAAACAGACATGATTTTCTTTGCATTTTTTGTGCGTTTTTTCACAAGTTTCTCTGTTAGAAATATTTACAATGGAAAAGCAAATAACATGATTAAGATTCAAATTAAAAACAGACCCAGGGACAGAATTAATTTCACCAGAGTTTAAACATTTACTAAGATAATATCTGAACTCATTATCCATGAACTTATCATATCAATAAACATTTTGAGGAACTAATTTTAAATCCATATACTAGGATAAGATGAACTGTGTCATATAGATTGCTCCATTGCCTATAGGAAGAATCTATGGTGGCCAGATCACATGTCAACATCTGTGTTAGAGCAGATGAGTTCAGTTCACAGTTTTTGTTAATACCTGCTAAAAAATTGCATTTTTTTTTCAGAAGAAAAACTTTGTGCTGGATATGGTTTATGAATTCCTTTCATTTAGTCCATGGCCACAGAAAACTACGGAATAATACTTTTCCAGCTCTGTAAAAATCTTTAGCTTATTAAACATGGACTGTAAGGAACTACGCATACATTACATACACACGTTTGGAACTGTGACCACACATTGATTAATGCATGTAGGTATCATTTCACCATTGTAAGGTCAGAAAATATTTTTCATGGTTTGCTTTGGATAACAGCTTCTCCGGATTTCAAAAAGTTATTCAATCCAAGTTTTAATTTAAATGAGATAATTCTTCAGTGCATTATATGAAAGAAGTCATAGGATTCTTTTCTGTGAACTTAAGACAATTGATTATAATGAGTATCATTGTAATGTTGAGTTTTATCCTAATAATAAAATATGCACAATTTCTTTAAACTATTGAGAGTTTAAGGCAGCAAAAAAATTTTCATGCATAAAAAGAACTGGAAAGTCTTATCCAGGTTTTGGAGCCCATGCAGAATGCCAACTTTCTTCATGAAGTTCATGAATGAACTTTCTTCAAATGCAACACATTTTAGCTTTAAATATATATATATTTTTTCCATAGCCATCCTTAATTATACTCCATTGTGCTCATATGCAGAAAGCTGTTTATGATATTTTAATTTTCTTTACAGCTGGGTTGAATAATTTTGGGAAGGTAAATACTTAATTGACTGCATGCCTTTCCTATTTGAAGTTTTTTAAAAAGCTCACACATATCTTTGCAGTGTTAACATATATTATTTCTGCCGCATAAATGAAACTCTTCTGCACTCCGTTAATAGCTCTACACTAGAATAAGCTCAGACACTTGACTTCTCTAAGTAGCTTTACATAACCAATCAATTTACTAAAAAAAAAAATAGAGCTACTTAAAGATTTTCTCATACAATATTCCTAGAAAAAAAATTCAAGAGGAAATAGTTTATGCCCAAAATGACATCTTCCTACCATTTTTAAGTACAGCATTTATTCTTTCCTAAACTCCCTAGCCAGTTTTAAAATAATGACACTATCCATGCACTTTCATATATATGTAAAAGTAGCTTGTTTTCAAAAGTATATATACATGCATACTTGTATGCACACATATTTGTATACATATATTTTATACACATTTTAAATTATTTCATGACATGAATTAATCAAAATTATTTGATTAATAATCAAATTAAAGTCTTGATAAATCATATTGTACACTCTTCTGTTAGTACCTGTGAGATTTTTCTCCCACAAAGCAAAGCTCTAATTTCACCTCTATATGCTAAAGGAGTCCCCATACCTTCCTCTAAGAATGAGATGTTTCTCTTTTCCCCAACAGCATTTACTTAAATTTTATATATATATAAAAAATTACGTCAGTGTGTTAAAATAGTACTCCCTATTAACATAAGGAAGACATAGCTAATAACCCTTACACTAATTTTTATTTTTCAGGAAACATAACAACTGAAATTTTCTCCCTAGTTAAATCAGTGAGAATTTTGGCACTGACATCACTAGATACAAGATTTTATTACCTGGCATTTTGTAGTTTATAGCATATGTGCTTACATAAGATGATGCTCCGTTTAGCAACAGTTAATCATTGCCCTTGCTTCCTGAGGCTGAGTAGGTTGCAGCAAAGGCAGGGAATGAAGCATTTTGCTGTGAGATGTCTGTGATGATGAGAAGTCTATGAAATGAAGCAGTTTGAGAGTTACATCAGATCCCTAAATACATTTCCACGGGCATCTTGAGGATGATTTCAGAGACTGCTGACGCTCCACATTGCCATTGAATGACCTGAATCATTTTAATTTTTCTTCCAGAGCAAACACTAATATGATTCCTTTACGCAAAACTGGTATGCTCCCACCATTTCACTGACATTTTAAACAGGCATCTCTGGGAAAATGAAGAGGGTTGTGTGCTGGATATGGCTTTGCTTTGCAATTTCAGAGCATCTTTTACTTGGTGTCACATACTTTTACAGTCATCATAGTAACACAAGTTGCAGACTACATCTAAGCTTTTTAAAATTGGAACCTTTGAAACGAACATTGAATAAACTTTTTATAATGCTACAAATAATATTATATTATCTGGATTAAGTTATTAAAATATCATAGACAAAACGAGCAAAAATGTTGAAATAGCACAGAGGAAACTGCACAAAACTATTTGTCTTGAATGTGTACACTGCCCATAACTTGCTAATCTGTTTTAAGGATTTGATTTATTCCTCATGTATCTGACTTTATGTTGCTGAAGTTCTGTGTGTTTTATTCATAATAGTTTGATATTGTTCCTGCAGTATATTCCATTGACCCAAAGTGTGCTTTTAACTATCCACATGAAGAGTGTAACAAAACCTTGAATAGTTACATAGCATAATTACCTTTATGAGTCACTTCATAGTAATGTTAAAGAGCACTGGGATGACTCATTGATATTATCCCATATTCCTCTATTAGGGTAATTTTTTTCAGCAGAAGACTGTACGAAAACTCATATATGTGCTTCTATGACTCTAAGGTTAGGCTAGACACTTTCCAAAAGAAAATGAAGAGGTCCTATCCAGCGGGCTTTTCTGCTGGCCTTCTTCATGCAAAAGCTTTTGATTACTGCTTCCACCAAACTTTTGACATCCAACCCTTTTTCACATTTTGAAAGATGAGACAGGACAGTTGTGGAGATTTGAGGTATGTAAATAAGTACAGGTTTTCTTGTATTCGGATACAAATCAATTAAGTTACCACAGATCAGGATAGGCTTGGTTTTGAAATAAAGGTTTTCCTGTAGGTTTTGCTGTACCCATTCACAATATCTAGAATTTTGTTGTGCTGTTTGTCTGGTTTTGATACTTTCCTCCATTAACTGTATCACAATGCCATTTCTATGTTACAGTAGTTCCTTCTACATTATTTTTTTTGGTACAAAAAAAGATAAATATCTCTGAATTCCCGTTATTTCTAGTTTCTGTAAAGTTTCTAAGCATATACATTAATATGGTGTTCTAGCTCTCTATATCCTCTCATAGCAGTAGTGGATTCAGGAAGTCCTTTATTTTTTAGGTCTTGTGCTTACTACAGCACTAACAGATTAAAGAATTGGAGATCTAATTTTTGATTTCACTATTTTGTTTCAGAAATATGTGAATCTTAATATTACTAACAGTTTGTTAGGATATCACAGGATTCTTCAGGGCTTCTATTGGGAATCATTATCTTGGAGACCAGTACTTTGTATTAATTAATTTGCATTTGTTTTCTAAATTTACTTATATAAAGAATGTACTTCTGTATTATATAGACCATAGACCATGGTTGCAAGTCTATAAAACATGCAGTTATTTCATATACTGAGTTTTGGAGTCCCACTAGTTGCTATGGACTATGATGTTAAAAGAATTAAAACTTTGCAACTTTTTGAAATAATAAGTTTCTATTTTCTAGGAAATTACTGGGATAAGGGCTTTTAATCTGAATGGAATGCTTAACAGGAGAAGGGGAATTTTCATACTCATTTGAAGTCCCTGTTAATGAAAATGTGATCCAAGGTGACAGTCTTGCCAAAGAATTGAATTCCAGCTACAGAAGCTGTGTCAGTATCCTGATACCTTTTGAGATAAATGAGAGAGAACCTCTTGGGAGGTGAACTAAAGTATCAGTATTGATGTGTGAGTTTTTTTTTCCACTTAATTTTGTATGGAGATTCTAAATATTATTGACTTTATTGTTAATATTTGGGTTGTAGATTAAAAATTCATCTCTACATATCACCTAAATTTGAAAGTTATTACAGAAAAACAGAAAGAAATCACTAGTACCCTAGAGTTCTCTCATCCTATCTAGCAGCTCAATGCAAGATTTAAGGACAACCAACAAACACTGGAGTGCTCCATCAATAAAGTACATAGTTAGTAATTCAGTAAGCTGATTTGGAGAAACATAGTGTACTATGTGTCATGTACATATGTACACATGCAGACACGAGCACATCTGATACTTCCATCTCTCCTGTAATTTTTAAGCATGTACGTAATTCAGACATGGGTCTTTCTCAAAGTAGCTAGACTAATAAAAATTGAGAAGTCCTTAAAAATAACAGATATATGCATCTTTCTACAAGAATAATTATTTCCTGTGGATGCTGTAGTTCCTATCCAACCCACTCATATAATTGCATAAACCACAGATAGACTAGGAAGACCAGACAGAAATTTTTCAAGTGAAACAAAGTGGGGTTCTTTTGATACCTAGAAAGTTGAAAAATAAATAATCAATCACAACTAATACTTGTGATTGATGTAGATATTAAAAATCATCTAAAAGTTAAATTTTATCTAATTTTTACTTTACTAATTTAAATTTTTACTTGTCTCTTAGTTGTCATTCTAAAATGATAGTTGTATTATTTATAATACCATCTGGGTGATTCTATCGAGCAGCTAAGAGCAAAGATGAGCATGTTATCGAAGTACTTAAGTCTACTAACTATTTGTTTTTATCATTTTTCTTTAATTTTAGTTGGAGCTGGGTACCAATATAGTTTTCATTAGTTTGGCCACAGAACTGACAGTGGGGGAAAGCACAAATTTTAGCTAAGTGAGATTTTCTGGAATGAGAAAGTGCATATAATCAATACTGTAGTAGGGCTAGGAGGTTATAGGTTATTGGAAGCAGACTATTTAATGTAGTGTACCAAAATCAATTGACTAAAAAGTGAATTAGTAAAAGTCAATTTCTTACACTTCGACTTTTGAGTCTGAAAGGAATTGGATTGTGAAAGCACCATAAATGAAAAGGAAAGTAACAAATTCTCTGATATAATGTAGAGTAAAGCTTATAAGAATCATTTATTGTGAGTAATTATAATTTGTTAGGAGTAATTTGCATCAGTTTATTGATCAAACAAGCCATGGAGAACAGAGGAATTAAACTGTCTAGCAAATGATATTTGAAATGAATTGAATCATCTTTAAAAATTCTGAACTAGCACAAGCAACTAGGCAAAGAAGTCATACATTAGTAATACTTCACAGACTGACATCTTTCATACCTGAGATAACAGAGCAGTTTAACAGCTGATAAGAACTGTGGCATTATATTTAGCATCTATCTGACAACGACCCATTTATTTGCCTTGTTTTATATAGGTATTTGAAAAATATACTTTTTTAGCAGAACAAGACTTTGTGGAATGACAGAGTAATATGATTGCTTTCCTCCTTCAAAAACATTCCGTCATCCAAGAAGAGGGTGCTGTGTGGTTTTATCCAATTGTTGATGGACATTTGTCCTTGTTATATAATGAGTGACAATCATCTGGCATGATTAGCAGGCTTTGTTCTCAAGAAGCTCAGGACCAGAAGAGCAGAGGCGTTGACAGCCATGCCTGCAGCACGGGAGAGGGAAGTGTGGGAAAGCCTACTGCAGAGCACATGTAAGTCAGCTTTATTAAGGCGAGGTGCCTCGTTTAGAAACCAGACTGGCAAATCACCAGCACAAGTCTGAAAATACAAGCCATATGCTTTCTGAGGGCTGGCTTTAGGCAATGCCTCTAACTCCTACTAGTACTAGCACTCAAGCCATTCTACCAGCAGAAATGAAATCTGATAGTTGCACTGATGCAAAAATAATATATTTTCCAGAGAGATTTAAAAATGCTTTTTCAATGTAAAGCCATAATACATAATATCTGCTATGAGCATGAAGTCCTCAGATATTCACTTTTTTGGCATCAATTAAAAATAGAGCTACTGTTCATGGGTGATAAAACACTTGTGATATGCCAAACAGATGTCAACAGAATTTCTGCAATGGATCAAACATTGTCCTGTTTACAGACACTAGCTTGGAATTATTAATGATACATGTCCATGACAAAGCTTAGATTGATTTATGAAGACATTTATTAATTTGGGAGGTTGAGTTCCTCCACTGGAAGTCAGGTGTGACTATGAATGTCTCTTCAGAGTAGTTCATCTTTTACTGTAATATTTGATCATTACTGATCATTGATTTTTTCACTAGAAAAGAATGTCTTTTGTATTTCATAATGTCTGAAAACCTTTCACTAAAGTCTGGATAAATAGAGGGCAGGTGACACAAAAATCTAAACTAAAATGCAAAAAAAAATGTAAAATATCTGCTTTTAAATACTACAAATGTGAATGTGTTGCACCTTGTTAAGACACGGACTCAGTATGGGATGCAGAGTGAGACAACTTTATTCTCAAACCAACTTTGTTTATACTCTCTTAACACAAGTGTTGCTAAAATTACAGCCGGTCAGTATCTTGGCAACTGTGCAGTTGTGGTTATCTTCTTTTTGTTGCTTTGTTCCTCATCTGCTGACAAGACATTCCACATGCACTCGCAGTCCTCCTCCTTTTCCTGCTTTGCTCCTTGCTGATAAGACATTCATCCTTGCAGTCAACCATCCATTACCAAGGCATCCGGCCCTACCGTCTCCAAAGCGGGCCTCCGCATGAATGCAACCCTTCTTATTCAGGTTAAATAGTAGCCTACACAAAATAGAATTTTTAATTCTGTATTAAATAATTCTAATTAAAATATATATATATATATATTTATTGTTTTTTGAAGAAATAGTCCTTAAATGATGTGTGTTTCAGCCATTCATAACTCTAAATATATTACAAATACTGATCAATATGCTTAATTATGTGCACCCGTACAGCTTGCTTAGGTAGTTGAACGAAAGCATACACCCTAATGATTACAAGGCTAAGAAAAATATTTTATGACAGAAGATACTAAAGATAACTGAAACTGTAAGGATTGTATCTGAAGAACTCTATTCTCTCAGTTGCTCAGACTTGGTTTGAGCCTTGTGACCTTGTGAGTTAAAAAGATATGGTATTGAGTAAAAGAGTAAAAGATCTGGTAAGCATATGTTTTGCTGCTTCTTTTTTTTTTCCACTTTTGGTGGTAGACTAAGGTACAAATTCTGTGGGTTACAGTTTCCCTTTTCTTGTTTTATGATCACAGAAAAACTCCTGCCCATTCTTGTTACTGTAATTAAAATTTCACTTAAAAGTTCCGCTATCAAAATCCAGCCTCATTTGCAGTTGCAAATATTTTGCTCTCTCAAGGGGAGAACACCTTGTTCCAATTCTATCACTTAAAGGGATTAAAAGATTCAGTTACAACTAAATAAGCATATAACACTATTTCATTTCTTTTAGTATTTGCTTTGGTATTATAGATAGAAAACATTACAACAACTGCTAAAAGGAATCATTGCTCTCACACATTAGAGTTAAGCACTCTGTTTTTAGCAGTGAGTGGGGCTGCTGGGCACAATTTATGCCACTGGAAACTTCTCAAGTGGCCAGATTTTAAAACAGTGATAAAAAAAGAAAGTGTCTCTTTCATTTCCCTGGAACAAGGATTTTTCTCCACTTTCTCTGTGTGAATATTCATATGGACCACCAGCACCATAGAAAGTAACAGCCACTAAGAAACATCATTAAGGCATTTCTTTCATATGTTCAGAAAGAAAAGGCATAACTGTGAAAAAATATTTATTGACACAAAATTCACCATTGAAGCCAAGAAAAAGAACATAGAAAGAATGATAGAAAAGATTTTTAGTTACGTTTAATGAATCTGAGTAATTTATTTCTTTGTCATTTAATCTGGATCTCTAGTTCTTGAGAAAGGTAAAGAAATTGTTTTAAAAGTATTGTATGTTAGATATCCTTCATACTTAAAACCACCTTTTGTGCTCAAACATGATTACATAAGTTATTGATAGTCTATACACCTACAGGAGGTAAATTCTGTAAAACACTTCTTGTGATGATACTCAAGGGAAAAGTCAAACTGTCTAAAGAAAAAAATAAATACAATTATTTTAATTATTTTCATTGTAAACTGTGAAAATAATCTGTTTTACTCATTGATAGAGATGCTACAAGATGATTCTTTGTTAAACACCGCCTTACTGTCAATGAAGCCTTTACTCGCATAGCATTTCATAAGCACTTTGAAGACCATTTCTATTCCTTAATCAGAATGGATTGTGCCAGTATCGAGCAACCACTTATTTAAAATTAAAATGCACAAACACAGAAATGAAAACTTACAGTGAAACTCAATTTTGAAAGTGTTTTTTGAAAAGTCCTTCCTTCCTTCCTTCCTTCCTTNGTTATGCAGTCGGATTAATGGTCCATTTAGCCTCAGACTGTTTTTCCAGCAAGAGAAGCTGTTGAAGGAGAGTGTACAAGCTTTGCAGTCCATTCTCTTTGTTCACTTCCCAGTATCTGTAGTCACTGGATTTAGGAATAGTGATACATATTCCTCTTATTATCTGTCTGTAGACATGCTCTTCATGAATCTGTGGAGTCTGTGTTTTTAAACCACTGATACTGTTTACTTCCACAACCCTATGGACAGAAAGATACAAAATTTCCAACTCAGTGAGATTTGATGTGCATTAGCTTTATCTTCTCCATACTTCAGAGTCCCTGTTAGATTAGCTTTCTTTTTCTTTCCCTTCCTTCCTTCCTTCCTCCCTTCCTTCCTTCCTTCCTCCCTTCCTTCCTTCCTTCCTCCCTTCCTTCCTTCCTTCCTCCCTTCCTTCCTTCCTTCCTCCCTTCCTTCCTTCCTTCCTCCCTTCCTTCCTTCCTTCCTCCCTTCCTTCCTTCCTTCCTCTCTATTACCTTTACCATTTTAGTTGACTTTCTCAGCACCTCTTCTGACTCCACTATGTCCTCCCTGACATGCCGATGTAGAATGTTAATCAAGATGTTAGGAACCAAAGAGATACAAAGCTGTAGAATGATGTCATTCGCAGTTACGGAGAAATGAAAAACTATTTCATCTTCTCAATACCCTTCCTCATGGTGTCCGACATATTTTACTTTTGTGTTGTCATTGCGCATTGAGATGATAACTTCAGAGGAATATTAAAAACATCCTCAGTATCTCTTTCCTCAGAGCTAAATGTCAGTGCCAAATTCAATGTTATATAAGTATGACTTAGATTATATTTCCCTTAATTATCCGTACTGAATTATTTATCCATACTGAACCTTCTCTGCCACTTTTTTTTTCACTCGGTTTTGTAAGATCCTTCTCAAATTCCTCATTTTTTAGCACAACTGCTGCCTCTGCAAATAAATATCATTGATTTAAGGAGAGAATCACAAAGGAACAAAATTGACACAATGAAGAATGCACCCTTACCAGATTAAAAGATACAAAATTATACCTGCAAATGAATTACTTTTGGTTAATTAACAAAAATATAATCATGGCATATTTTGAAAAAGCTAAGATTTTAGTGAGAAAAGCATATGTGGTTTGCTTTTTTTTTTCTTTCTCCAAAAAAAGTCTTAAACCTTAACTCACTATGATTAATCTCCTCTGGAATTTTAAGGGTATATTCTGCGCAAGTAACTTGTAGACTATTTGGTTACCAAAATGTTGTCAATACGTAACAATATTGTCTAGAACATTCTTCTTTGAAAGTAGAAATTTTACCATAAAACCCCAAACTGAAACTCTAGTTTTACAAATCAGGATATTATGAAAAACATTAACATTGCAAATATACATATATATGGATATTAGCTATCAATTTAATATAGTCCTGAAGTGAATCTCCATGACCATAAGCAAAAGATTTCCACTAACTTCCAAGACTTGTCCTTCAATTAGTGCTCTCTTTTCCTGTTCACCTCTAAGAATATGTGCCACTCCTGGCAATCGTTCTCACACCCTATATATCCACTGTAAAACTGCTTTTAACACATACTTTCACAATTCTTTGCTTCTGCTGACATTTCCACAACCAAGAGCACACTCACATCATCCTCATCTTTTTCACTTGGCTCTGCTCATCTGCTACTGCTACACAGAAATATGTAAGTAATGAGGTGAAAACCAGGTGGCTTCTCAGTGTGAAAGACCATTCTCTTTTTGCCATCTTCTAAATAGTATCATTTCTTATTATATAAATCTTGAAGACTGACACAAAAGGGCAGTTGTTCTGTAACATGATCAGATGGAGCCCACCACTCTTTTGTGTCCCCTTCTGTTTTTCTCTGTCAAAATTGCAGAATGGTATTTATCTTAGTATGACTTTTAAATATACAAAAAAAAGAGGATTAAAGGCTATTATTTAGCTCATAATGGCAAATACACAGAAGCTTAGAAATAATAGAATCCAGATTGTCCGTATCCTTCTGTGTGAATTCCAGATTTTTAGATTTTTAGGTATATGGCATGTGGACATGATTTTCCTGTCCTCACGATCCCTGCCTCATTCAGTTTATAGGCAGAAAGGCAGAGAGCGCTCATTAATAAGCAGCTTTTCCTTTTTTTTTTTTTTCTTCTTTGTCTTCATCTGGTTTAATACTCTATACTCAGCCTTATTCACTGCTGATTACTCAAATCCTGCCCTGAAAACAGAATTATTTATTTCTTCTTATTTTTTTTTTTCCTACAGTGATCACCAATTCAGTGCAGAATGCCCCACAAATATTACAAAACATTTTCATTAACTTATGGCATACCTTCCACACAAAGAATAATCAATAGCTTTGAATCCTCCAGTTGTAATAAGTGAAATAAGAAGAATATACTAAAATATCATGAATGCCCTGAAGAAGTTATTCAGTGGGAGGTATTTTACTGCTTCTTTTAATGCAGGAATTAATGGATATTAAGTAAATCTGATACAAGCCAGTTTCAAAAGAACCACAACGTTTTTGAATAAAACAGTGAAATTTGTATCTGAAGGATATGACAAATGAGAGAAACATAAGCCCATGGAAGAGAAACCTACTGATAATTACTAAATATATAGCAACCTTGGTCAGATCAGGAAATCCCTGAGCTGAATATGGGAAAATATTAAAAGAGTAGATCTGCATACCTCCCAGGATTATTATTCGACTGGAGCTAAAATTGTACTATTCTGTCCATTCCTATATATTTATTAATTAACAATCAGGTGAGTTGGTATTAATCTTCGGAGTCTTTTTTTTTTTCTTTTTTTTTCTTTTTTTTTTCTTTTTTTTTCTTGGGAAGGAGGAAGGAAATGTGATAAAAAAGAATATAAAAAATTTGTTGGGAAAAGTCTATAAAAGTCGGATGCTGATTAGTTCAGGGAGCTGAACTACATTATCACATGAGGACCTTTTCAAACTTACACTATCAGCTTTTGAGAATTTTGTTTTTAGACTTTTCAGCCATCTATAAAAGATGATTGAAAGGACATTGCCGATTTTAAATGTTTCAGCAATTGCAGAATAACATGGGTTCCCACTGATCAAAATGGAAGCACTTACATGCACATCATTTAATAATGTGCACATCATTTAAGAATGAAGTTTGGAAATTAGGGGATAAAAACAATATTACTGTAGAATTATTTCATGGAGAGAAGATGGAATAATGTGAGAAATGTTTGTGATAATCTAATGAGGTTTTTGAGGTACCTCTGTGCACAAATATTCCCAGATTTATACTTATATATATATATATTTATATACATATATATTTATATATATGCATTTATACTGATAGAATTATTCTTAAACTATAAGACAAAGGAAGGTCATTGCTCTGGCTGTACTTTATTTACTGTACTGTAATTATAGCATGATTTTATTATTCAAATTCTAAACATTTTTACTTCACATGTGAAAATTATTAACCAAGACACCTGGCAAGGTTCTAGTCTAAAAATGTCATTTGACAGAAGAAACGGATGTTTCAACTAGGGCACTGATAAAATTAAAACTTACTGCAGCCAGTGTCACTCACTGACTTGAGGTGCTAAACCATTTTGGAAGCTCTAGCAGTGAACATACTTACAGAATTATGCTTCCAAGAAACTCGTTTAAAATTCATCATTATTTGCATTATTTTAATGTAACTTAAGCTGTTTCAGGTCAACTTCATTGACAATAATTTTGTACTTCCTGCTTTGAATTGTTTAACATTTATTTTTCAATTATTACATTTGGATATTAATTATTTTTCACCTGAAAAAATATTTTATGTATATATTTCTTTCTTATGGAAAAGCTGCTATCAGATTTTGGAACTGCATTATTTGACCCACATTAAAAATTACAAATCTTTTAAAATAAGACATGCAGTATGCTATGGACAGACCTTAGTTAACCTGAAATGTGATAAAGCTGATATCTGTAACAGTCTAGTCAGAGAAATGTCAAACCATTTTCTGAAAATTTTTTCCCCCGTTATTGATTCCTACACTATCAGGTAAGACTTGGTAATCGACCCAGGCAAAAACAGTGTTTCCAGGTGAGCATGGTGACGAGACGGTCTGATAAATAGCCATGCTTTGTCTGCGGTGTCAGATGCCTGGAAAGCCAAGCTTGCTCTCCGTTTCCTGCACGGGAAGAGGTATCAGAATGCGTCATCAGAAGGACAGCAACTACCTGCAGATGGGCTTTCATCTCCACCACAAAGCCCAAAATATTGTACACTGCCACATTCCCCTGCAGTAGGCACAGGAAAAACCCCTCCTCAGGTCCCTTTCAGTCTCTCTTCATCTCTTCTTCCTTCTCTCACCCCTCAACAACGCTCTTGATCAGCTGCCTCTCTTAACTGAGTTCCTGATCCAATCCAAGCATAATCCAAGCAGGATAAATGACTCTCTGCATACTGCTGTGCCCTTTCTAGCCCTTGTTAAGAAGCCTCTTGCCAACCAGGGATGCCTCAGTGCCTGTTTATGTATAGGCTGGCAGGGAAGGTCAGTCTTCAAGGACAAAATTTCAGGAAGAGACCTATTTTGGCTACAGTTATTCTTAAATTTTAGTGGGGGGAAGAACAAGAAAATGTAAGCAAGAGAGGTGTAGGATCTCAGCACAGTAATTAAGCTACAGACTAAAATTAATGCAACAGATATTGACATATTTATCTCTCATAAACAGCACTTGCCATGTATCCACTTCGATTTTAGTAGATAGAATATTAATCTGGGCATGTGAATGATAGAATATGAAACTGGCTGTCAAAAGCTTCATGTAAGAGTACCAGTGTCTATGAAGCAGAAAGATAGTGAGAAATATGCATGTATGAGATGTCTTCACATTGCACAAACAGCACCGACCTATGGATTAGAATTAGGCAAATTTTTAGCTATACTGGCCCTAGTGCTGAGCCCTGAGGAACTTCACAGCTAGCCGCCAATCAGACTTCAAACCACTGTTTGCATTTTCTAGGCCCAGACCATGCTCCCCTAATATTCTCCTAACAAATGACTGTTGAGTACAATATGTTGGCAAAAAGCATTTATCTATCAATCACATTCAAGATTGTCAGTATAGTTGAGAACAAAATTTGGGAAACACCTTCAAGATGCAAAGGAAAAGAATATTTTTTATCAATCAAAATACAAAATATGCATTATTATTGGAAAAAGAAAATGATTTAAAACAGTAGCATCAAGAATAGTCTTATAACTGTATGATTTTTTTTTTCTCTTCACCTCTTAACAAAATTTGGCGAATACTCAGCCCACAAGTGCAAGTTGCACTTGCTGTTTTTCAGTCTAAAATATGTCATCACTTCTTTCAATTGACTCATGAGGACAAAAAAAAAGTATGCATGAAATTTCCTCTTCAGAACCTATTAAAAGATATCTCTTATTGTTTATTTTTGGGATGTATTTTTTTATTTTTTATTTTATTTTATTTGCCTCTTTTATTGTATTGAATTCTCTAAAACAGGAAACAATGAGAAAAGCAAAAAATTCCTATTCATGCATTCATTCCCCCATCCCATTTTAGTTTCTTCTTCTACTGTTTTTTTTCTTTTTCATGTAATGAAGTTCATTAATACTGCACACATTTGCTTCTGCACACAAATTAAGATCTGCTTAAACGCCACTTTTTTTTTTTTTGTTGCAAACTGTAAATGTTGTCATCATAGGTTGCAAAAACGTGTCTGTCTCAAGCTTCACTGAGTCAGAGTTCCCGGGATATTCACGTGCAAATCACCTACGTGCTCCAAAGACAGTTTTACGTCAGCATGTGATCTTCCTAAACAGTATAGCTTTAGGAAAAAAAAGGGCACATATTCACTAGGTTTAACCACAGTTAGGATGACACTGCAACTTATAATTTTGCTGGCAGTAGCTGTCTCAGCAATAGATAGCTTAATCAGCTCTGATTTTAGACACAGCAGGGAGAGTACTGCTGATGTAGTTTGAAAGTTGCCATTTCATTTTTTGGCCCTGCTTAAAAGAATAATTGCATAAACCAAAAACATTTTGGAAATGAAAATTGGGTTCTTAATCACAGTTCTGATAGGAAAAAGCCACTAGGAATTTGTCTAAACTTATTTAGAATAACTGCAGAATATTTGCACTCATGAGTACTACCCAAGGTTTTGCTATTGAATTCCTGTTCTTAAAAAATATTAAATTTACTGTTTTCTTTGACATACTTCTCCAATACATTTTCTGGAAAGCGGGTCACTGGTATTTTTCAGTGGGAAAAAGAAAATTCAGAAATATCTTCAGACTTTTATTTTGCGGGTTATGTAAATTGTTTTGGATTTTTGAGGCATTTTCATTTGGTTCTCATTTATTTTTAATAGCTCCTCACTGTAAGCATTTAAAATGTGATTTCTGAAGAGGAAGAATGTATATAACACTTGCTATGTTACTTACTGACAAATATTCTTTAATATTCAACTTGTCCTCCTCCTCTTATCCCCCACTCATGAAATTTTGGCCTCCCTCACTCTTTCCTCACAATCTGGTGTAAAAAAGTCTTCTGCTGATCTTGCCATCTGAAGCAACAAACCTCTACATCTAATTCATTTTAAATCTCAAATGAAATCTTACATTTCGTCATATGTTTACGCCTCCGACATTCACTCCCCTGCGGCTACAGTTTGATTTGTAGTTTCACAGCATGCAAAGCATAATTTTGTTCATATTGAAGATGCTAGAAAGAACAATTTTGTATTTTATTTTCAGAAATGGGTTTTGATACTACTTTTTTTTTACAGGGTACCCTACTTGTTTCATACTATTGGTTTCCTGAAAGCAAATGTGATTAAAAAATCAATTATGTTCTTGAAGTTAATTAGTAATTATGCATGTATTGGGGAAACGGAAAATTAACTTATTCCTGTTAAAAAAAAAATCCCTGCAAAATTTCCTTTTTTAAGTGTAGGCTTCCTAACTTTTGTTGAACCAAATCTCAGCTATGGATGTGAAAAAGCACAGCAGCTAGCATGAAGAGGTGTTCTTCATCTGCTTCTTTGCTTTTTACTGAAGATTAAAAAGGATAAAATAACCTCATCCTCATTTTTTGCTCATGTCCTTGACTCGTGGGACAGCACTGCAGAGAAGGGGAGATAGCAATAGCTGCTATGTAGTGTTTACACTACCAAATTGCTGTAGTAAGGTGCTTTTGCTGGTATAGCTTTTAGACTTCTTTGCACCCACCTTCTTTAAGAAGGTGTAAGAAATACAGGGTGTTTTGTTGACTTATTTTGTCTCAGGCAGTTCCCCTTCAGACACATTTTATCAGAGATGGCAAACATTTCCCTATATTCCTTGTTTAAAAGGTTCACATAATTATCTGTGATACTGGGTTTCAATGTTTTTCTGATATTTTTTATAAATAATCTTTTGTTAAAGAAATCATCCATTGTATTTTTGAAATGTGCAGACATCTGTGCATGGGTTTCAGGGCTCTATCAAAGTGACTGAGGGCTAAATATAATAAAAAAAAATATGTCAGCTTTTAATTGAGTAATGGTGTATGAAGCTCGTGAGGCACAGCGGGACACACACAGAAAGGAATCTGAAAGACTGTAATGACTGCAGAACATCCATGCATTTGAAATAAGGAAGATGTGAAAAAACTCTCAGTCTTGTCAATCACATAGCATGTACTAATGGGATTATTCAAAAAATGTGAAGAATACTGCACTGGAAATGTACTATAACACCATCTGAGACATATGTCCTAAACTATGGCTTATTATTTAGCAAAGGGATTTTATTATCTAAAAAGTGATTAACCAGTAATGGTAATCCATTTACAGAACAAAATCTAAATATGCAGAATATGCAGTTTATATTTTGAGAGTATAATCTATATTACATTTCTGAGTTTGTCACACTGAAAATATATATTCTTTTCATATTTAGTAACTAACACTGTTATTAAAAGCTCTGAAAAGCTATGGCAATAACCTCCAAGTACAGGGAGGTGGTACATGCGTGTGTGTGCATGTGAGAAACGTTACACTCGTGTCTTCAGCACACATACCGAAACGTTAAGGTATAAGCAGTTCTAGGTAGGGAGGAACTGGCTGTTTTGTAACACTGTGCAGAATATCAATCACAGTATATTCTCTTATTCCCTTCATCATGGACTTCTTTTGTGCCCATCAAGTCACACCTACTTCTTTTTTCTAATTAACAGGTTACTAAAATACTGTACTGGAATCATGTTTTGGGGCCTTAAACAGACTTATTGCTTCTGAATAGCAGAGCAGCACCTGCCTCATGCTCTCTTTCTGAAAATTTATAAGAGGATATCATGTGCAAAACATAGAAGAATTTAAATCATTATCAGAAGACACAGAGATATAAGAGAATTTTTAAACAAACTGTTTGAAAGTTCCATCTAATGAGCACAGGGAATTGTAGGGAAAACATCTCACATGGAGAAGGGCTTCTACTGTGTTAAACGATTCAGGCTGAGATAATGAAGGAGATTAGCAACCCTACAAAATGAAATATTTTTAAGAATGGCAGCACAATTAGAAGGTGGAAGACCAATGTTGTGATCCTTTGGGGGGATTTTAAAATATTTTTTTGAAGATTACATGCATATTCATTTCTATGACCTCTCTTTTTTTTGCAAAACATTGCTTATTTAGAATATAATTGATGACGCTGAGCAAAATAGCACGCATTTTGCAGATCACTCGGGGAATAAACAGAAGTTGGCATATGACTACTTATACACATTCTGATCAGTATTTGCAATACTAGAATATTACGATCCAAGGAAAAATAAGACTTCTATAGACATTTTGTCCTAATCTTGTTTCAACTTTTAAGCATGGATTAGATGCAATTAGGTCAGAGTCCCTTGTATGAAATGCTTTAATAGTTTTTTCTTTCTTTTAATTATTTCATATGTTATATCTGTCAAGAATAAGGTAAATTGGCAGATGGAGTTAAAAACACATATTGTGGAATCTAAATGTTAAGAAAACCAGCTTAGTTAATGCAAAGAGAAAGCAATTATAGAGACGGTACTGTGTTCTTTGATGGCACCAAATAACCCACATTTTTCTAGTAGGGGTGAGGTCTTAAGAAGTTGATTTGGCTCTCTTCAGGTAAAGACCTCACCAAGACTTTCCACATCCTGGACAAATTCTGTGGTATTAAGCATTTATATGAAAAGGGAAAGAGTATTTAGTATGACAGCTGTATTTTCTGAGTAAAAGCACTCAGAGATATTTAATGCCGAAAAAATAACTTAGGTTTTTATATTCCATTTGGAAGTAGCATCTCCTTGAATCAAAAAGTAACACATTCTATTCCAGAGATTCCTTAGGATTCTGAAGTTCATTTGATTCTCTGGAGTCCACGGGCTTATTTATGTGCCTATGTGCTGGGTCTGTTTTTCCTATACTTTGTATATGGAATTTATAGATTTTCATTAAGGATGAGGTTCTGAAAAGAAACAAAGGACTTGCAAACTAGGCTTTAAACTCCTATAATCAATATGTCGAAACTGGTGTTCTTGAAATTAGGCACTTTCATATAGATATATAAAACCCTTTTTTTTTCCTGGGGAGCCTCGAGAATTCCCAGTAAGCATAGAATGAAAGGGGAAGAGAAACACTTTAGGAAGAAGTCATAAAATCTGTCACTTACCAGTTGTCAATCACAACCATGACAAATTTCAGGATGGCACCCTGTGCAGTGACAGAATTTATCAGAGCTCAGTATTCCCTGAAAAGCCCTAATCCACTCAGACATCCACACTGCAGAATGTAGTCCAGATAAAAGAACTCTGAGGATGAAACAGAAAACTTGTGGGAAGGATGAAATAAACAGTGTATTTCCCATGGGTTATGTTTGACATAAGACTGCTTTTGCAAGTTGTTGTTGATACAGAGCAGTTTTAACCATAGCCAGCCCTGTCACTCTCCGTGTCTTCATTCTGATAGCACGTTCCAGTCTCTCTCTCCCTCTGTGTCATCTTTCCGATGTGAGACTCAAGCAAGCTACTGAAATAACCATCCTTCCTACCTATTCAGGGTAGGAGTGTACATGGAAGGTGGAGAGAGACCATTGTGGGAGCTACTAGGCCTCTTCATTTAAGAGAATCAGAAGAGAGGAAACTAGTGGGAACAGAGAGCCAGAGATTGGGAGCCCCTCTTTCATTTCTCTAATATCTTCAAGAATGGCAGCACAGACAGAGAGCCACTCAGTGCAGTGAGGGATTTCCAAAGTCTGAAGCAGCTCTCTTTTCAAAGAGAGCTAAAAAACTGATTACGGTGTAACTGTGTTTATAAAATAAGGATAAATTGAAAAGTTCGCTATGGACTCATGGCGCTTGGAAATGAAATACTTGTGCTTGGAAAGTTATACGCATAGATGTATTATAGGCACAAAAGAAATGATGCTTTGTGGGGAGATACAATGTTAGTGCAGCAAAAAAAAAAAAAAAAAAAGAGGATGATAGCCTTGCAGAAAGCCTTTGGTCAGCTGTGTGGGTGTACAATGTATATTGTTTTTTCATCAACACTACAGAGGTAGTCAGCCAAGTGACCTACCTAGAAACAACTCTAGCTCCTGATAAATTCTAAGGAACCTGAAAAACTCTTACTGTATGTGAAGTGGTTCAGTCCCCTGTTTTCTTCTACAGAAACTGGAACATTTTGTGTCTATTTTTGATGTTTCCTGTACCTTTCAAGTTTTCACATGAGAGATTTTATAATACTTTATTTTATTTTATGGAAGGCGAAGGTTCAGTGTTGGTGATCTGACTTTAATTCCAGGTTCTAATGCAGAGTTCCTGTAGGACGACACAATGCATTTAAACTGATTTTATCTCAATTTCCTACTGATAAAATGAACGTATCAATGTTTCTCTCTTTCTCTTTTGTGCGTACAGAATGGAAACTTTTTGTGGCATTCTATTTAATAGTTACAGTAATGTCACACTGGGACTTCGGTTTCAGTTATAATTTTCGTTTTTATACAACAAAAAGTAAAGGCAATAGTTCCTCTATGACCTGAATCTAGTTTCAGGGAACTCAGTTAGAATGTGCTTATTGTTTTAAGTAAGAATAGGCTCAAAATTCTGTGGGTGTCATTTCAATGCATTTTGTCACTTCTTTTTCTGTCTCTGAAATATTTTATTTATTTTTGTTTGTTTGTTTTTACTTTTTCAGTTGCACAACTTTTCAGATAAAATTTCCAAATAATATATGCTTTTTTCATCTTGGGCGACGTTTTACAATAAACTTCAGGAGAAAGCTGAAGGGTAGAAGGAAGACAAAAAATTAAAGGTGAATTCAATGAAATTTTCAGTGCAAACATATGAATTAAATATTACAAGGAGAAGAAATCTTGGAGAAGATTTATAAGGAAAAAGAAGTTAATTTTGCATCTTCATTAAACTACAAGTATAAGAACTTGACAAGATTTTTTTCTGTTTTTTTCATAGTTGGTGATTCATCACCATATTCAGCTCTGGTGATTAAAAAGAGATTTTTGCTTTCTTTAAGAGAAATATAATATTATATATATTATATTATATCATATTATAAGAGATATTATATATCTTCATGCTTTTTAACTACATTTTCTAAAGATCTGCTACATAATAGTAGTTTTGAGATGTTAGGTTTATGTTGGTAGAATGTCAGAATTCAATCGTCTTCTTTGTTTCTCTAAAGTTCATCTGCCTATTGGATTCCATTTATTGAGAAAATAATTAAAGTAATAAAAAGTAAATTTTCATCCCCATGATCATACTCATTCATGTCTGTAATTAAACAGTCAATGTATACAATGAATATTTCAACTAAGCTCATAGTTCTCTAAACTTTCCTTGTGAAACTTTATAGGATGCAGATTTTACACATTTTTTATTTATAGAATTCAAATGTTAAAGTTTGCTGATTATCAGATTTATTGGCATAAATCATGCGGAAGAGAATCGATCCACATTTAAAAAAATAAAGTTGGGGTTGGAAGGTTAAAATCTGGAGATCATCTAGTCCAACTTCTCTGCTCAAAGCAGGATCATCTAGGACAGGCTTCCCAGACCACTGGGGCTTTAAATATCTTCATATAAAAAGTTTTTGTTTTTATGCTCAGACAGAATTTCCTGTGTTTCAAATTGTGCCCATTGCCTCTTGTCCTGCCCCTGGGTACCACTAAGCAGAGCCTGGCTCTCACTCCCATTTGATATTCATAAACACTGATAAGAACATCCCCCTGAACATGCTCTTCTCCAGGCTAACCAGTCCCAGCTCTCTCAGCCTTTCCTCAAACAAGAGACAGATGTTTCAGTCCTCTAACTACAATTTGAATGTGTTAAGATTTACATGTCCAGATTTGGAGAATATACAATAGTATAGGTGTAGTAGGTGTTACTCAGCTGTCACACTGCGAAGTAGACAAGTAAGAACCTAATGAACTAATGAACTAATGAAAAGCTGATGTTAGTGAAGACTCATATTTTTTGACTATATTTTCATTATTTTTGAAGGCATACATACAAAATGCCGCTGCAGGAAAAAGACGCCTGTATCGAACATTTGTGCTTGCTTTGTTTTTGTTACTAATATTGATTTAAGCTGGTGATTTTGAATGACTTAAGACTGACAACATGAGTTCTAATAATTAATAGCTAACCAAAAATATCTTACATTGTAGATATAAAACAATTTGATATAAGATTTAAAAAATGTCTGTATAAGTATCTCGATTTGAAATTTATAAAGGATATATGAATTTCTCATGAACTTTCTATTGTATAATTAATCAATTTTTCTTTTAAATTAGGGACTTATCATAAAGCTGGATTTTATTCCTTCCTAAACACTTTCACTCTTTAAATGAGATTATTATTTTATGTTTATTTTAAGACTATGGCTATTTTCTGCTTCTTTAGTGAACAGACAACATTTAGGCCATATGCAAAAATGCTGGAGATGATACAGTGTCATCATCCTGCCTGTGCCACAAAAGAAAAAGAAGTCTTGAGTACAATTCATAAATTCCCTTTCATGACCTGCAGAAAAATCTAAGTGTATGTGAGGGTGAAATGCTCAGATCCAGAGATAATAAAACTCCCTACGTTTTTTGGGGGTTTTTTGGGGGTGGGGGGCATGTTAGCTATCAGAGAAACTTCACCTAAAACGTATTTAAAACCTCAACCCTTTACTATAAGGGTAGTCTACACATAAAATATCCTTGATCTAATTTTTCCATATAAAATTAATGATTATAATATCTTAATGTTCTATATATGGTCATGAAATTTCAATAACTACAGAGAAAACTAAAAGCAGAACAAATATGAACCTATGTTTTACATTCTAAGCCTTCTTTATATGAAATTTTTACCATGTCTTACGTCTAGAATTGTCTAGACACCTTAATTTTCTCTGTACATAAAAGCACAACTAGTGAAATACCATTTTAAAAGGGTTTTTTTTTTGTGGTATGGAAACCAGGGCATAGTAAAATCTCGTAAGATAACTTGACTTTGTACAATTTATGTTAAACTGTGCAAAGCGAAGATTATTATAGATAAGTATAAATAAGATTTAGATAAACAGATTTACTTATTCAGCTGGAATAACTAATTTCATTAATCCATACATAAGCACTTCATTCATTGTTTAATCAGCATCTTAATACAAAATATCTTAGCGGCAGTTTGGATGTCTCCAATGTCTGAATGTCTCCATTTCACCATATTGAATTTTGCTTGGTTGTATGACTGCCTTCATGTCTCTGAATGTGCGCATATACTTCTTTTTTTTGGGACTGTAAAAATACTAGAAGTAAATCCAGAATTTGAAACTCAAATAACTTAAAAATCCATTGCAGTTTTGATTAAATAAAACACTGTTGTGGTTCCTAATATGCTTGAAAGATCTTAAAAGTTGCTTGAAATAATTTTGTATTTTGCACATATTACTTATAACACTTAGCAAGCATGGCTAATTGGCATAACTGAAGTACATGCATAACAATGTGGATTAAAACTACAAAAGAAAAGGAAATTATGTTTATTACTTATAAATAAATTATTAGCCACTATGTATTATTTATATTACACAAATTTAAACAATGTATAATACATGAGGATAAATTTACTATATTTGGAGCAAAATTAACTGAGCTGTCTCTTAGGACCTTTATTAATATTGCAAAACCAGTATTATACTACTGTATAATTGATTTTTGAAGACTACTTTGCATATGTTTTCCTAAATCACATCACTTAAGCTAGAAAATGCTAAAAACCATGTGCTGTGCTGATAACACCATGACAAAGGTGTGTTATGAAGCATGAGACAAAGTCACGTACCTTAAAAATCTGCTAAGCCATGTTCGCGTTGCAGAAAATATGCATTTGTAATTTCTCTACAAAACCATCATCTCAAATTACCAAAGCATTCTTAAGACAAAACATTTTACCAGTTCTCTAATTTCAAACTGTTACATGTTAACAGCAATCTATTCTATGCAAATTATTTTAATAAATTCTTAGGATATTATTCTACAGTTAAATGAAATACCATTACTTAAGCTCAGTATATATCTGTCTTATAACAGTCTTAATTAATTCTTATAACTGAAATTAGATGTACATTTATTTTCTTCAAAGTAAAGTACATAGTAAAGCTAACCAGAACTCATAAGTTTTTCTGTGCCAAAGTGATCTTAATTCCAAATTAAAATATTTTTCCCCACAAATGAAACTTTCAAAAAATTAGGAAAAAAAACCTTTGAAAATACATCAGTGTTTTCATTCTACTTTAGAGAAAAACACTCTTGAAAATATATATTAATACTATTTCATGACATATCCACTACCATATAATTAAAACATTTCAGGATTTTTTAAGGATAATCGGTAGTAAATAGTCAAAACTGTGCAATGCCTAAAGCTCAGTTTCATCAAAGAAGTATCTTCAAGAAGAAAGGTCATTTGTTCAAAACTGCTTCAGTCTGCTGGTTTTGAATATTACCTAATCTGTAGAATTCAGTTTAAGATACTTTTGCAGGGGATATAAAATTTTGTTCCTGAAAATAGTCTATAGAATATCTATCTATATCTCACTTGTCTCAACAATAAAGTACTAAAAGTCACTATTAGCAATTATGTTACAAATATTTTACTAGAAAATTATCATGAACATAGTTGCTTTACAGAAGACTGAGTTTGCAAAATTAGTTGCAACTATGCTAACGTATGGCTAAAGTCCAAGGCATACTATGGATTACATAGAGTTTATACTATACACTATCTACCATCCTAAGAAGAAAATAATCCCAAATGATGTGGAAAATCATGACTGATTTTTTTCTCTGACATTTCTGCCTTAATGTCCTGTGGTCAGCACAGTCTCAAATTAACCTTAAATTTTACAAACTGCAACTATTCTCCAGGTCAAGATACATTTAATACTGTATACTGGGTTTCATTTATTGTAAAACATCACTTATAATTTATAAGAGTGACAGAATGATTTGTAATTATACCTGGGCATAAATTTTTACTTTGACATATTCCACCACACGATGCTCTTTTAGACCATGATAAATCACTAATTAGGAATGGCAGGATAGCAAAAATATAATCTGCCCTTCCTAAGGGATGAGAAAGAGCATGGAGATCTCCCATCCAAGCACTGATTAAGCATGATCTGTCCTGAAACCTCATGAAAAACATGAGATTACAACCCAAATTAGTGAGACTATAAAAAATGTACTTGTTTATACTTTCTCTATTTTTCTAATAAAGAATGTATTCATAAAGTTATCATCTTTTCAATGTGGAGAAGTTGTTCATTATCTTATTTTGAAAAATGGAAAAGAAAAAAAAAAAGACTATAGCTCCAAGGGACAAAAATGCAGAGAAGCAGTTGTTTTTATTTAGGAATTTTTCTTTTCAGAAATGTTCTGACTAAACCAATAGAGGACTCCAAGCATCCTACCCTTAGATTACTTGTCTTATTAAGTAATCAAATCACTGTGACTTATTAAGTGACACTGTCACTGTGTTTCTATTACAAAAATGTAATTTGACTGAATTTCTGAGTTCAATATCTTAATATGAAAGTAAGTCCCAGTATGCACTTCATACATTTTTTAATGGTATTGAGCAGAAGTTTGGTATTTGCAGAAACAAACACCAATATAACACTTCATCAATGCCTTCCATTCATAAATCAATTCCAATTTTTAATTCATATAAACTAATAATGTTGGTATAAGCATTTAATAAAGAAACTGGATTTTCTAAAAGCTGACCAGGTGTTCGGTCAAATCAATGCCCATAAGTAGTATCTGGAATTTGTGTAAGTGCACAAAGAGCAGTCTTGAAAACCTCTCTCTTGAAATTTTAATCTACAACATAAGAAAAAATCCTATACAAAATCTGCATAAAAATATTTCTCTGGAACATTTTTACAGAAAATATATTTACTGACCATCTCTAATTTGAACGAGGAAAATGGCAACAATGCCGGTTACATCACCTTTTCTCCCCAGAGATTTTGTGACAGAAATAGTGAGGGAGTTTAGACTACTGTGAATTTGCAAATATTCTTTCAGAAGTTATGAAACCCTCGGACGGGATTTTCGGAGTGTCTGTGCAGCAGACAGCAATGCAGCTGTGACAAACTGCATTTCTAAATCCTGAGCAAGAGACGCAGCAGCTGGGCACCAGCAAAGAGCACAGAGGAGGTGCAAAACCAGCCCCTTGTGCTGAGCAAGCTGCTGGGCAGGAACCTGCCACGCACTGCAGGACTTGAGCTTCATCCCTCGAGCAGCAGCTTCATGAGCAGGGATAATGTCAGTTTTCTCCTTTGGGTGCTATGATATAAGTGGTTGAATGGGTACTTCTGTGAAACTAAGGGTATGAACACCTCTCCCTGAATAATCTTCTTAGCAGATGACAGAATGATCTCTACTTCTTATACCCTATCCTTTCATATTTCAAAATGTTAAAGAATTCAATGTATTGAATATATTGAAAATGAAACTTTCCTCTCATTTTGAGAAACAAAATATTTTCCATTGGAAATGAAAAATATTCATCACTGAAAAAGCATTCAACTGTAATCTAAATATATCTATACAGATCTAAATGTATATAAATAAATGCTAAGAATGTATTCTCATCTCAAATTGAATACTCACTTACTACAATTACATGTGGTTTTTCTATGTATAAATAGGTATTTACAGTTCAATGACAGGACTCTGAAAGCCAATTTGCTTCTTTCAAATTGTGTCAGTTTAGTCCCACGGCAACAAAATCCATGTGTGTCTCTTCCACATCAGGCCATCCCACAGTGATAATTGAGACACTGGAAACTGGAAACACTAGACATTATCATCTTTTACTGATAAGAAAAATACTTCTATTTTCTTCAGTGTGCTAGCTCTAATTAAGTCAAAGTGCATATACTTTTTTATAGGTATTTGGAGATGTGTACAAAGTGGACAATGAAGAAAAAGATGAATAGACTAGACTAGCTCTGAACTAGCTCTAGCATTTTACCTCCTTATATTTCTTTTAATTAATGCTATCAAATGGTACAATTTTAGTCACAGTGGATGCTGCAATATTTAGACACCAGAATATATGTCAGTTACAGTGTAAGTATAGTCTCAGGGCTTCTTGACTGCCAAAGAACTGAAGTTCATAGTCTTATCTTCAAATTTAAACTATTAGGGCTCTTTGTATTCAGTGTTTTAAGCAGCGTGAGCTCTTTAGTGAGTGGACTTATTAAAACCTCTGTTGTGTACCAGGGAATGATTAAAGCCCCATGATTTCTTCCCTTCCTCTAGTTATCTCAAATGTCACAGTGATTGATGGCAAAGCATCTTTCCATCTGAAACATTTTAGACTTTGTTGCTTGCCTTGAAGCAGATAATGTAGCTGCAGCAAAATGTGAAATGGCAGATAAATAATTTCTTTTGTTTCCCCTTCTAAATTGCAACTAGAGTAGTCTGTATACACTTGTTCACCTTCCTCGATATTGTTATTTGATAACATTCAGGTGGCTGACACAAGGCACGTGCAAAATACTTAAGATATTCTAGAAAAAGGCTGCTTTCTTCCAGTATTCTCAAGGTATTTTGTTGCCTGGATAGTATAGCAGTCAGCTTCTTCTTCAGTTTTCTGAACTTCATGCATAAGTATATGAGGAAAAAAAAAAGAAAAAAAAAGCCAACTTTTTTTCCTTCTCATTCAAGAATCTGGATATACCTGGGGTTTTTTTTGTTTGTTTTTTGACTTTTTTTTTTTTCCTGACCATCTTACATTTTCTCAATATCTTTATCAACTCAGTTCTGATCTCTTCATTACAAAAAGGATACAGCAGAACTAGAAAGGATCCTTTCTAGTTTTAGCATCCTTTCCAACAACAGAGATGATCAAAGCTTCGATTGACTTTCTGTAACAGGAATAATTAAATAGACAAGAACCTTTTAGACTGAAAAAGTGATATGCTTGCAACCCATAAAATCATGTATTGCACAAATAAAGAAGATGAATAGGGAACAATTGTTTACCACCTCTTCAAATTAAAGAAAAAGGTGACAAAAATATACTAGCAGGTGTCACGTTCAAAACATATAAAGGAAAGTGTGTGTACTTTAGCTGTTTAACAGTTACATGACAAAAAGGCTATGAGTTCAAACAAAATTAGATGAAATAGTGCAAAAAGTCCATCAAACTCTATTAAACGCAGCAGTCCAAATTTAGACACCTACATTTGAATTAGCTGGAATTCCCTTACAATCAGAAGAAGGCAGCAGATATTTTCAGGGCATAAAGGAATGATAGCATTTTAAAACAGTGCCAGGACTCTGAGTGCACCCATAGACATTAATGTCCTGTCCCAGCCCCACCTGAACCCCTAATGGTTCAGACTCCCTCTGCCCCAGACCCAGGTGCACCAGGTAAACTCAAGGCTGGGCACCCCATCCTTGTCAGAGCTCAGCCCTGTCCCTTGCTGATCTTGCCTTCCCAGGCTGACTTCAGACCCGATGCAATCTTGCATTGGCAACATTTTGCCGCTGTCGATGGGACCAGTAGCTATGATCACGGCAGTGAGTGCACTGCCCTGCCTGTGCTGGGCTGCCCGTGGCTTGTCTGCCCTTGTGAGAAGCCCTGTGCCCAGTACCGCTGAAGAAAAGGCTGAAACAGGTCAAATGAGTATCTCCTTAGAATTTACAGATTTAGATGATGATACCCTATGTTGGGAAAAACACTATTGTTTAACCTACTCACATGCATTCCTCTAGAAATCCATCAATGCCCCTTGGCAGGGACAGGCTGCTGGTATACATAGATTCTTGGTCCGAACTGGTAATTTCTTATGCATTGGTGACCAGAAAGTCCCTGGTAGAGTGATTTGGAATGCCTAAGCAGCAGCATTCTGGAGAGAACATCATTATGTTTTTATTACTCTGAGAACCAGCATAAGAGAGAAAACTACTTCTAGAGAGTCACAATCATTGTCAGTTTATGCTGAACAAGATACACACCTACCTATTAAACCTTTTTAAAACATGTACTTTCAAGGCATAGGAGGGCAAAGTGTGGATGTTGGTCTCAGTTGCATTTGTTGTTTTCTCCTTTGAGGAAATGGTAGAGCCCCTAATTTTGTTTGTAACAGTGAAACCTATCACATCATAGTCTGTTTACTGAAATTTCTCTTCCTTATCCTGACTTACCCAGTAAATGTGCTGTCTCAATCAATAACAAGGTTAAACAAGGTTAAATAGTCAGAAAAATTATCCTTCCAAAAAGGAGACAGCAATCTGAAACAAAATATTAAATGATAAGACTCAGACAACTTCCAGCTGGATGGGAGAATAAGAAGAGGTGCAGATTGGTTATCAGTCTTAGAACAGAAAAGAATAAAATCTAACGCTTCAGACTGATGATATAAAGACCTTGTGTAAGAGAGAAACAAAGTTCTCTATGCAAAACTAGAAGATGTGTCAATAAGAACATTTTTCATAACTGACAATTCCTAAAGGAATTAGAAGAAAAGTAATATACTAGACAGAGGCTCTAAGAACAAAACGTTTCCTTTCAGATTCTTCTACCTCAAGAGGATCCTGCTGGTCTTGACTGATCCCTTTGATTATAAGAGTTTGACTTGGCCAACAAAACTCATGCTAATGAATGAACACACCTATAGATTCACTCTAAGCAATGGTCTGAAGAAAAGTTTAATGATATGAACAGAAAAATACATACAGGGTTGAAAAATTCATATATAGTTAAGGGACATAAATGCATTTTGGATAAATTTCTCCTCATCAGAGAAAGGATGAAATCTGAACCCAAATACAGATTTCTGTGGCTTGTTCATATTTTTGAATTTAATGAATGGCTTTTTAGGATTTTAATTACAAGTTTTCCAGTATTAATATAATAATGTGTCAGGAAACTTTCACTAGAACCATTATGTCACTTAGCAATTTAGAAAATATCATTACTTCCTGGGTATAGCTAAAATTACATTTCCATGGTTATCCAGAAATGTGGAAATAGTTACATAATACTAACTAGTTATCTCATTATTGTTAGTCTCAGTAGGTTATAAAAAGGCAGTCATGTATCCTTACTTTCTAATAGTCACAATATAGGTTGATACAGTGTAACTTTCAACTGAATGGGAATCATTTTGAATTAACAGTCCCCATCCCAAAGTCTAAGAAAATGTATGGCCGATATTTTCCTCAAATAATTTTGTGGGTATTCACTAGTATAAAACAATTAGTTAGCTATTAATTTATAATGGAGCTACAGTTAATACTGTGCTCTTATTTCTTTTACAACTTACACTACCTTGATTTCTAAGTTTTTTTTTTTTCATTTTGCCCCAGCTTTCAACATGATAAGTCTTCAGGAACAGAAGTACCGTTTGAGTGGAAACTTTAAATGGGGGAATGCACCAAATATCCTGTCTCTTTCCTTATGTTCCTTAGAGGCCTTGGATTCTCTGGAGAAACTTTGTCACTCTAGAGCAGTTAGATCAAGAGATGAAGAAAAGGACACAAATATTGTAAAAAAAAAAAAAAAAAAAAAAAAAAAGAAAGAAAACAACACTTCTTCACCCAGGCCTCGACTTACAGGAAACATCTCATTCTTAATTATGGTAAAGAAAACCAGGTATAATTCTTCTTTTCTGTTCCTTTTCCATTTTTTTCTTGAAATGTTTTAATCTCATTAAATTCCCTTTTTTGATCAAACTAAGATGGTACCTATAATTCAGATAATGTCCCCACACTTAACTTACAGTGGAAGCACTTCATTTTCTCCTAGTTGGTTCTTGTTCAGTCCTTCCAGGAAGAAAATGTGCTGGCCCTTGAAAAGGTCTTCACTGAAACAGTCTGACTGGGGCTGGCTCAGACAGTGTGTTACTGAAGCTGGAATAACCAACTTGTTGAAGTCAAACACGGATCCATCTCCCGTTATAAGCTCATTCCTCCTCTTTGCAAAGAATTTTAAGCTTTATTTCTGTATGTAAAGCTATTTCAGAGATAAACATTTTTCCTCTTTTTTATCTCTCCTGAGATGCTACTCAACTCTGAGGGTCTTAATCACAATTTAAATAGATTCTAATAAACTAAGATATGTAAGTCTATTATATCTCTGAATTTCATAATGTAGTTCATGGACACAGACACTTAGCTTTATTCCCATTGTCACAAAATGAACTATTCTTCAATTCCAAATATAGCCTCTTCATCATATAGCTCTCATTCCTTTAGGTTCTGTAAACTGTCCAGTAAATTTCCTGCACACCTTCTGTTCAATATAATTAATAAGAATTTTGTCATTTGCTTCAACAGTCAAGTGTGGAATTTTCATCAACAATGACTCGCTAATGCAATGTTCAAACCAGCTTACCAACTGTTGTCAAAGACAGTCAAGGGTTTAAAGCTTCTGCTCTCTATTGCCAGATGATGTGCTTGTTACAGTTGTAAA
Organism: Crypturellus undulatus; assembly: GCA_013389825.1. NCBI lineage: Eukaryota > Metazoa > Chordata > Aves > Tinamiformes > Tinamidae > Crypturellus > Crypturellus undulatus. The sequence goes on from VWPW01020126.1 coordinate 269,803, forward strand.
TTGCTTAGCCTGCAAGCCCATCCTTTCTCTTTCTCATTCTAAAGCTTCCTGCAGAACTGCTTAAACTAGCCAAGACAGAAGCTGATGTTGGATAATGATCGCCTAGGAAATTGCCTGCCTAGGCGAGAAAGAGTGCTTACAGAAGCAGGGATCAATAGGAAAAGTAAGAATAGTAGCTGCTGTATTGTAGGTCATACCTAAAATGGATTTCCTCAGCTAGAATGAGGCATGGAGTAGCCTGAGCTGGTTCTGTTATGTTGCTCTAAGCAAATAGCTGGTATCAACTTTAACAGCATTGGAACAACTGTACTCCTATCATTCATAATTTCAGTTTTCTGTCCCAGTAAAGGAATAAAACTAAATCAGCAACTCATTTTTATAGGGAAGAGTTTGTGTTTTGCAGTTGGCTTTAATATTTCATTTTGTCTGTTAGGAAAGAATCAAAACAGAGAAAGGCATGAAGTCATAAAAAACAGGGAAAGTCTTGCAAATAATAAACACTGTAAAGCAAAGTAAGAAAAAATAACAAAAAAAAGATTTTGGAAATGCATGAAATAAAGGATTCCCCCCCCCAAAAAAAAAGAAGTAGCAGCTAGTAACAAATCTTTATAATTGAAATCGGCTCAAAAGAAAACCATAACTATGCAACCTAAATTGTAAACAAAGTTAATTCCAATTTTTGATACGTAAATGTGAATGACTCAAAGCTCTGTCTTTGGAAAGATGAGGTATAATGTGTTCCTTTTCTAATATGGAGCTAGACCTAGCTATCAAAAGGATTTCTAAATCTTCCTTTTGCACTAACACCCTGTGAGCCTTGACCCTTAATTTGAGCAGAGTAAGTGAAGGAGGCAACATCTGGAGATGCAGCTAATGGAAAATGGAATTAATCCCCTGTAAGTGTCCACTCTATACCTCCAAGAAAAAAGAAAAATCTGTTAAAATGTCATTGGATGCAGAATGTGAGTTTTTGAAAATTATTGCTGGAGATATACTATGGACAAACTTATTTGCTCATTTTATATTAGATTCTAAATCCTGCCATTTTGATTTGAGAAGTTCTATGATAAATGGCATAAAACGATGATCGGTATTGGAAACAACACTGTTGGATCAGAGAAGTTCTCAGGACTATTTGTGAAGCTAGATTATGGCAAACAGGAAGGAACAAGTATTATAATAGGTAGAATGCTCTTTATACTAAATCTCACTCACTCATACTGAAAATCCCCACTATTACTCATCTCTATTTACTTTATTCTGTGTTTTGGTTAGTCTCTAATAGCAGTTTGATTTCATGGAAATTTCCAGTGAAAGTCTGGAAATGCTGCTTACCTACAACCTGTTCTCCAAAAGTAGCTCAGAGATTTCAAGTCGATGATGATTCAGAATATTTTGAGGTATAAATCTGGTAAGAACAAGCAAAATCATAACTGAACTTCCCCAAAAGCTAGTAAAAGTTCATACAATGAACTTCCCACATTCATTAATTATGCTAGTTTACAAGAACTAATGATCTATTACGGGAATGTTTTGATCTGAAGTTGAGAATGTTTTGTACAGGGAGGAAACACATGTTTTTCAAGTGAAAAGAGTATTATGGAGGAAAGATATTTAATCAAAGTCTCTACATTTTATTAATAATAATTTAGTTGACCTCAGAAGCATTTCACAAACATGTTTGCATCCAGATAGTAAAGACAACAATAATGACAAATGTGTGGGCTGGCAATGAAGCATATCTCAAATGATAAACAAATATAAGACACACTTGAAAACATGAATTCTCTCAGTTCAAAAACTGGGTAAAGTGGCCACATAATGAATGATGCCTTCTTCACTCAAGGTTAAGAGCCTACTTACACTTGCACAGCGCAACGCTCTAATGAGCAGTGTAAATGATAACACATTGTAAACTCCCAGAACTGAATTGATTTATAAAGGCAATAAAACACACACACAGAAAAAGCTATTGTTTGGTAATACTCTTTTTTATGGTTACCAACAAATTCTCAACACAAGTGCAAGTGAACATGATATTTCTTCCATTAGAAGAGTAAAGTTCAGCAGATGTCTCACATTACTTCCTGACCTAAGGGAAGCAGTTGTTATCTCAGTTAATTGAATTCTTTGGTTGGCATTCAACTAATTATTCTTCCATCTCCTCAGCAAAAGGAAAACAGGTCTGCTACCAGTGGATGAGAAATAGGGGCCAATAGAGGTGACAAGAGGAGACATATCAAAGCAGTAGGATGATCTGTAATACGTCAACTTTCCCTCAAAACAAAAAACAACCCCACCCGCCTGAATAATCTGAGTACTCTCAGCTCGTTGAAAACTGCAGATTGATTTCATGACCAAATACAGTTTGAGAAATGATAGTATATACAAAAATAAAATTGATAGGCTAGCAAAGATGCTGCAGTGCAACCCTTCTGCACACCTATCAAGTCAGACTCCTACCTGGATAATTGGGGAGGCTCTGTGTGCTATCATTTGGTTATACATGAAATGTTGTCGATAAAACTGTTTCAAATGAAGATTGATTGCCTTGGAATAGAGCATGCGGAACGAAAGAAGATCCTGTGCAGAAGGATCTGACTATCAGTCCACTTAACAGAAGCTTAGCATGCTGAAGAACATCTTGTATTGTTTGGATTCAATCCATCATTAAACATAAATGAGAGGGAGACTGAGATACACAAATGTGCAAATGCCACATGGATAGATGTATTAAAGAATCTGTAACCATCTGGACTCAATATGGAACCCAAAATACATCTATTTATCAAATTGTAATTCCCATGCAACATATCACATCAGTATTTCAGTGTTAATTAAAACTAAATTGTTTGGAATTTATCAAACTGAGTTCAGAAGCAATCACACACAATCTAATTTTTAGAACACATTCCTCAAAGATTTAAGTTATTCTCCTTCATTAGAAATATGCAGTGTCTATAGCTTTGATTCTGTAAAGAACTGCATATGCACTTTATTGGCTTAAGGAAGCAGTCTCATTAACAAAGCTATTCAATCAATTAAATTAATAAATATTTGCAAGAACAAAAGCTTAAAAGGCAGTATTTTAACATTGGACTGTGTATACAGAAATAACTCTGAAGGAGCACAGAGATCCCAAGAAGCTATGCCAAAAGTGACTGCTCTTCTATAATAAAAACATAATGAGATAGGTATTCTCCAGCTGCTGAAAGCAGGGAACTGGAGTAAGCCACCTCTTTTACCTCTCCTGTGTCCACCCCCTCATTCTGATTGACTTCACAAATTTGAATTAGATTAGCATTGGAAATTAAAATCAGTCTGTGAAAAAAATGCAGGGTTCACCAGGTAAGAACTGAAAATGAATCTGGTTGTTAGAATTGCAGCAACCTGTAGCTGTATATTCTGAGATGGAAATGCCAGTAACACACTTGTAATAAGACTGCAGATTTTTAGATAAATGTATAAAAACATGCCTAGGAAAAATTACACATGCCAAAAAAAAAAAAAAAAAGGACTTGAGAAGGAGAAAGTAAAACCCTTTTGCCCTTTAAAAAGTATTTAAACCTATACAGATTTCCAACAATTTTAGAGCTGAGTGTGGAACAACTTCTATAACACAATCAGAGAAGAAAAAATACCAAAAAATGCCATTTTTACCACATATAGTAAAAAAAAAAAAACAGGCCACTCAAAAATAATTTGATCTTAAAATGATGACTAGCCATCAGGTTTTCAATCAGTTTCATATAATAAAAAGTGTAACAAAAATAGGTATACAAAATTTGAGCAACTTGGATAGTTGTTTTAAGTAAAAGATTAAAAAACTAATATGTAGAAACTTCCTAAAGGTAAAAGGAGGTATAACGATAGCAACAATTTTTCTAAAAGTCATAGATAATTCACGTGATTATGTTCTAAGAACTGCATCAACTCCAGGAAATATGCTAATTATGGGGGGAGGGAGGTGAAGGCAAGGGAAGCTTATTCCAAAGCAAGTTTTGATTCATGTAAAAATAAACATATTCCTTGAAAATACATACATTTCTCTCCGAGCAGGACTGTAGAGAATGACAGAAACATTAACTAGATTTTCTTCCATGGAGCTTTATCTTGAAGGACATTTTCATCAAAACTTTGGAAAAGGCTAGAATTTTTCTCCAGCAATGAAAATCTTCAGTGTCAGTCAAGCACTGTACTTAAAGGGTATCTTCAATTGACTGACAGCTTTTAAACCAATACTAAATTGCCCAAGGAGCTACTGAGACATCAAACCTCATCGGGAGGCATCAAATCTCATCGTTAAGAATGCCATTTAGGAACTCCAGGGGGTTACCCTGTTCTTACTGCTTAACAAGAATAAGAAAGCGCTTCCATAGCACTACCGCACAAAATAATTTGCTGAGTCCATTTAATCCTCTTTCCTCTTTAGCTTCTCAGCTTCACTGGTCACTTCTTCGTTAGACTGTTTTTCATGTCTTTAATCGCTGGAAGCACTAGTAATAGCTACCATGACTGACATAGTCATTTGGCAATTGATCGACAGATGAATTCTTTGTATAATCAAACAGCAGTGAGAGTGACAATATAAAATGGACTAAATTTTACTCCTCATTACAACAGTATAAATCAAATTTAAATTCTTGGACTTAAATCGGTGCTGATTTTCATTGGGGGATGCATCAATGTGTCAATCAATTCACGTGAGTGTTATAGGATTTGACCCACAGTTTGACAAATGGTGCTAAGATCACTTTGAGTGCACTGCTGATCTTGACCTTTATTTTGATATCTGACATTTTCATTGATTTGGCTACACTTATTTCCATCTGGCTACATCCGTTTTAGTTAAAACTTGACTTGAGTTGTTGTCACTAATTGATATACAGCTCACTTACTTTGACAAATAGTGTGGTCTTTTCCCAGTATATATATTTGGAGAATACATGCTGAGCAATATTTCTCTAGCATCAATGCGATTGCCTTCTACTCTGTGTTTACTGTTTTAATAAAGCCAGAAGAAGGTTTTCTTGTTTCTTCCTTATATTCATTTTTAACGTCAATGTTAATTGATAATAATTTGCCATTTTAATTAATGGTTAATTGTAGGAACACTGCTATAAGAGGCAGGTAATCAAATTAAAAAAGAAAAAAAGATAAAGTTCTAAAATGATTGGTCTAGAATTATATTTATTATACATGCCTGCCTGCATATGTATTAATGATACAAGTATTAATTCATACCAACACTGGAACAGGTTGCCCAGAGGGGTTGCAGAGTTTCCTTCTCTGCAGATCTTCAAAACTCACCTGGATGCCACCCTGTAGCACGTGCTCTAGCTGTCCGTGCTGGAGCAGGGGGTTGGACTACAGACACCTTCCAACCTCAGCCATTCTGTGACTCTGTGATATCCAATATCCAGCTCTACTGACCTGTACTCATGTGTGAAAGTGTGATATGCTTAAGAAACATTTAACTTTAATATCTCCATGCTACTCTGAAAACACTTTTTTAATACATCTGCAAAACACTGGACGATGTTAAGACAACCAGCATACCTGGAATACTTTGGCTTAATTTGCAAAGCCATTGTAAAGTATTCTATTATGTTTTGCTCCTAACACAAGATAAATATTTAAAGAAGTGTATCAATCATCCACTTCAGCACGAAAAAGTTCAGAGTTAATTTTTTAAAATGCGATTTTATCTTTTTGTTGTATATATCCTGATTATTTATTCATGAAAATAAAGTGCACCACACATTGCTCATAGTTGAAATAGTGTAACAGATTTTATCTAAAACTTCTGAATCACAATGAAAGCATTTCTCATGTATTCTCATTAAATGAAGATATTTCATTAATGAAAAGATGACAAATAATGTGAAGATATTTTCATAGTACATGTGACAGACAGTGCAGCATTGAAATGTTATGGCATGCCACAGTTCAGTATACATTACTACTGTAAGCAAAATATTGAAGCGACAGAAATAAATAGAAAATATCTATACTCTCCCTTCCAAATAAATATCACACAAAAAATTAAAGATAATTTTCTCTGAGAAATTTTGATGAAACTGTTACCTTTGCATTTAAATTAAATGAATTGTCATTACTTTTCATTTCTACAATCCAGATGTAAAAAGAAAAATTAAAACATAAAGAGATATCTCAGATTTCCTTAAAACATTTAATTCTAATGACATTACAATACTACTTAGATTTAACATAGAGGTATCACTTTGATATCGTTCTTTTCAGCTCTCATCATAGTGTATACTTATTACATCCTATTTGCTTTGATGAATTGCTATTTTATTTTTAAATCTAGCAAAGTTAAAAATGACTAACGGACTAATTCAAAATCAGCTAATAGAGATAAGGCTGATTAGATCAGGCCCTACACGGTTAAAGGAAACTACTTTATGACAACTTAGAAGCAGTTAAATACCTTCTTTCAGCATAGTAGAAGACAAAATTTGTAATTAAATCTATATTAAAATACATTAAACCTGTGATTGCGATCCAGGCACAAGATCTCTGTGAATTCACTATATATTTAGTACAATTCACAGTTCACCAGAATTTAATAGGTACTGTTAGAACATGCATTGAAATACATAGTATTAAAAAAAAAACCCACATAGGTATTTCAGAATATCACAGCCCTGATCATTAAAAATAGTTCATGTACTCTTGATTTTTCTTTCAATTCTTGTTTTAGATTTTTCTAAAAGAAGCAAAGCTTTTCCCTTCCAAAATAATTTGATAATACTTAATATATATATATATAATTGGAGTGTTGATATTCCATGGTGCAAGGCAACTTAAGACCATGAATGTTGAAGTATGGGATTCAGAGTTGAACTGTAAAGCTTATTTCAGCTTATGAAAAGGATGTTTTTGAGTACTAATTTTACTGAGACTGATAATTCACCCTTTTAATGAAAATGAACTCAAAACCAACTCAATTCACTTGGGCTTCCTGTAGAAGGGTGGAGAGACATTTTCTGGTGAGAGTGGGATCCAGTATATGGGAAAAGTAGCATGCCTCACCTGTCTAGGTAAACATACTATAGAAAGAGGCTTTGGGGGGCTGATATAACTCTGCATTTTTTATCCCCTCAGAACTCACAGCTATCTTTTAGATTTCAGTTAAGTAGCATTTTGCTATAGAAATTCAAGGAGATATCCTAATCTTTCAGTCAAAAACAGGAGGAGCCATGACTAAATTCTCTTCTCTCTTATCCTATTTCCTTATTTTTTTTTCTGTCTAAAGAAATAAGCCTGGATTCAGGCTTATTATCCTCTTTATCTGAGAGGATCTGGATCTGTCTCCTTCAAGACTCTGTCCATTCAGCTACAGGTACACTGGAAGCACTTTCAAGCCCTCTTTTCAGAAATCACTTAATTTTGCATGGAATAACTACAATTTAGTTGAGCCATGGAGAAAAAAACAGGAAATAAAACTCCACAGTTCAGAAATGGGCACCCATTCGTGGGTAGTGAGATCTGCACCCCGCTCACAGTGCACAACCCAGTTACATACCCAGGGGCCAGTCCTTGGTCCGGTCCTGTTCAATTTATTCATCAATGACCTGGATGAAGGCACAGAGTGCTCCCTCAGCAAGTTTGCTGATGATACGAAGCTGGAAGGAGTAGCTGACACCCCAGAGCGGCCTGGACAACTGGGCGGTGGGAAACCTCATGAAATTCAACAAGGCCAAGTGCACGGTCCTGCACCTGGGGAGAAACAACCCCAGACACCAGTACAGGCTGGGGACCGACCTGCTGGAGAGCAGCTCTGCAGAGAGGGACCTGGGCGTCATGGTGGACAACAGGTTGACCTTCTACTCAGCCCTGGTGAGGTCACATCTTGGATATTGTATTCAGTTCTGGGCCCCCCAAGACAAGAGGGATGTGGAGCTGGAGGGATGTGCAGCTGCTGGAGAGAGTCCAGCGCAGGGCCACAAGGATGATCGGGGGCCTGGAACATCTGCCCTGTGAGGAGAGGCTGAAGGAGCTGGGCCTGTTCAGCCTGGAGAAGAGAAGGCTGAGAGGAGACCTGATCAGTGTGTACAAGTACCTCAAGGGAGGCAGTGAGGAGGATGGGGCTGGCCTCTTTTCACTGGCCACTGACAGAACAAGAGGAAATGGCCACAAATTTAAACATCAAAAGTTCCAAGGGAACTTAAGGAAGAACTTCTTGACAGTGAGGGTGACAGAGCACTGGCACAGGCTGCCCAGAGAGGTTGTGGAGTCTCCTTTTCTGGAGATCTTCCAAACCCACTTGGATGCAGTCCTGTGCCACGTGCTCTAGGTGGCCCTGCGTGTGCAGGGGGGTTGGACTAGATGACCTCTAGAGGTCCCTTCCAACCTTAGGCATTCTATGATTCTATGAACAGTATTGTCTTAAATGACCGTTGCAAGATGAAATGCACTCAGGGATTTGTGAACTCAACCACTGCAATTTCCAAATGTGCAAATTATATGCCACTTACAACAGCACCACTGAGAGAAGCTATATTATTCATATCCAGGGCTTACATTCCAAAATGTTCAAAAAGATGCAGTTCTGCACATGCATTTGAGCTTAAAATGTGTTTCTTCCTTTTTTTTTTTTCCCAGTAAACATTTTGTAATATAAGCCGAATGACCAAATTAACATATCAAAGAAAATCACTATGGTAAAAGACACTACTAGGTATCCTTTTCAATCGTGCAGAGAGAAGCCAGACATTAAAGAATACCCTCTTCCAAGATTTCTTTCCTTGTGGCTTCGAAAATTCACAGTAAAGGACAATGTAGAAAGCTTACCACAGATTTGTAAGAAAACAGATTTCAGATTTGAAAATAAAACTCCTAAATAATACAGTACTTTTATCTTCAAAGCACTTTTCAAATATTATTGACTTAATCCTGAAGAAAGCATCTTTTAAATTACCTTGGCCAGACTATACCTTGATGCAGAGATTAAAATGGCAGAGGTTTTCTGAAACCTCTGGACATACAAGGGTAATTATGAAATGCTTATAGAGGTATCCAGTCTGCTCAATCACTATTTAAAATATACATGAGCTGCTTTGCTATTGCAAATAATGCTGATGTTTCTACCATTTGACTAAGGCAAAGCACATGATATATTCACCAAATATTATAAAACACTGGGTATTTTTGAAGGAGCTATAAAACTCCCTAAAGAAGCTTACTGGCATCTTGATTGCTTGATTTGTTTCCAAATTCTTTCTGTTCTTTAGTATGACTTCTTCAAATTTCAGGAGTTCTTACAGCCTCTTTGCATCCCCCTTAGCCTTGTAATTAGGTAATCACATAGCTTTTAATAATAGGTCACATTTTTTTTACTGAATTTGCAAGCCTTCAGGACTGCATTGTCAAGCCTGCATTCTCTTTAACTTTTTGTTTGCTTGCCTTGGTCACTTGGTTTAGATATTACAACTTTTATAACATAAATTTGGAAGTAACGTGAAGCTGCAGACATGCATTAGAAAACATATAAAGATGACCCCAAATGGATCTAGAGAGAGGAGAAAGAAACTGTCAGCATCATATTTCTCCAAGCAAAGGACTCCATATGTTGATGACTTGCTATAAAAACCACCAGAATGAAATCACCTTTAAGACCCAGAGGATTAGGGAAACATAAGCACAACACCAGGAAAAGGGGTTAGGAACTAAGAAGTGCTTGTATAACAATTTTCACTGCAGTAATAGTAGTACTGAAACCATTTCTCTACACTGATATTCTTTCTTTTTCTGTAGTAATTATTAAATGGCTAAGATATCAATTATACTAACAATAAATTCTGGGCTTTATATATAACTTTTGTTTTCTCTTTGATCATAAACAAAATTGTAGCATCCTGACAAGGAGATGGGAGTAGTATCTTTTAAGAGCATATAGTTCTGAAAACTATTCTTTGAACTTGGTCCTTGAAACTATGACTTCATAAGTTCTGGATTCAGACTTAACGAGTCAAAATTTATGATAGCCATTACCACACACATGCAATGGGTTTGACTCCCTTGCACTGCAGAAGATTTGCAAGAAGAGACTGCACTGACTTAGACCTGCAGTGAATTTGTCCCACAGGCTATATTTAAATTAATACTGCTAGAATTTGTTTAATGAACTATTCATAAAATGTTATGAGCAGCTTTCATAATTGCCTAGAATTTCAGCTGAAAAAAAAAAGTACATTAGTAGATTCAAAGCACTTCCTAGACTTTCCTAGTCTGCCAATACCTGTCAGATTTACTGCCTAAAGGGATACCCAAAAGGAAAAGGATGTAGAATGCTAAAATCTGACTTTCAGCAGAGAATAACTTTATATTAATATTCTGTCTTTTTCTCTTTTTTTTCTCTCCTTTCTATATATGTTTATCTGCTTGTGTTTTAGCAATAATTTCTGTAGCAATAGAAAACTGATGTACATAAGAGTTCACTCTAATGAAACTGTGAAGATCTGATTCTTTTACTATCCATTTCTTTATAAAAAAAAACAAGATATTAATGTCAAAACATACACTAGAAGTCACTCACCATATTGCAACATTTCAGCAGCTCAATACACAGCCTGTGAACACACTATATGAAGATAGAAGTAATGAGAATAATTATCAAAATCTTCATGGTGTTCCCTGATATACTGGTACACAGAAGATTTATGTTGCTTAGTTCCATCCACCCTATCCACTTACCTTCTCTGTAGCAATCATAGAAAAAATGAAAGTCTGATCAAGACTGCATTGAAATTATTATTTGTGGGGAAAAGGTAAGCCTGCTCAAGGTAAGTATCATCTACTGCTAACCGAAGCTCTTTATATCTACAGTAAGACATTAGAACCATAAATATCATTCTCTCTCTCAAACTCTATTGACTCTATCGAAACTCAAATAAAAATAATTAGGTTCCCAGAATTTTGTGACTAGATTAAGAAAACAAATCCAAAAGGACACTTAACGTAAAGAACCAGAAATTGCATTATCTTTGTTGTTATTGACGTTGTTAAAAAACAGTTTGATTACAGTTATTCTCAAACCAAACATCAGTTGTCAATCTCTGATTCATAGTTATCAAAGCCATTGCAAAATTAGTTTTGGAAAGGACGTCAGTAACAAGTTTAAATAATAGAGGTTTTTCAAAGCCACCCAAAACTTTAAGTGATTATATTTCTTTCATCTACTTCCTAAGTGAGCTATGAATATCATCACAATATTTAGTTGAAAAGTATTTGTGGAAAAAATATACAGACCACTAGTTAACAAACATTATAAACAAAACCTGTATTTCAGAATGAAAATACATTCTGTCTTGGGGCATGAAGGGCAAGTATGAAGGCTTCAAAAGAATCACAGAATGCTTAAGGTAGGAAGGGACCTCTAGAGATCGTCTAGTCCAATCCTCCTGCTCCAGCAGGGACACCCAGAGCACGTGGCACAGAGTGGCATCCAGGCGGGTCTGGAAGAGAAGGAGACTCCACAACCTCTCTGGGCCGCCTGTTCCAGGGCTCTGTCACCCTCACAGTAAAGCAGTTCTTCCTCACACGGAGATGGAACTTCCTGTGTTTCAACTTACATCCATCACCCCTCGTCCTGTCACCGGCCACCACAGAGAAGAGCCTCGCCCCATCCTCCCTACAATCACCCTTCAGATACTTGAACGTGTTAATCAAATCTCCTCTTGGCCTTCTCTTCCCCAGACTAAACAGGTCCAGCTTGCTAAGTCTTTCCTTGTATGACAAATGCTCCAGTCCCTCTAATGTTCTCCACAGCTTTATATTTATTATAAAATTAAAAACAAACTCAGAGGATGCAAGTTCCTGTGTGCTGTACTTGCAAAGAAAACTTTCAAAAGACAAGTGAGAAAGTGTAACCTGGAGAGACATTTGTCTAAGTAGAGGGCCAGATGCTATAGCTCTAAGCTGTGAAATGTCCTGCTTGTTGCATATGATGCAGAACCTAAGAAGGAGATTTTAAAGTTTAACATTATTAACTATTTTACTCATTGTCAAAGAATGCAATGAAGGAGAAATCTCATATAGGAAGAGTATTTTCAATAGTGTGTGTGTGTATATGTGTGGGAAAGGCATGAAAAAGTAGAGGAGGGATGTGTGAAAATGTTTAAATTAAGATACATAAGTCTGCATCACTGCATGATGGGGTTGCAATGGGGGTTTTATTGGCTCCTCTAACTGTGAAACAGAGATAATGATACCTTCTTTGTGAAGAGATTTAAATTCTCCAGGTTGTTTGAAATAATGGTGAGGTATAAGATAGTACAAGAACATGACTGGATCTGCATATCCTTCTATTCCAAGGACATTGGAAATAATTTTGACAATAACTTTTCAAACTGTCTAGAATCCCATACAAAAATCATTTTCTTCCATTAAGAATCTGAACACATTAAGGAACCATCTAAATAACACATAAGGAATGTTTGTTAGTGACAGCTTTGGGTCATCTGTAGAAAAAAAGTTATGTTGTTGTTACAATTAAAAACAGATACCAGGAAATAGCTCTTTAATTCTTTGTTACAGCAATGACATTACAAGTCATAATTAGAGATAATTGAACAAACAGACAAAATTCTTTAACCTACTTAAAACTTAAATATTTAAACATACATATATTTATATTTATGAACACTATGTCTTCCTCCATTCCAACCTCCATTCCAATTCAAAAGTGCTAATTTTGCCATTCCTGAGGCACCTCTTTTCATCTATTTATCTGGACTTCTTTCTGTCTCCTTCAGTCTGTGTAGCCTGATAAATATTGGGCCTACGCATACAAAGAGTATTGACTGGTTTGAAAGAAAAGTGATATAGCTTTTTAGAAGAATTTTTATCAAACTTTATATGCAGGAAATATTCATTGCTAAATAGACATTGCACAGAGAAGGTATATTTACATTTGATACATAAAGGTCTGTCTATAACATCTTAAAATATAGTGAGAATTGGTTTACCTTAATTTTAGATATCTATCATGTAGCCATCCTCAGGAAAACTCTTTATCTAGGCTCCCATTACAATCTGCATACATCTCATAATGCAGTTGGTGGAGGTTTTGATGCAACACATTTGACCAAATGCAGGTATCCACACTACAGTGAGTTAAAATCCTCTTGTTTTCCATAGATTTTACTGACAGATTTCTACTGATAAGCTTAGGCACTGAGGATCATAGTCAATGCATAAAGTTAAACTAAATTATTCCACCCCTACATACCTACACATAGAAATTATGGATGCACAGATGAAAGGAAGTTCAAGAGCTATGTGAACTCACATACCCATTATAGGTTTGTTCACTCTGAGAAACAAAGCTCTTGAAGATATCACAGTACAAACCGCAGTTTATACTGTGCACAGTAAACAAAACTGCAATTACCAATGAGCTTGTGGTACAGCACATCACCATAAAAGAATCACATTTTTGATCATGAGATTAAAATCAGTATGGATACATCTGTTCAAACTACATATATCTTCACCTATTGTCTATTTTTTCAGCAACCTATCACTATATGTTGTGTCTTATCTGCAAAGGTATGTAAATACAGGACAGGAAGAGAAACCTTGAAACAATCTCACAAATTCACTGTAATGGCCTCTTGTTTACCCTTTTGCATGATGTTCACTTATTCAGATGACAGCATAAATATGCAGTATATTAGTAGATAAATCTTAAATCTTGTACTATATAAAGTTATTTTAAAAAAATATGTAAGTATATGTATAATATGTAAGTATATATAAAATATATAATACATAAAATGAAATAATTAATGGAAGAGCTAATCATGGTAAATATGATAAAAATATCACCCTGGATCTTGATGCTTTTCTCATCTTCACAGTAGAGATAACCTGATGCATTCAGAAATAATTGGACAGATAGAAAAGTTTTTGCCTGATTTAAGTGTTTTATTATTTTTATTTTAAGAAAATAATAAATGTGAGTTCTTTTTATTTGCCTTCTGGGCATTCAGCTATTAGGACTAGTGTTTTCAAACTTTTCTCCTTAATCATAGGGCTAGAAGCTTACTTTTAATAATGAAAGCTGAGCTTCCCACACAGTGAAATTATTTCAGAACCTTAGGCTTTAGGAAAAGCACTAGTTTCTTGCAGATGAAGCACGAACATGAATTTGGCAAAGCAGCTGTATATTAGAATTTCAGGGGTTTAACTTTCCGAGGGGAAAACTGAAATAGGTTCTTGGGCTCAGAGTCATAAGAAACCTATGTTATGCTATCCTACGCATTTCAGAGACCAGTATTTGGCCTTCTCTTCACAGGACTGGAGTTCACAATGTTGGGTTCTATCGGTATCATATGAAGAAAAATTTGAAGAAAATGCCAAACAACTTCAGCAAAAAGAACTGTGGGTCTTGGTTATAAAAAAAGAAAACTGGTATTTTTCCTAATCACTATTAGAAACTTTACATCTTTTGTATGAACATTTCCTGAACATTCCATAGAAAATTTGGAAGCTCAAAATGGGATCCCCTATTCAATAGGAATTTAAGTAAATTAAACAGAACTGAAATGAAAAAGTCACTCTGTCAGATAGAGTAACTATCTGACATAGTCAGAGACAGGCACTAGTATTTTGCTACTTGGACTATTTCTTCATTTGAGGATCCTCAGTGTCCTAATTGTCTAGTGTCTTGATAGGGAATCCAAAAACTAAGATCAAAATCAGCCTGATGCTTTGCAGAATATGACTCTGGATTGCATTCTACTTCCCAAGTAGAAGGGTGTACTTTTTAGGGTGTTTTTCCAGTGTGTCATTTCTTACATAAATAAACTAAAAGTTATGGAATGAGAAAAAATGAGAGCTTTGGGAAGCTACAGGAAATGTGTATTCAAGACTTTCATCCAGAAGTCTGTTAACTCATGCATACATGCATTTTCCTCTTCTTACTAATGCTCACACCATCTTTGTGATGAAATCTAGGCAGTCCTGGGGCACTTTACTCCTAGCATCCATGATAGTTATATTTTATGCTTAGAAAGATTTCTCTCCTTCTTTCCAGATTAGCCTAGGAGAGAAGAGGTATTTCAGTTTTTGTTCAGCATCGAGCAGAGACGGGGGTGTGGATTGTAAAAATTTTATGGTACCAACTATCATTTAATAGTATTACTGGTTCGGTGGCAAGGATAGGCAGATGGAGTGGGATACCTAATATTTTGTGTATAGAGGTGATGTCTATTCTTTTGGACTGCAAGTTGCACTTACTGTCCTGACCACATGGCTACTATTCAGTTGGAATCATGACCTGGATGGAGTCAACATGCCAGCAGCAGGAGCTGGAAGCATCCCATATTCCCATAACCTAAGTTCATTATTAACCTTTGGAAAAAAAAAGGAGGAAAGGGAAAGGAAAGGAAAGGGAAAGGGAAAGGGAAAGGGAAAGGGAAAGGGAAAGGGAAAGGGAAAGGGAAAGGGAAAGGGAAAGGGAAAGGGAAAGGGAAAGGGAAAGGGAAAGGGAAAGGAAAGGGAAAGAAGAGAAAGGAAAGAAAAGGAA
>VWPW01020126.1:285385-588480 GCA_013389825.1 Crypturellus undulatus
AGAAAGGAGAGGAGGAAAGGAAAAGAAAAAGAGAAAAGAAAGAGGAAAAGGAAAAAGAAAGGGAAAGGAAAAGAAAAAAAAGAAAAGGAAAGGAAAAGAAAGGAAAGGAAAGGAAAGGAAAGGAAAGGAAAGGAAAGGAAAGGGAGCAACAATCTGAGCACCTGACAAGGTAAGAGTTGGAACACAAAGGGAAAAGGGCTGGGTGATCCTGTACTTGACGGACCAAAAAGGAGACCAACAAAATGACATATATTTATGAAATAGCATGATTAGAAAGGTATTCTATTCTGGATAAATTGCCACCATTAGTTGGTGTTTAGTTAACTTACCAGCTATCACTCCCACCTCGTCTTTCTGTGGTGTTCACCGCGATTATGTTGGTAATGCACAAGGACAAGTGGAATCCAGCTGTATCAGCTTTCCATCTGCTGACTCTACAGTTCTGACAGAAGTAAAACGTGTTAAGAGCTTATTTTATAGTCAGTGAAGTTAGCAGATTTTCTTCATAATACATTTAAGATAGAGTTGAGTAGGGTGTCATTAAAATACATTTACTTTGAAAGAAATGACATAATTTATTTCCCTTAACTTTCCCTTTACTTCCCTTAATATACTTGCAAAATGGTATGGAGATCCTTGAATGACCATCCTGCACTATTTCTTCCAGTCTGTACAACAGAAAATGACAATGTCAGAAAAATAAAAATAATAAACCTTATAAATATACTTGCTGCCAATTGTATGTAGCTAAAAGAGTTATACAAAGGTACTTTTTTAATAAGGCAACACCCTATACACTTGAACTCCATTCCTCTGAACTGTTAATGTATCCAACAGTACATCCAAGAAGCCTATCTCAGTGGATTTAATATTTACGTTCATAGACTAAGGTACTTACTCCATAAATTATGATGAGGAGCAACAATCCTCAATTAAATTTCCAAAAAAAAAATCAAATAAAGAATGAAGAAAACAAAAATAAAAAATACACCTAACGTAAAAATGAAATTCCACCTTAAAGTAATCAACGTCCAATTACTCAAGAGAACAAGCTGACTGACTACAGTAAGACCTTTTTATCTTACCAAAAAATTACCAATATATTACTGTGAAATAAAGGAAGAAAAATAGGGGCAGAATTAGAACAGAAAGAGATATAAAACAATCTAGTATTAGCAATAGTTCTATTTCAAGCACATAAATGTTGGATGCGCTAAAAATCCAAAATCAAACATTATAAGTTGCATTTCATCTGCACTGCATGAGCAGTGATGTAGAAGATGTATGTAATTTACCGACTAACAGTAAGAAGTGGCAGAGATGAAGATGTCCTTGAAAATGCCCTTAGTATTCTGGCTGACCATTTCCCTCTAGGAAATAATATGGTTTATGAAACATTTGTCTTCAGGCAAGTCAGACAAAGGGAGATGAAACACTGACCAGCTTTCCTGCCAGATCATACCCACTGGCATGCACACGGGAGTGTACTGAGCTGGATCCTTCAATCAAAATGTAAATTGTGCGTCATTACTACGATCCAAGCTCTGAGCGAGCTCTCTGCAAGCCAGAACTCATGGCTGACAGATTTTTGAACTCTAAATGTGCTATGGTAGGGCAGAGTTACAGACTCAACACACAGAAAACTGTGTGCAATTTATTAGCATAAGAAAGGTAAATAAGACTATAGTCCCACAAAGCTAAGCCCTAAGAAACAGTATGATTTTGAAATATTTACAGAAGCTGAAGGACAATATATTACATTGGACAAGATATTTAACTTACCTAGATTTGTTAATAGTAAGCTTAAAATACAGCATCAAAAATACTTTATGGAGTTCAACCTCTTTCCTAACAGTCCAACAGAAAATAAAGAGGTGAAATAGGCCACGGTCAAATTGACAAAAATTTCAAGTAACTTAATTAAGGAGTATGACAGTAAATGATGCAGATTAAAAGGAAACAAAATGCAAGATGTTAATCTCTCTGAATTGCAATGACATGAAAATAAAAGGAAAAGATGAAATGACAAATTAAGCAGAATTAGTTCACTCAAGAAATTCCAGCGTAATTTAGGGCACATTTTTGCATGATTCGTAAAAGGCAAAATAACATAAGTATTCAGAGGATGAGAATATATAAGAGGATGCACTGCCAAAAACAGACCAAAAAATCATAAGAAACATTCTGCTGATAGGAATTTGGATATATGAGAAAAGCATATTAGGTACAATATATCCTGCTATTCTGGATGTTTGAGGTAAAAAAAAGCAAGTAAGGAAAACTGTAAGGAAGGGGTGAAATATCTAAAACTAAAAGAACTGAAAGAACTGAGAGGAAGATGCAAAAAGTAAAAATAATTTAATTTTGGGAGTTCCTTAGAACTGTTTAAATCAAATTACAATCTTATTTCAAGGAAACGAAAGAACAGATCATTAGTGTTGGGGCCTGAGGGCACTGCTAGGCCCCCTGGGCCAGGCCCCAGTCCCACCCTTGGTTCTCATTCCTGGCCTGAGGCTTGGTCCCAGTCTCAGCTCAGGGCCACCAGGGCCACCAGGGCCCTCCACCCCTGCCCCACCACTATACAGTGGTGCCAGCACCAGGCCCACCATGTCCCAGGCTCACCTATCAAGAGTGGTCTGTGGCAGTGCCCAATGCCCCAGGTTGGGGCCAGGACCAGGCCCAGTTCGACATTTTGCCCCTGCCCGGGAGCCCCCAGCCCTGCTGCATGCAGCAGTTGTTCAGCGCAAGTGTGCTGCGATACATTCTGTTCTTAGTGAGAGTCCTTGCTCTTTTTTCATTATTTTACAAGTCTCATTTGTTCAACAAGACTGATGATGTTGACTTAGAAAGAATCTTATCTGAAGTAGTTTTCTGCTCATGCGGTGCATGCTCCATGATTTGCTTACATAAACTCTGCTTTGAATTCTTTCTTTTGAATGTCTATCACTAGAACAATGACTTATTTTTTCACAATAGTTATGTGAAATAAGAAAATATAATTATTCTTATTCTACAGCTTCGATATGAGATGCAGACAGATTGATTATGGTTAAAGGCACACACTAATTCTATGTGCACAACATAAAATGCCTGGGAGCACATTTCCTAGACTAATACCATTAACTCTGTATGTTTCAAGCACAAACCTCCCACTGACTTCAATTAGGGGTTGGAATGCTAAAAAGTTTTGATTGTCAGATATGGGTGCCTCAGATTCAACAATCAAAAATTTCATCATTACTATGTTATAAACCTGAGTAAAGTTTTACGTGACTAGCATCATATAAGAATACTGGAGGTAAGAAACTATCCTATGAGAAAACAGAACATCAAATCCAGCTTCTCAGACAGATTTTTCTTTACTGCATTTAGCTGTCTCATCATTCATCATATGACTTCCAACTTCTACAAAAAAGAAGAGACCTATCTTTTCCAAAGAACTTTCTCTCATTCATAGGCAACACCACGTTGTATTTCTGTAGCTTGTAAGAGTTTCCACAATGCAAATTTACATGTCAAATAGATGTCTGAGGCTTTATTAAGGGGTGGGGGGAAGAAACAGTCATAAGGAAAATACACATTAAGGTATGTAACTTCACTGGGGAGAGGAAAATAAATGAAAATTGCACACACCTTTTCCAAAAAGATGAATGGAATTCAAGCAAAGAAGTTTGGAAAAATATGTAGGTCTGATCTTACTTAAATACTGACACCTTTTTCCAAGGAAACAAACAAACAAACAAACAAACCTTACATCAGTTAGCCAAGGAATAAAAATAAAAAAGGCAGATTTGCTTCTGAAAGAGCCTCTCTAAACTGAAATTAACAAAGTTTATTACATCTATTTGCCCTTAGAATCTTTTGCAAAATTCCCATAGAGTTCCACTGACAGCCAAATGGATACACTAGACAATGTTAGTATTACATTTAAAACATTGCTATAGGCAAAACTGCACTATATTCATGGAATGAAGTCTTCATTGTTTGCCTAATTAAAATCTTAGCAATTTCATCAAAATGCAACAGTTAGACTAGTCACAATATGCATAATCCAAACAATACCTAAAAGCTTCACTAAGAATGAGCTTAACAGTCCTTAGATACAAAATGCCCTTAAATACAAAATAATTTCCTAGTTTCTGCCTCTTTTCTTTGGTGTCATGCTCACACTTTATCCTTCTAGATTCTGAATCTTCCTCAAACAAAGTAGTGGTGAAATGCCCAGCAAGTCATTGGTGTACCAGTTCCCCACAAATAGATGTTTCAAGATTCTAGTGGGGGCATCTTCCTCCTCAGTCTTTGTGTCTTTTTGGTTTTATAGATTTCCTTATCACAGTTTGTTTTGCTTGCACTTTAGCCTCCCCCAACTTCAGTTGACATGAAGGAATACTGTTTTCTAAGCACTGACTATCTATGTTGGTCAGATTTTCACAAAGCTTCAGCAATAATCAGTTATCTAACTGATAGCAGTAGGTGCGATAGTCACTTGACCACTAGCTGATGAGTAAAAATGTGCAAACTGCAGTATCAGACCAATATAAAGCCTGTGGCTTTCTTTATTAATGGCAAAAGCTATATTTACTGGTCTACAGTAGAAACCACAAAAGCACAAAAATTACAGCCCAAACTCCTTAAAAATCACAATTTTTCCTAGAACTGATCACATTCATTTTTAAACAATTTCCACAGACAAATATTTTGTATGGTTGGTCTCCTGAATTTTCTAATCCAACACCCAACTGCTATGTATGTGTTAGAACAATATGTAGTGAAATGAGTGACTTTTCTACTTGTGCAGATATTCCCTTAGATCAGAAAGAAAAACGTCAGTGTGCAGGCCATTTAAATGTATGATTAATGAGTCTAAAAAATGTGGCCTTTGAGATATCGTCCTGAGAACTCTAACAACTTCAATCACTATTGAAGTCTGTGGTTTTGATAATATCGTTAACAATGGAGACTATTTTTGAGATATTTTGTGACAGGGTCTTCTACACTCTGGAAATAAAACAAATGTTCTCACATATTACTATAGTCTCAAATATATCCTTAACTCTGAGGCTACCTTTTTTCTCACTTTCTGAAATGTCCCTTCAGTGATTCTAAACATCTGCATCAGTTCAACTGAGATAACACTGTTGGTCAACCCGGCAGCTTCAGAGAGTTCCAGATATCTTCAGGTCACTCTTAGCCCACAGTGATAATTCTGCACAAA
This sequence comes from Crypturellus undulatus, assembly GCA_013389825.1. Classification (NCBI taxonomy): domain Eukaryota; kingdom Metazoa; phylum Chordata; class Aves; order Tinamiformes; family Tinamidae; genus Crypturellus; species Crypturellus undulatus. The sequence goes on from VWPW01020126.1 coordinate 290,601, forward strand.
GCTCTTTAATGCTCTTATACTTGGAAAGGAAGTGATTGCAGCAGGGTATTCCACACAGCCAGAGTGAAAGACAAGGAACAAGGAGTTAGCTGGATCTGATCAGTTTTTGAGCTGATTTGAGCTTATTTTGAGACAATATATTAATATTCATATTATAAAGAGATATTAAAAAGGGACCACAGCATTCTTCTATCTCACAGCAAACTGAAAGTAGCCATATCAATAAACAAACAAACAAAAAAAAATCCTCTATCAGTACAAAAAGAGTAATCACGATTTTTTTTTAAAAAAAAAAAGTCAGAAATGAGGGAATATAAGTACAGACAAATGCCTGAACCAGGAATATAGTATTTTTCTTTAATGTTCCTAAATTGTTCTCTGCTTCCGTTTTGTCATCTGTGGGTCTTGAGATTACAGCCAATCTTATTTAAATGATTGGGTTGGCACACACTGAACAGACTTTTGTTGTTTACATAAATAATCCAAAAGTCTTCTACACTAAAAGATCACTTGGCTAAACTGAAATCAATGGAAATTAGACACTTAATTCAAGATAGTAGTATGGAAAACCTCACTTGTGGTTTGTCTGCAGCTTTACAGACCATCTGCAAAAATACATCTTTTGTGATGTTATGTTGTTCTTGATATGTGTGTTCGAGTGTGATTTTCAGTTTGAAATACATATGCAGACCTGCCATAGGAGTGATTGGCTGCATGATGCAATGACCAACTGGAATAAAAATCCCTATACTGAATCTCATGTTATTTTCGTAAGTAATACTGCTTTGACCAGGATATTATACAGGATGACTCCTGAGGTCCCTTGCAAGATAAATAATCTCATGATCCTATAACATCCAGCGAAAAGAGGGGGTAGAGAGGAGGTGGCAGTGGTATAATCGAGACGCAGAGGACAAGAGTGAGAGATGCCCAAGCCAGCCAAATGTCTCATATGTCTCATTGCTATTCTGTTAACTCATTTAGAAAGGTAACAGATGTTGTGATCTCCAAAAAAAAATAAATAAAAAAAAAACCACCACCCTGCTTACACTCATGTTTGTATGCGATTTCACGATTTCAGGAGGTAGCAAATCTTAAGAATAGAATTCAAAACTGACAAGTGTCTAGCTGCTTAGCATCTTCTCAAGAGTGAACTGCATAGGATTTTCTTTTTTTTCTTACCTATTTAAAGGCACTGATTCCGAACACTGAAAGTTAGTCTCTAGGCAACCATCCAACTCTTCAGTGGCTGGTTGGACACCACTTGAACCATCCCTTTGCGTAGAGCAGCTAGCACCTGATTGTCTGATATATGGACTGATATTACAGCAATGGAAGAGGCAGAGATTTCCTCAAAGGTGTCATCTTCACCTGTGCCAACATTACCCAGGGAAGATGGGCAGATCACAAAGTCCAGTAAAGGCAGTCTTACAGCTCTCAACCCTCTCCCCATCCCTGTAGATCAACATTTTGTATTTACTAATTCATATGGGAAAAACTATCACAGCAGATAAATATATACATATCTGTGTATATATCATATGCATAACTCTATATAGATATAGTTCTGTAGTTAAATATACTGGAAGAAGAGAATATAACTTATGGCAACAAAATTCTAGTGTATGATGTTGACATTTATTTTTCCCATGCTGCATCATAAAATATTAAGACTGTGAGACTATTCCAACAGGCTATCACATCATATTATCCCTTTAATAAACTAGCTATCATAAAACCTTCAAAACTTGCCACATTTAATGTCCCTAACTACTACGAATTCCTCCAGTATTATCTGTTCTCATGTATGGCCGGTTAGCTTTTCAATCCAAGTGGAGAGATACTAACAAAGCAGTCCTGATTTTAAATCAAAATATGTCCATACAACATGGTCTAGGTTTAGATTTGTATCTGTTAAAGTTTTATTTGAAGGGGATTGGTTGCTACCTTTTTCTACTTTGATATATTTACTTTTATTAAGTTCGTATTTATATGCCAGTGTAGTTGAATCATTTTTGATATGAATATAGAGCAAGATAGTTTAAATAACAAAGTCATATTCCTGCTATGTTTCTTATTTGATGATGAAATCACAGAGTCTGGCGAAATCATAAAGTTACACTAAATGTGCTTAGTTTCTCAGAAAACACTTGATTTTCTATTTCACTTTGTCATTCTGGTTCACATGAAATAATCTAAGAAAAAAAATAGCTTCCCCTAGTCTTTTGCTGTTATACTCAGTATTTTACCATGAAGATATCGAAAAATCCTTTTTGAGTGTTTTTTTTTATATACGTGTATATATATAAAATGAAACATGCATTCCCCTAGAAATAAATCTATGCAGAATTTGTTATAAGAACAATAATCTGCTCTTCTACTTGAGCAAGACACAACATCTGGAAGAACTGATTTACTTTATCTTTTCTATTTATCCTAAAATACAGTACAGGGATTTTTACTCTGCTTTCACTTCAGAGCTCAGAACATGTTATTATTGAACAACAATTAACCTGCTTCTCATGCAGGACATGGCCTTGTCTCATCTACAAGTTTCTCTATTGATGCTCAACAATTAAACAAAATATAAAAAAGAGATAACTGTCACTTGATTTTTTTTTCCTGATGTGCTTACTAATAGCAATAAGTAATATGCCTTGTGAGTTCTGACTGCTTGGCAAAATTATCTTTTTTCATAACTACGTTTAAAACAGACAGGGAACATCATTCAGACATGGAAAATGCAGAAGATTTAAGATACGGTCCCACAAAAAGCAAGGGGATCACATTAATTATGTTGCCTATTAACCTAACAAGAAAGATCTTGCTCAAGCACTGAACATTCACAGTGCAACTTCCTATGTCACAGAGAAAAGGCAATTATGTAACAGTCAGGTTTTCCAGTAGTGGTTAATATCTTCCTAATGTCTGTCAGGAATGGAAAATTCTCCAGATTGACAAAATACGTGTGTTGGTCTTGTACTGTAGAAAAAAAATGTTCTAATCCCTATACTTACTTTACCTCTTATCTCTTGGGATTTGGTGTTATGTGGAAGCATTTCCCCCAAAAACTATGGCTATGTGTGTTCCCCTATATTAGACTAACTCTGTTAGTCTGCAGTTGAAGCTGTCAAAACTTGTGTGCGCAAAAAGGTGCCAGATTTCCAGAGCTGCTGCACAAAGGGAAAGTGCTAGAGCTCCAACTGTCAACACCTCTATTTGCGAGCAGATGCCAGGTCTCGGCAGCGCTACAGCACAATGGAAAATGCTTCAACTGTCAACACCCAGTATGGGAGCAGATGCTGGGGTTTGGCAGAGTTAAAAGTAGGAGAGGAATATAGTCTTAGCACCCAGCTTGCAGGCAAAGTGTGGACTTTGGCAGAATTTATATCAAGTAATGATGGATAGTAAGACCTCTCCACTGACCATTGACACAGCCTGTACTTCAGGAGTAGATGCCAGCAGTGACTAAGTATTTGGCATCCAGCCTAAAAACTGAAATCAATGCAAATTGGGAGAACAAAAACAAAACAAAACAAACAAAGAGCCAAATATTTGTCTGTTTTCCCACTGCTGACTCTAATTTGTGGTAGCAAAGGATTGTTAAACGATCAACATGTTTCACTGGAACTTGCAATGACTGAAAAGAATATGTTTAAGTAAAAAGGGTAACAGACAAAAATCTGTACAATCACCTATGAGGGACAATGTTTAGTCGTTTAACTCTTACCTCTCCATTTACCTCAGCATTGTGTGAGGAATTTTGGCTACTAGCTAGATACTCCATAACGGAGTATTAACCTCCTCTGTTTTCAAGGTGGAAAAGATGTTAAACCTGACTGAAACTAAACAGTGCAAAATACTACACCTTGAGATGAATCCCCCAAATGAAATGTGGGCAGCTATTCTCAAATACACCAATAAGAGTAATTCTGCCACTATGGCTGATATAAGGGCAGGCCCAGAGTGTAATCAAAAAACTTCAACTGAATTCATGCTGTATAATTTCTTATTATTTGCTGGCCTTAGACAACAGAAACTAGTATATTTTAACTTCAGTCACTTAGCATTTTCTGAAAATGGCACCTGACATTTCTCATTCTGAAATTGTCCAAAATTTATCTCCATTCATGAGTAAACACAGAACTATGGTTTTCATTCTGTTAGGGAATAATGAAAAATTAAATGTAGCATAATTTTCTGGATCTTTCTTTTAAAGTAACATATAGCCAAGCCTTTCGGGATGAGAATCCTGATCACAGATCAGAAAAGGGGAAGTATTTTTTTAAAGTAATATACAAATCTACTAATGCTGTAATGATAGATAAAATTGATTTAAAAAATCTTGATTTGTTTTCTAGATTGTATAATATTCAACTCAGAAGTCTCAAGGACTATCTAGAAAACAAACTTTCCTCCGATGAGAAATTCAACTTTGAAGAGAATTAAAGAAAATCATTAAAATAGGTTTGAAATTTCTAAACTTGTTCTTTGGCAGGAAAAGAGTATTTATATCGTATATTTTTGTTTCATGTACATAAAAATGATATGCATGAAGACTGTAGTTCTGCTGGTTTTCATAATAACTGACATACATCTCATCCACTTACATAATAGCTAATGACTGGATTAAGGTCCTGCTAGAATAGCCCCCGGAAAAATCAATCTTTCTACATGTACAAACAGAGGAACTGTTTTGAAGAGTCAATATGCATCAGCTTTCTGTCTGTAGACCTACCTGTTGAGGCATACGAGGTGACCTTATAAACACAGAGCAACATTTAGGTTTGCTGGACTAGATGCTCAGCTGTGAATAGAAGTGGGTAGCACTATTTCATCTTTTCAGCTGATAAAAATAAACACTGTTGCCACCGAAGACTGAGTCTTCTGATTGGACTATCCTGATTTTTATAGAAGTCATAGATATTCAGGAAATGATCAATCATCTCCTACATTATTTAGCCATGCTATCATTAAAATATAAATAAATACAAAACAAAAAGAACAAAAAACAAAAACAAGCAAACAAAAAAATGCAGTAGATGTGCTTGATGTGCAAGTAAAAATTTAACAGCGAAACTGAAGTGCACGAGCTCTACCGAAATGCCAGACTGGTGGCAGAAGAGCCTGTCAGAAAAGCACTGTGACACTTTGGGTGCTTTCCCCACCAGCAAAGGGAAAGAGGGAGGATGGTCCTGCCTCACTAACGTTTGCAAAGACCCAATTCACTGAAGAACTGATACGCTTGCAGAGCACCCAATAAGGGGCCAAACGCGCCTGAAGATACTGGAAGATACTGAAGATACTGGAAGACGAGCATAGCACAATCACGTACTCCTTTCCAAGAGGTATAAGGGACATAGTCGAGCAGTGATTGGGAAGGACAGTGACCAACTCCCCTGGCTGGAGTGCCCCTCCGCTCCCCTTAGCCTGGGATGCGGAGCTGAGGTGACTCCTCGCGAGGCTGAGTCCCCTGCACATTCAGGGTATGAGAGAGCTCAGCTGCAGCTCCTTGAAAAGTTGAGAGTCCCCTGTACCTTCCGGGTGAAGTAAAGAGCTAAAGTATTTTACTTTTATTTTATTTTTTTTTTGGCTAATTGCCAGTTGCTAATTGCTAATTACTAATTGTTTAGCCAGTCCCTACAACCATCTTGCCAGTTAATGGTGGATGTTGTTATAACAAAGATCTTGTGCTAGTGAACAAAAACCAACCAACTAAATTCCCTTTGGATCATTTTTACGGCAGCATAGCATGACACTAAAGTTTGGCGTTGGCTGCGGGATACAGGTTAAATGACGCATTTTCAGCTGTGCTGGGGTGAAGCTGCCCCCTGCTTTCACTCAAATGTCTTCTTCATGCAGCTTTACTCTGAAAGTTTATTTAAAAAAAACAAACAAACAAACAAAAGTTAAGGATTTGCCTAAAATATTCCAGACGCTAAGGGAGACAGAGAGCAAAGTATTCAGATACATAACAATACTTCCCAATATAGTAATTTTCCTTTGCATTTGGCAAAGGACTTGTCAAACACTCAGCATAATTCAATAATTAACCACACTACAAGTATCTGAACTTTTATTATCCCACTCATAGAACTCTGTAAATTTATCAGTGTTGAATAAGCTACATGAAATCTATAAAGATTTAATAGATTACAGGCAAATATTATTAAGATACAACATAGCCACCAGGCCAATATATAATCTAATTAAAAGTTAATTTAAAGTTATGCAAAAATACAAGGTTAGCATTATAATTTGCTTTGCTTTACAATATGTGAGGGGAAGGAAAAAAAAGAAAAAAAAAGAAATGTAGAAAACCCACATAACCTTATCTACAAAGTTTCAGATCAAATGTTTGCCGAGCACAGTTTTGCAGATAATTAACAGCCTGTGTTGGGGGGGGTGGGAGTGTGGGGGGGAAGTAATTCTCTCCTGTATGCAGATGATACTTTGCACTTCAAAAGTACCTGCTTTCTGAAGAGTCTAATTAATCTTCACAACATTCCTGTGAAGTAAATCAGCATTATTATCACCATCTGATAGATAAATAAAGGCAGAGAGAGGCCAGTGATTTAGTCAACAACATAGAACAACTTTACAGCAGAACAAGTATATGAAACCACATGATTAAGTTTGGGCTTTTTCTGCTCCAAGCAGCTATTTCTTTTTCTGAAAAAACAGTTTTCTTTAGGAAGCATTGTAAAGGCTACAGCTGTGGCATTTTTAGTGGTCATATTGTCATCTTTTTTGGTGCTCTTTCAAATGATTTCTCATGAAACCTGATATAGGCTTGTGACTACCACTGAATTACACAGCTAAATAGAAAAAAAAAAAAAGAAAAAAGATTTTTTTTCTCTTCCCACCATGGGAAGTTCTCACACAATGATTTAAGTTACTTTTTTAAGTAAGAATGTAATTTTTATTTATTCTTCTTTATGAACTTGAAGAAAGTTAATTTAGCTGTCTTCTTTCTATCATGCATTATCAGTTAAATGATGAAGGCCAAGTCTTAAATACTCTGTTCTCCAAAGATGTGTCAAAGGTACAATAAAAGCCTTTTACCAGGTTATACTATGCTAAGATATATAAAATCTGAAAGATTCTAGTCTCTAACTTCCCATTCACTATATTGCTAATTTATTATTGTGCTTGTGGGTCATATTCCGTTTTCTTGAAGCAAATTGCAAGAACATGAATGAAATCTTGAAATCAATGCATTAAAAGGTGAGGCCGTCACGAAGTGTAACCTTCTGAATATCAAATGAGATACTCAGCTGGAAGTTTTTCAGTGGTTTTTCAAAGGCAGTGTTTATACTTTGCCTGGTGTTCAGTCAAACCTCATACTATCACTCGTTCCCAAGGACACAGAGTCAGGTTTCAGTGTTGCCTGCAAGCCATCCCCAGTCTACTCTCCCTACTAATGCTCAGCTCAGATTATTAAGAAGCTTTCTTTTTCTCTTAAATTCTGAAGTGGTAGAATTGATTTCACTGAAAATTATTAGAGGCACCTATATTCCTGGAACAGAATGAAGCATGCTTCAAGATTGTAGTAGTTCTTCAATTAAATGGACTGGGTTTTTTTGCACATATCTGATAAATCAAGCATTTTTTCTGTTAGGAATTGGGATCACTCTATTTTCTTGTTCCAGAACTAGCATTTTCCTAATTAAATTACAATATATAATTCTTAATCTTAAGATCAGAATTACTTCAAAAGATTTTAGAAAAGCCTGAGGAAGCTAGATCCATCCTGAGTGAAACATCAAAACTTGAATACAACCTAGAGCTCAGGAAGATCTAAAATTACTGTTCTTCAGGAAATAGTAAGGAAGACTTCGTTTAGATGCTTGTTCTTTTATTTTTACCTTATGTCCCCTACAACCTTCTCTCTGAAAATCAGTATCAAATTAGATGTATCTTTGGTTCAACTCAGATGTCTGAATACCTGTTTTCATTTAGAACTGTTGAAGATACTGAAATGCTCATGGCACATGCCTATAAAAAGAAAATAACACTGAGTTGACGGCCTGCTGCTATGCCTTAGCCCAGACAGTATTTGACTATCATAGTAATAAAATGACAAAATGGATTTGAGTTATTATGATGTGAGCTATGGACAAAATATACACAGGCTTCAGAGGACTGGAGAGGCAGAGCAAGCGTAACACACCATAACCACCCCTCCAACTTCTCACATTGAGCTGCAAGAGCTCCAGCAGTGCTGCAGGTGACCGCTGCTCGTACTCCTCAAGGGATTTCAGCCTGTGGTGGGGGCATGGGTGTTAGGGCAGAGGAGCAGTAAAAGCAAAGAGCTATGGAGGGAAACAAATAAAAGTAAGGAATGGCAAGAGAAATGTCTGTGGGGAGACTTCAACCTCTTCCACTGCCTCTCTGGGGGACCTGGGAGGTCCCCTGCCCCACGCATTTATGAAGACTCAAGTTTTCCTTGTCTTGTGGCCTTTTCCTTAGACAGAAGCATCCCCCGTTCCCCTGGCATTTTATAGCTCCACATGTAAGCTGGCTTGTTATCTTAGTTGCTCCCTTTATTTTTCTTTCTATTTAAGTTTATAACATTTTGTCATAGAAATTAAACAGAAACATCCACCTTCCTTTCTTCCTTCTAAATCTCTAAGATCTGGAAGTATTTGAAAAAAAAAAAAGAGACAGGAAGAAACTAATTTGAAGGGCAGAACTGTTTCTTATAAGAGGCCATCTTACTCCAGTGGAATGTGAAAGACAGGTATCCATATATTTTACTTTAGCTTCTACCTGTGGGTATTATTTTGAAACAATGATTTTACTGTCACTGCCTCTAATCAAACAGGGTTGTAAGTGTCTGATGAATGCTGAAAATAAATAATTGGTGATAATTTTAATTCATGAAAGTGGCTTTTTTTCTTTCTTCTCTATTTTTTTTAATTGGATGCAAAGGATGTGTATCCCTGAATGTGATTAGCTAATTATAATAAGTGAAGTGAAAGGTGAAATCAAAGTGTGGCATGTAGAAAATTACTGTTTTTGCTTGTTTACAAACACAGCTTCCGTTAACGAGAGAGCTTCATGAACTGTACATCACAGGCTTGAGAAGAACAATGAAATGGCATAATTTATGTTAATACCACATTTTATACAACCTTCTAATCTGTGTATGTATAGAAATAATTTTAAGTCTGTATAATTTCAAGTCTGAGGAAAGGCTGAGAGAGCTGGGCCTGTTCAGCCTGAGGGGACCTGATCAGTGTCGATAAGTACCTCAAGGGAGGCAGTGAAAAGGATGGGGTCGGCCTCTTTTCAGCGGTGGCCACTGATAGAACTAGAGGAAATGGCCACAAACTGAAGCATCCAAAGTTCCACAGGAACTTAAGGAAAAATTTCCTGACAGTGAGGGTGACAGAGCCCTGGAACAGGCTGCCCAGAGAGGTTGTGTCGTCTCCTTCTCTGGAGATCTTCAAGACCCACTTGGATGCAGCCCTGTGCCACGTGCTCTAGGTGGCCCTGGGTGTGCAGGGGGGTTGGACTAGACGATCTCTAGAGGTCCCTTCCAACCTTAAGCATTCTATGATTCCTCTTACAACTCTTCACATTTTACTTTCTCCTACAAGATGCTTTAATCAGAAAAAATTCATAATAGCTAGAATGTAGAAGTCAGTAACTAAGATTTTTTTAAGTGATGAAGAATTATATTTAGGGTATCATTTAACTCATTCTATGACAGACATCCAAGTCAGAGGACTAATTGTAGAAATGTCTGTTTGCCTTTGTGTAATTCAGGAAATTGAGACAACTACAATATAAAAACAAACTGATTTGCAATATTTGCTTAAGATCACCTTTTTTTTTTTTAAGCCTAGATAGAGATCTACTTTCACCCATTAATAGTTTAGACACTCCCATTATTAAACATTCTGTAATAAAATTGCTTTAGTATTTGCTTGTTCTCGTAATGCATCTTATCCAATGACATAGTTTGTTTATTTTAAAACATATATAGCAGTTGAAAAACAGGGATATGAAGTTGGTGGGGGTTTTTTTGTATAAATCTTTTCTAAGTAGAGCTAAAGGAAGGTTATGCTTACTAGATTTTAGTAATTCCACATTTTTCATCTGTCTTCTTATTAGTCAGGTAGAATTAAAACTGCTTTGCAGAATAGTAATACAAGAACTGAAATCAAAAACTTTTCTGAGCTACTGGTCAAGTTGAATGTCAGCCATAAACAGGTAGGCATCATTTCACGTTACATTGAAATTCTTATTCCTTAAAAGCAATTGTTTGGTATTCTGAATTACAATATTAATATTGAATACTGGGCAGGAATTATGATCAGCAAGCAGCCCCGAATCGGATAGTGACCAGTGCAGAGCTCCGTAACAGAGTCAGCCAGGGCAGCCTCCTATCCACTCTGGGGATAGAGTTATCACCATAAGCCCTGCACCAGCTTTCTTCATTTATTGCTTTCTACCCCTATTGGATGTCATATTAAAGATTGCAGTCAAAACACCTTCCATTTTTCATCTACTAGTGCAAGAAGGAAACCATTGGAGGCTCTGCAGAGTCATGTAGTATTCAAACTCTAAAGTATAAATTTCATAGCGTGTTTTTTTTTTGTTTGGGTTTTTTTTTGCCATGTGGCCTTGCTAATGATTATAATCCTGGTGAAATGGAAAGGCAGCGATTGCCTCCCATAAGAACTAGAGATAGTGTTCAACATAATTTCAATCAAAATGATTTAATTGTTGAGGTTCTTTGTTCTTCTCACAACTTTATTTAGAAGCAGGCTGATTCCATTAACATTTAGCCCAGGTTTCATAATCCTTCTCTTCTGCTAATTCTAGCATTGCTCATCAAAATATCACATGGAAAGTTAATATACTTGTTAAGATATGCCCCACCATATACAGGCACAAAAAGGCACAAAGATAAAACAAATCACTCAAAGATTCCAACTAAATTAGTGATAAAGTCAAGAACAGAACAGGGGTTTCTGCTTTCTTTACTTGTGTTTTAATCAATAAACAGAACACAACTGAATGTCAGTCACTTTATAGCTTCTACTAAGTTATCTTTTCTGGCTTTCTTTTCCAGTTCTGAATATAGACAGGGCTAAAGACATAATACACTAATCAAAATAGATATGTAAATTCGTTCTTCCTTTTTGTCCTTCTTTCTTGTTCTTCCTAAATATAAATGCGTAATCATCCCATATTAAAAAAAAATGGAAAGATACTCCAACTGTCTTTATTTTTCAGGAAATCTTTATGCTGATGTTTGCTTAAAATTCATAAAAAATATGAAAACTGTATCTTATTCTTTAAACATCTCTGAAGGTAAATACAAGATTTCTTATATTCTTAAGCAGGCGCACTTTACAGTTTATGATTTAACCCTACTACAAGTCTTACTTCTTTTTAAAGGAAACTCGCCAACCAGTTTTAGAGCAGAATAAATTGTCTGCATTGATACACCTGGCATTAGTCAAATGACTAATTCTGAATTTAAAGAGCTGCAGAGCTCAGTATCATTACAGATCCATCATCCCTTTTTTACTTTTGATTAATCTACGCCAAAGAGAAATTAGTGGTCAGTGGTAAAAATTCTATTCAATTAAATAGTTTCTCTGGGCTTCTAAAGCCCATTTCATGACAGTCTCTTTCAGAATCTGAATAATTGCATTCTTGAGGAAATATGTTTTGATTAATGTAAATGACCAGTTCTTTTATTTTCCCTCCTCATGTAAAGGTTCAGTAGAGTCTTAAGGCACACTTCTGATACATTTGTCTAAACAATCAAAAGGTTGGCTATAAATACTATTCAATACTGAGTTATCGTATAAACTGCGTTTCAAATCTATAAGCTTGATGTATAGTATGACTGTGATCTGGATGATGTGATCTAGAGAATGAGTGATCTATGAGTGAGAATGAGTGATGAATGATGTGATCTAGAGAATGAGATTTAAGAAACTTAAACCTAAGTGATATGATATATACATCTACAGCTTTCTGTGTAGTAGAATCTTCTGTTTGGCATTCAGAAAGATAAATTTTTATATAATACTTTTTATTTATTTTTATAAATATCATGTCCAAACTACATGATCAGTGGGATATTTTTGCACTTAATCTAAGTCTAAGTGTTTTTATTGTTACTGCTTTTGGACTGTTGTCTCTCTTCCTCTGAAAAATTGAGCAGTGAAATAATTTGGAACTATATTCATCATTTTATATAAATGCAGATTAAATCACTAAAATTAATGCTTAGTTAATATCAGAATACTTCCTGCGGTTCATTTCTGAATAATTTTAAAGATGCTAATATATATGGAGTTAGTTTGGGTTAGAAAGAAGAAATGTTAGAATTAGTGATTTTTTTCTTTTTTTTTTGATCTTTAAGGAATCTATTTGTGCTGCTTTGTTAAAGAGAAGGGAAAAAGAAAAACATAAGTCTATTACAAAATATTTTTTCAGGTAATAACCTTCAAAGAAATGTGTGTTGGTGTAATTCTAGTGCAGAAATGCAATTTCCTGCCTTGTATAAAAAAGGATTTCAGAATAAAATTTCTATAGCGAGGTGTTTAGCCTCATAACAATATGTTTAGTGCACTAATCTTACTTTGTATTTTTTTTTCTTTTTTTCTATAATATCGGTATTTTGTCATTGTACTCAAAAGGTTAACCTGTAGTTATCTTCACTGCAAAATAATTATTTATTTGATCAGAACTAGTGATTACTTGCCTGCAATAATTGCTGCTGTTATTTATAAGATTATGCCAACTAAAAGGATAAATGCATGAATGGGGCTGTGTGTTTATAATATACATAAAAATACATTATTCTTTACTTGAAACACATACTTCTGAATACTCACAATATACAAATATAGAATACCCTGACATTTTAAGAGTTTTTCTTGGGTTTTTCAAATGTGCCTTTTTTATTGTACCTCTCTTTTTACTCCAGGAAGGATACTACTAGGAGCATCAAATAGATCTTGGAAGGTGTTAAATACATAAAGAGCAATTAAATCCTAATAAATAATTAAAATAGAAAAGGTCAATTTAAAAAAAAAAAAAAAGCTGTTAAGAATGTTTCACACTTCATAGATTTGAGAAGAAAAGCAACAACCAAGAAAAATCAGAGGAACAGTCTACATCATCACTTCCGTTTCCTTCTCCTTGCAGCTACTGAAAGCCAGCTCTAAATACCTCACATGCAGCTTGAACTCAGTGGAGATCAGCATTTATAAGCATCTGAGGGGAGAATGTAGGGAGTCTGAGGCCAAACTCTTCTCCGTGGTGGCCAGTGATAGGATGAAGGGTAACGGGTGTAAGTTGAACCACAGGAAGTTCCACCTCCATGTGAGGAAGAACTTCTTTCCTGTGAGGGTGACAGAGCCCTGGCACAGGCTGCCCAGAGAGGCTGTGGAGTCTCCTTCTCTGCAGATCTTCCAAACCCGCCTGGATGCCACCCTGTGCCACGTGCTCTGGGTGTCCCTGCTGGAGCAGGGTGATCTCTAGAGGCCCCTTCCAACCTCAACTGTCCTGTGGTTTTGTGAGATGCAGTTTATTGCTGTTCATTTTACTATCACAATACAAAAGCTGGTCTTTTTTTTGTAGCTTTTCTTTTTCTACTTAATTGCAAGCTCATAACTTCACAACTTTATATTCCGTATATTTTTAGTACAATACTTTATCAAGCTGCGCGCGGCGGCAGGCTGCGGTACCGCCACTGGGCCCCCTGGCCGGCTGGTCTAGGCCGGGGCCCTTGGGCCTTACGGCCTGCTAAGGCCTGCCCCTCCGACGTGATCAGTGACCTGGCGTGTCGCACCACCCCAGACACCTCCCGCTACCCCGGCAGGCAGGGAGCCCGCTCTTACCGCCCACCCTAGGCTGGTGTCCGCTGGGGGAGAAGCGGCTCGCAATGTCTCCCCGGCCCGGCTCCGCCTCAGGTTAGGAAGGTCGATCAGGGCAGGCCGCCTGGAATGAGGATCCAGCCCAGATGGCTGACAATAACAACTCCCCAGGAGCCAGGGTCAACCTCCAACTTTATTAGGGAAGGACAAAGGTTTATATATCAGGGGTAAAGGGGCGGAGAAAGGGAGGAGCGAGTTGAGGGATTGGGTGGATGCTAATTACTGGACCCCAGTGGTTGGTGGAGCTCTTTTGGTGGGCGGTCAGTTGGTTGGGGCAGATTGCCCCGGCCCCCACCTTCGGGAGCTCCAGACCCCACATTCAGGCCTCTGGAGCCTTCAACACCGGTGTTATGAGTTGTGAGTTATGAGCATCCTCCAGGACTCGGGGTCACACAGAGGCCAGGCATACCCCCGTGTACATCCATGCGTTCCCACTGAGCATCCTCAAACTCAAACCCGTACCTCCCTACAACTTTATGTTTAATAACAGAAAAGCAGGAAAGAGACAAAATCATACTATCATAAATACTAGTTATGATTCACTACAGAACTATGCAGCTTTAAATGTTGACCCATTTCAGAGGTAAGACTTTGGGAACTTACTTGTGAGACAGTCTGGCAATGCAGATGAATGTTATGAATGTTCCTGACAGGTATTTTGTTCTTTAAAATTTTAGTGGCTTTTTTTTTAATTTTTTTTCCTCTCTTTTCAGTATACAAATGGTATTTTTAGTCTGGTAGGCCAAGTGGTTCCCAGAGTATAGGAAATACTAACTTGATTTCTGTCTTTTGCCTGTGGAAGTGAATATATGAATATAATGGGAAGAATGGAAATATCTAGATGGCATAATGGCTACATTTTGAAGCTTACATTCCCTTCCAGACTCCATTTTATACTGTTGTCCAGAATAGCAAATCCACCCATTTTTTTTTCTGAAAATTTACAGTTGACCAGAATAGCAAATCCACACTACATCCCACCCCCCAAACTTGATTCAGAGCAGAAGTACTAAGAGTCCCAAGATGAATCAAAAACTAGTTTACACTAGACGAGATTTATATGTCAGTCCTTATAAATCATATAAACTCAGATAGGCTTAGGCCTCAAAGTCTTCATGGGTTGTCTTATTTTCCAGAGACAAGCGTGAAGCATTTTCAGATTTTTCAAGACTGCAAAAGCTTTTGTTCTGCTTCAAGGGTAGCATGCTGGACTTTTGTGCCAATTTTTTTGAGAGCATTAGTTTATTTTCTACTTTTTTTCCTCTAGGCCTGCTAGAATATTCAGTATCATGTCAACAATTGTTTCACTGGCATGCCTTTGTCACTCTTAAAATAGACCCAAATATATTTTGTTTGGAGTATTGATATCAGAATAATTGGAAAAAATCCCATAAAGACTTAAGAAGTAGGGTGCTATACCATTTGTCAAATATTGCATCCAGATAAACAGTCTTTTAATGTCAAAGAGATAAATTACAGGGTTGTGTATTCACTGACAGTTTTTAATTTTAAACATGGTGAAGTGTATTTTTCTATGAAACATTAAAACAAAGATTATTTTTAATTAAATGCCATACAAAACAAATTTCACACTCTTTTCTAGGCAAAAAAAAAAATAAAAAGCTAGTGAAAGTACATGATACCTCTCTCTCCCACCTCTCTTTCTCGACGAAGCATTTGTGCTTCAAAATATGAACAGATTGCAAATAGATGTCAAAAACAAGATCTTTCTTGGATGTTTTAATTACAGATTAAATAATAATAAAAAAAAAGAATTAAAGGGAAACTTGCACAAAAACATGTCAGGCTGACCAGGCTGAACTTCTTTTCGATAGTCTATGTTTTACTGAATTCCTGAACTCTTGGCCACTCTGTGCCTATCTTTGTGTCTGGTCAGGTCTTCGGCCCTATCAGAATCCAGAAACTAGATTGGTAGCACAGACCTATGTTGAAATATCCTGGCTACTTATGAATGAACCAATAGGTCTACATGAAAAAATAAATTATCACTTGAAGGCACTTCCTTGGCCACAGAAGAACAGGAGCTGGATAACACACATTTGTCTTGGGAAGGATTTACAAAGAACTTAATTGACACCGATTTCCTCTGTTCTCAGCTATGTCCAAGGGTCCTGTAGTGTCCAAGTGTCCAAGCCTTAACCTTGGGCTGTATGTGAGGAGAAATTCTTCCGAGTAACAACAATATTTATCAGGCTGAAGCTGCACACGGAAGGAATACCCTTATGCATCCAAAGGGAAGTAGAAAATATTACATGAATTGAAATCTCACATGACTTTGTTTTAAAATCTCATAGGAAGATACTGATGTGAGGAAGGTGTCAAGTTTATGATTCTGGATGTATTACTGTTAGACTGAATTAATATCTTAAATGGCATAACTTTATACGGAACTAGAAACTACAAGAAAATCTGTTTGTTAAAAATCCTCTAAGCATAAAAAATAAAGTTCTCCAAAGAGGTAGAAAGTTTTGCATCCTGAATCATAGAATCATAGAATGTCTAAGGTTGGAAGGGACCTGAAGAGGTGATTGTTTCTGTAACTTTATTCTCTAACCAATTTTGAAGTAATACCAAGTTTGCTAGACTGAAGAAAAAAAAAGACTGTTTTGGGGGCTTTTCTCTACTTAAAGTGAAACAAACCTTAAAATCTGTTCCGAGCAGAGGGAAATAATTTTAAAACTGTCAAAATTTAAAAATAATTTCTAGAAAAAATATTTTTCTGGGTCTAGCCCTGACATTATATAGATATTTATATTAAAAATACTCATTTAAAGTGTTATTCAAAATCCAAATAACTTAATCCACTTTTTCCAATATTTTCCTTTGACAAACATGTCTAATTATTAAAAATTCTAATTTTTGCAAAATTTTTCTAAATTTTTGTAAGCTCAATTTTTAAAAAAGAAAATATAGTTTCTCTGTGATGATTAAATTTTTTTTTCTGTATTATGAGTGGTCCATTTCAATAGTAACACCAGAAATTTTGTGGCTGAGAGTTTAAAAATACATTTATTCATTAAGTTTTAACACTTTAACAGATTGAAAAATATACATATTTAAACAACAGAATTTTTTAACTTATTTTTAATAGCAAATAAAATGACATTCTCTGGCCTCATAGAGATTTAAAATCCCAGTTTCTAAGCCACCACTGAAAAACTGAAGACCCTAAGAAGTCTTACTCAAGCAGATGCCGCCAGAACATCAAAAATAATAAGCTCTCTGCCAGCGTAGTTGAAGGATTTAGGTACCTGAATATCCTGACAAGAACCCCTCTCCATGGTGTATCCTGGCTAAAGACAGACCTTCTAGATAGTGAGATACACAGTTTTATGGCAGATAGCTGGTAATTTTAGATTGCCAGAGAGGATAGACTTGCTGGCAAGAAACCTTATCCTGGGAAATATGCCTGCTTTCTGTCAGGAGATTCAAGAAAATCAGCACCTTTGTACAAAATCCAACGATTTTGTCAAGCTGGCACTTTCTGATAGAAAAACAACAAAAAAATGTTCATTTAATTGTAAGTATTCAAAATTGAAAGAGAATCAGAAAAAGCCACAAAGGTCTATTCCTTTAGAGTCCTGCCTTAGTATGACTGTGAATATTTTCCTTACTATTGACTCAATTATGTAACTTCAATAAAGTAAAGTAGGTTACTGTGTATCTCTAATTCGGTGTTATTAATTAAAATATTCACTTAACCAGCAATAGGGCCTTCTATAATAAATTACATTTTTCAGTATTTCCGACTTACTGAGATGTGGAAAATCATTGCAAAATAACGAGTTATGAATGTAAATTTCTGTAGGTATTTCAAAATGCAAGTAAAATTACAAGTCTCATAGCTGGTCTTAGGTTCCTTGTAAAGAGTATTAGACTTCTTCTAATTACCTTCTAAATGATTATAGTAAAAAAATAAATTGTCATTTTACAGGAAAATGTCCAAAAACAAATGAGACATATATTAATTAAGCATCCTATAGGCGGACTATTTGTTACAACATCTTACTTATTTGAAAGCTGAGACTAGAAGAGTTTTAAAAAGTCAGCATTAACAAAAACAAAACAAAAAATCAACAGAAATAAGCAAAGCAAAGAAAATGGATGGCAGTACGTCACTGGCTGTTATGTTACTCCTCTTTATGCAGCAAAAATACTTAGATATGGGCCTACAACAGAAGTGAGACTACCAAAAAAAATTGTAATGAAAAGAAAGTTTGGACATGCATATTAATGCTTTTTACTGTGTTGTAATAACAGTTCCTTGTTATAATAGTTGAATTGAAAGATTATGGAATTAGGGAAGGGTATGTATGTATGTGGTGCACATTTGTGGGTGCCTGTACATGTGGCAGGGCCCAGACTTAGTCTAGCTTTAAGGATAAAGGTTCATTTGGTGATTCTTAAACTCTGAGAATTTAGGGACAGTTTAGATACCTAAGAAACTGTGAATCTTCTGTAGTGTCATATTAACTATAGCTCTATCAGAATCCATGGGCTATTTGCTATTTTAAGCTTGTAGCTGCTCACATAACATTTTAAAGAATATCTCAAGGAATCATATAAAAGGTTTTTAAAAAGATTGTTTTGATACTAGAAAACATGCAGAAATTCATACATCTAAAATTTCATATTAAAATTTTCCTTATTTCTTAAGTTATTATTTTGTTTTCTTTTAAAAGCTTAATTAATGTATTTTCCAAATCTTATGTTTAAAAATTCAACTTGTCCATTAAGGGAAACAAAAAGTACAGAGATCTTTTTTAATAGATATGCATGGGTGGTTGCAGTTAGCGAGAAGATTGAGAATTTCTCGTTGCTCTCTGTTCTTGGAAAATTTATACTTTTTTTAGAGCATTGACTGAGCTTCATATGTGAAATAACAGCAATTTTTTCTGGCAAGTCCTTCAAAATCATCTAAAAAGCACCTCTCAGTGTTCTGAATTAGATATTATTCTTCCATTTTTAAAACTGAAAACCTTATTTTTCCTTACCATTTTATTTTATTATTATTATTATTTAAACCAGGAAACTTTTTTGTTTCTTCGTATCTTGAAGCACTTCCCAAACTTTACATTGCTTCATTTATTGTAACCATACACTTTAGGAAGATGGACACCTGCAGCTCTCTGGCTTCTGTAACTGCAAGAATATTGCTGTAGAAATGTTATCTAATCGGTTCTTCCTGTCATTGTTTTGGGAGGGAAGATCGCTGTGGAGACAGTTAAATTACTCCTCACATATAAAAGCTTGATTATAAAAGATCTATAAAATGCTTTTAAAGCGCTCTAGCATACTAGTGAAAATGATTACTATGCCTTAGCAATACTTAGGTGAGTTCTAAATTTACAAGTGACATCCATTTTGGATGCTTTTGCACAGCAAAAGTTTTAAGAACTGGGCCTTTTGAGGTCTCTCTGTTATGGCAGAAGCATAACAGTGGGTGAGTCTTGACAGTATGGCCTGAGCCGCACACACAGTGGCTTATCTCCTAAATTTAACCATATAAAGTTAAATATCTTCTTAAGGCTAATCTGATATGCCTCCTCCATGAGGCTCTGTTTTTCTTAACATTTTTCGAATATTGAATTTATCTTGTCCATGCAGGCTCTGAGACCTTCAGGGCTATAAGACTTATTTTTAAATTTCATGCTCATTTTATTGTCAAACCATCCCCTAAGTAGGGGGATTTTAGCATTTTACAGATTAATTGTGTAAAATCATGCAGAATTCTTATGTTAATTTTAGTTGTTGCCACAGTTGGTGAAATAAAAAAGATGATACATCTTTTGACAAATATGGCTCTCGTGAGTGTAAAAGTATATTACTCTCGTTAACAAGGTGTCGTAATTTTAGGACTGGAACCCACTAACTTGTGTGCTGGCTGTGTGTAAATTGTATGTAGGCATAGTCATTCTATTTCAGGATTCTGAATCATTATGTATTACTTAACTTTGTCCATTTTTATTGAGGCTATTTTGAATCACATTTATACTAAGTGTCACAACTAGGTTTCAGGGTTCTTACTGCTAAAACGTGTGAGCATTGAATGAGTAGTACTGTAATTTCTAGAATATGAGACCTATTTGCCCGCAGCTTTTCTTAACTCTCTCATCTGGTGTTCAGAATATTATGGAACTCATCTCTGAGTTCATATTAAGGGGCAAGGGAGTGGCAAAGAAGAGAAACAATAGTTTGTTGGTAGTTTTTCATATATAAAAAAAAATATATAATAATTTATAGATCATAGAAATTATTATATATTATTTAGCAAAATTACTAAAAATTATAGTTCTTCCACAAGGCTTTACCATCTAAGATACAGCACTATATGAACAGATAAGACAAATTAGCAGAGTGAGGGGAGTAAAACTATTATAACCACTGATAGAAGTCACAGTGTTTAGGTTGTAGGTTAGGGATAATTTGTTTTGATTATTACTTTCTTAAATATCATATTCCTCAGCAATACACATCTTACAATTTGTATGTAACAGGTAGGTGGAGAAACTAAAAAACATGGATTTACCATAGAAAGATATATAAACGTCCCTGTTTTTGAATATATTTAAATTGCCACATTTGCAAGTTATTCATAGTTCAAAAAGGACAGTTAAACTATATATAAAGAAGAATGCCTGAAGCAAATCAAGTTCAGAGATCTTTTTGAGATAAAAGTGTAAATCCCTGCTTAATATTAGATGGAAGTGTAAAATAGGCTTTAAATAGGGTAATTAGTACAGTATAAATAATCACCTCTAAGGGTTTCTTTTTACTTTTTTTTAGTAGTCGAACACTGATCAAAACTACTCCTTCCCCCTTCCCTCCTAAGGAAAGGCTGAACTAGAAATTCTTGCTGAGCCCTAAGGGTTCAACTCACCTGAAAAGTAGCTGTGACCTTTTGTACTGTGAAAGTCTATGAAAAGTGGCAGGTGTTGTGGCAGTGGCAGTTTGACCTATTCAGCTGCAAGGTTACTTGGCATGCAAAATGCACCTCTGTTATACTGACACAGGCCAATCTGGTCCTGGAGAGGGGAAGAGGAAAACTGAGCTGTGTTGTGGGAAAAGGAAGAAACAGAGGTTTAAGCGAAACAGGAAAATTTTTAAATTGAAGTAAGTAGAACCTAGAGCATCTCAGTCTTTCAAAAGGTCATATGTACATTTATACATAGGTCTGCATGAATGATTACTACTAATAAAAATATGTAGAAATGGGGTGCAATCACTTGCCATTATGACCCCTGATGTTAAATGCATCAAAATAATGAGGAAACTCTTTATTCATTTAAGGGGTTTTTGCAATAATAAACTTGCCTTTTCGAAGTACAAAGGCTGGGGCAAAATTTAATGAAGGATTCAGGCCTTGTGCCACAAGTAGTGATTCAAAGCAGCTCTGTTAAGCATGACTCGTGGTAGTGTTTTTCCCCCTACTCGCCCCTGAAAAACAATGAAATAAAGCATTCTGCAGGAGTCAAGAATTCTCCTGCTGTTTACATAGTCTGTCCTACATATTGTAAATTTTAAAAAACAGAAAACTGTATGAAATTCATGCAGGCTTTGTGGGCATAGTGGTCATATGATTATTGCTACTGGATGTTCAAACATGATGCCTGCACAACCTGATCTCTCTGTTTGCAAAAGTTAAAGTTCTAAGTTTTATCACTTAATACTACTTAGCCTAAAGGTAAACACACTGCATATTTAACAGTTACAAAATGTCTTATTAAATTACTGATTTGGAAATAATGAGAAGGAAATATTTTGTTGTTGTTTTGTTTACCAGAGTTCCCAATTCTTTCCTGTACTACTTTATCATTATGTGGTATTTTGATCTTTATTGCCATTTCAATTTATCTCACTAGAAACAAGAGTAAATATATGGACTAGATTAATTTTGACACTTATTCCTGCCTGAGCCATTAGTTGGGATCACAGCATTTAAATGTTTTTTCCTGCACATCATTAGTCGTAATAGAACTAATAGAACTAAAGCAAAAAAATCCAAACAAACAATAAAGAAATGATAAGAAACTGGTTAAAGTGATGCAGTATCTACGGACAAAAAAAAAAAAAGAGCAAAAAAGAGGAAAGATTTGTGCAAGTGACAGGCAGCTGTGCATAATGGTAATCACGTTTCTGTCTTAATGTGCTTTTTGCTATCTGTTTTACCACATAAAAAATCTCAGAATTTAGTATCATTGAAAATATAGGAGAAAGAAAAGAATGCTGTAGGACTCACAAACACACCAAAAAACGTAAGTAGGATTTATTTTTAAGAAATCTTCAACATCATTTCCACCATAATGTAACTAAAGTAGTAAGAAGCCTTTCCTGTTACAATAATCAAACTGAGAGCTAACCATATATCTGATTTTTCAAATTTTGATGCTTTACTTAAGCAATTATGTTAAATTTCTAATGAATAAAAAATTCATAGAATAATTCACAGTGATTTCTTACAGTTAGATTAGCTTACAATTTTAATTTGGTATTCACACAAATTCACACACATTTTGGTATTCACACAACATTTTGAAGGTAGAGTTCGATTAGGAAGAAAATATTTCCATTATATTTAAATGCTTTAGTCTAAGAAAGCTGTGTACTCGGCTGTTCATTTGATATTTCTGGATGCAGACTGAAACTAGTATATAAAATATAAATAAAAGAAAATTTGCCTTTTTTTTTTATGCCTGGAAGCTGTGGAGCTTTTCACAAGAAAAATCTGCAGCTGTAGGATTGCTGGCAAAGCTGTTTGGTTCTACATTCCTCTTTGCTGACATATGAAGAATCAATACATTTTTACCTCAGTTCTCTTTTAGTAAGAGAAGTAGAAAAGCAAGAAAAGTAAGTGACAACACATTAATATAGTCAAATACAGATAAACCACTTAGTTTAGTTGAAGCCATAAAACTCTAAGGACAGCGTTTTCTGAATCTTTTATAAAATATTTAAGATAGTGATTTGAAATAAGATGATGACACTTTCCAATATAGTATCAGTGCCTCACATTTGTTAGTACAAGTTAAGTTGTTTTTATGTAAGGGATATTAAAGTCTTTGAGAAAAAATCAACAGTGGAGTTCCTTCCTCCCAGTGATTAATACCTTATATTTCTAACACCCTAACAACTCTCACATATTACTTGACCAATGGACCGTAATCCAGGATCAGAGGCTTCTGGAACCAGCTATTGCATTAATGAAACCTTGCCTTAAGCCTAGTTAGGCTGAAATAGGCCTATGCTATACTGTGGGCGACACATAGACCTCCTTATCACCCACTTTTGTGTAGGGTAATATCTTGAACTTTCTTTTCTGAGAGTTTCAGCTAGGGGAATTTTGTTTTCTGCCTTTAATTTAAGTTATTTTTGGGGTGTATTGAAATGAACTTATTGAAATGAGCTTATTGAAATGAAACTGCTATTATACAATGCTTTAATACAGAACTAGCACAGACTGACTGATACCAAGGATAACTTCACTGCCTCGCCAAAGATAATATCCTGATAAGGTCTATAATTTTTTGACCACATGCAGTTAGAATGAGGCCAATATATATGGTAGCATAGTGCTTATATTGTAAAAGATAGTTCCCACTTGAAAAAAGAACCATATCACTGGTAAACTTCTATGTTACTTGGATTGTAAAATCTGCTGAAGTGTAATGTAAGTGCTTGGTATAAATGATAGGTAATTTTGACAACCTTTCATCAGAAATACACCTCTTCAGAAATTCTAGCTCCAGCACAGGCATCAGTACTTTTTTAGGTTAGTCAGCATTTCCTTAAGCTTCATGGGCATGAAGCCCAAATCTTAAAACTATTGGAAGTTCCTGATAAGAAGAGAGATCTAGACAGTGAATTCCCTTCACTTTCAGTTTCACAGGCTGGCATAGAGCCTGCTCTTGCTTCTGAGAAGTTTGTGTGATACAGCTTTCTGGAGCTGATCCAGCAGTTCTGCTCCATGAAAACTGTATATTTCTAATTTGAGTGTTGTCATTCAGTCACTATCTTCAGAAAGGAGAACTTACCCATTGAAGAGGGAGGGATTACATTCACAGAGCAGGATTTATTCCATTGGGTAGCAGGAATTCTTGAAGAAACTTGAAAAGAAAATAATTTTCTACAAAACCTCGTCTATGCCTGTTTTGCAGCAGTATGTAAAAGTGATATGGATGGTCCTTGCCATGGACCCCATGCCTGAAACCATGTAAAGTTGATGTAAAAATGACATCTATCAAAGTTATGGTCCTGATCTTTGTCTTCCAAACATGTCATAGATATAGTATAGATATATGTGTTACTCGTAGCAATTAGGTAGTTAATGAAAAATGTGGCTCACTCTGAGGGGAGCTCATGATGCTGTTTCTTTTATTTAGACAGATGGAAGCTATGAGAGAAAGTCTTGAGAGTGATTTTAAGTAGGAGAAAGAGAAAAAAATAGCTTTTTGTAAGGGATATGGAGGATTCCTGGGGGAATCTTCTAGCACAGTGAAATCACTAATAGATTAGTACAACAATTTCGTTATTAATGCCAGATGATTATAATGTCTCACTAGATTGTATTTAAAAAGCTGATTTTACCTTCTAAAAAATCTGAGAAGCAGCAAAATGTTTAATCTACAAAGATCAAATTAGCTCAAATGGTAGAGAACAATTAATGGGAAGTTTAACATATTTTGGTAGGCACATTAAAAATATTTTAATGTAAGTTTTTATATTCAATTTTTCTGTTTTTAAGAGGCTTCATATAGCCTGAATCTTTGTTTAACCTGTAAAATCTAGAACAGATGCATTATTATGGGCCAAATATGGAACATTAGCATCATCATAAAACAAAGCACTGATAAACACTGCAGAGCACAGGTTGAGCTTGACAGATGAAATATAATCTCCTTTTGTAACTTTATAATTGTTCCTATTTTTAGCAAATAGGATTTAAGCACCTGCCTTGCTCCTTCATAATTTCAACATCTGTGGAAGGTTTCTTGTGCTTTGTCATTCATTAAAAGGCCATAGTGATCATCACTGACTGCTTCATTTATCACTGTAGTGCTTGGTACCGCATTTTGAATTGATTGATTCAAAGATGCTGCCTACCTGGAATCTCACTTTGAGTTCAATAGGTAATTTTATGCGTTGTCTGAAATGTCTTGCTTGATAGTACTAATAAAATCATTTTCTAAGGTATTTATCATGGCCTAAATAATAAAACATTTTGGTGTAAGCATCTCCCTCTAAATTAAGATACACTTCTCTCTTTTTCAACAGAAACTGAAAACACTGCACAGTGTTCCTGTAAGGAGCATCTCAGTTGTTCAAACTGTAGTGGTTAATTTACAACAGTAGTCAGGATTTTTAAATTGCAAAGGAGAAACATGTGCACTATGGCACTGACTGATAATAAAATTCCTAATATGTTTCCTCTTCATAAAAATAAAGTATTTCTTATAACTTAATTGACTTTGTCATATTTTTTAAGCTTCTCTAGAGGCTGCTTTTGAAACCTTGAAAGTTTGCCTGCAGGCTGTTGCAGAGGAGACTCTTCTTTGTATATTTCATACCACAGAAAGATACGTATTTTTTAGAAATGTATAATGCAGCATTTTATGCTGAGGTGAACATTTAGAAATATCATATCAATAATGCTCTAAAGTGGGAGTATTTTACTGCCAGGAAGGTTGAGAATATGGGAATTTAAATTGATTAACCTTGAAGAAATTTATTTTAAAGTCTATCATTAGTTTCACAAGCCAGTCATTATAATTTTCAGTGCTATGAAGAGCCTTTTCAACTGGGGATTAGAGGGATCCTGTATTCTAGAGAAAAAGATGTATCATTTTCACCTATTCTCCGTCCTTGAGCCCTGATCTTGTAAAACCTTACTTAGGTGTTTATTAAATGCAAACTCTTTGCATGGTCATAAAGTTAGTTTGTCAGGTTGCAGAAGAAATATTTTTCAGTATATATTGAGGAAGGAAGTAGGATTAAATTGTCATTTTTTAATGTAAAACTCTGTTCCATTTTCTTATGATATTTAGTCCCCAAAATCGTGAATTATATTTGACCTATGACACTAGTTAGTGTGTTAATGTTACTTAGTTTCTTTGATTGTACATTGGCTGTAACAGTACTTGCTATGAAAGTCTCAAAAGTGTGTCAATTTTTTCCTGTTTTTTTTTTCTTTTTTTATACTAACTTCTTTATTGGTTTGTTATCAAGCTATTGCAGACACAGTCTTTCTATATGCCTCATGATTCCGAAGAAATTAGAGGCATGATAAAAGTTCCACTAGCAAGAATCACTGAATTTATTTCATAAGTATGTCAGGGAGTAGCAGTCTTGAATATATCTTTTCATATATTTTCTTTCTCCTGATGCCAGGATGGTAGAATGTGGATTAAAAACTAGCTGAAGTTCATTCTAGATTGACCAATATACAATCTTCAGAACCAACCCTAAGTATTAGTAAACAAGAATAAGTTAAAATGTAAAGGTAATTACACAGTTGCACTTTAGTTCCATATAAAGGTCAAATTGTAGATCTGTAATTATCTTTTATTAACCTTTACTCCAAAGAACCAGATTTACTCTTCTGAGAGAGAAGAATTAGAAAAGTAATTCTGGGGGAAGATTTTTTTCCAACTTTGCTATTGCAAGATCTATTTTTTGCTTCATGCACTTGATCACTCTGTTTGACTTGGTTTTTGTGTAAAGAATTCCAATAGGACACCTATTTCCTGGCTGTGAGTGATTTTAAGATGCTCTGTATTAGGTAGACTGAGAGTAGAAAAAAGAACACAGCAGAGAAAAAATATAATCATAGTTCAGCTATTTTTATCTGAAAGTCTCTGCATATATGCACTAAGGAATACATATCCCCCAAAATCTTTTCGCTTTGTGTAGGGAAGTACTTTTCCTTGACAGTAGATCCCTAAAACCTTTGAAGGGTCATAAAAACTCTGAGGTACAGGCTCATGAAGAAACATGAGAAAAACAAAACACACACAAACAAAAAGCCTAAATCTTTATCATTATAAATAATGTGCACGCATTACATAACACTCATTATTCAAAATAATGAACAATCATTATTCAAAAACAAATCTGAAGAGGTGAAAAGACAGAACTTTCAAATCACAATAGTTAAACAAGAAGCTCAGTTGTTTTGAAATGGGGTTTGATACTTTCCTGAATCGTTACAGTATTAGCAGAAAAATTCTGAATGTTTTGAATTCTTGCAATAGAAAACATACTGAGTTTTGTTCTTTTCTCCTTCTAGTCTCGCATTTTATCCATTCTCCTATTCTGCATTTTAGAATTATCTTTCTGTGAAAGGACATTTTCCTTTTCATTTCAGATTTTTTTTCTCAGTTTTCTTTGTGATCATTACTTTCTTTCTTCCAAGTTTAATTTAGACACATTTATTATCTTTCTTTTTCTTGCTCTTACTTTTCTTTTATCTTGGCGGAGTATCCTAAATCTCTGCTGTATATAGGGTGTTGTAACAGTATAACTTCTGATTAGTTTTGTTTATTACAGGGCGAACATCTGAGAGTATGACCTGTTCCTGTAAATTGAGATACAATACATATGATTTATATGCTTGCTTTTTTTGTTGTCTCTTTGCTGGAAGCGATGGTCAAAGCATTTTTTCAGTGATAGGTTTATTTCTATTGGTAGTTTCCTTTGTTTTTAATATGACTTTAAAAAAGAACTAAAGAAAGGGTATGGTAGAACGTAGATGTAAACCACCTTTGAAATTCTCTGATGCTCCTGAGACAAATGCATTCATATCCAAGAAGGACAATTCAAGAACATGATGATTTTCTATAGAACGCAAGCAGTAGCTATGAAGATCTTAGCCATATGGAAATTAATACATTGTCCTATCTCCTGAATGTATTACTGGAACAGTTACCAACCTTGTGTTAGGCAACCTTTCATTTATATTATGTAAGAGCAATCTGCAATAGATGAGCTGAACAGTCAGCTCATCTATTGTCAGCTTTAGAAGACAGAAAATGATGCAGTTGGTGAAGAAGAGTTAGCCTTTATATTGCCTCTTATTTTATATTTTAAACAGGTATAGCCTTTATATATATTCTTCCTAAACTTCTTTCTCTCTATATTCTATTTTCTAATGTGCTAAATTTTCGTTTTCACTTTAAAAAAAAAAAAACATGTGGAAAAACGTGGAAAGTGTTAACCCTTTTTTCCTCTCTTCAGCTGAACGTTTAGGAGCTTACCTACATTCTATTATTGGCTACTTTCACTTCAAGGAGAAAAATTAATCACTTGCTAACTCACTAAACCAGTCCTTCAAAGTGACTCCAGAATTGTAGTTTGTTCAGCTTAAAGGTAAAGTACATACATAATATGATGTTTTTTCCATCTTTTCAAAAGTTTTAACCTTTTTTTTTTTTTTTTTGGTTTGCCTTTGTACTAAAGCATCATGACCCTTTTCATTGTATTTTTACTTTGGACAACATAAAAGCATAGGACTGGAACAAACATGCTGGATATTGTTATTATTCATTGTCAGCTATTACAGTAAATGTGATATAATCCCTTTAAGAAAACAAATTCTATCTTCTAATTAGCTAGCTCTTTGCCACCCTTTTGACTTTCTCAGGACGTGATTCTACTGATAGCTGAAAACTTTCTAAATTCTAAACTAAATTTACTCACAGCCAGTACATATATTCTTAACAAAGTTCTTTTTCTTAAGTGGTCTTCTTCTCTAGTCTTTGCCTCCCTAAATACTTAGATCAGCAATCTTGTTCCACTTAGCTTTCATTTTGCTTAGCTACACAAACTTGCCTTTTTTATATCAAAACATTGTTTAGCTTTCTAGTGAGGTAAGGCTTGGATATGTATATGTTTTACTTAGTTAAACAGAGAAGTAAATTGAAGGAAGATCCACCAACAAACCATGAGTTGGCTTGATTTTTATCTAGAGTTCAGGACTGAGACATTTGTAGAATCTCTTTTTTTCTGGGTACTGCTCTATGAGCAAATATGAACAAGCAGAACAGAGTGAATGAGTGTAACCTCTGTACTTGAGAAGAAGTACTAGGAGGAAGACACAGATCTGGAATAGCTGAGAAGGTTCACTGCCCTTGTAGAAGATGAAGGGAGGAAGCGCTATTTGTGGTGGCATCAGAGCCAGCTGAGCATGAAACACAAATAAGCATCAAGAAAAAACAACATTCAATAGCAGTAGGAAACTTCTCCTGAGAGGAGGAGAGCCTCCACATCTGCCAATCATACTTTCTATTTTAGGGAGATTTGTTGCTTGTCAGGGTCTTGGATCCCAGATGTTATGAAGCAACTGCAAGGTTTGTCCAGGCCTCGGGTTGTTTTCTCTTACTGCTTGTCCACATGGACACCAGTGGTGCTGCCAGTGATGCTCACAGATGTCAACTGTATATACCAAAAATGATGACATGGTGCTGTGGGTGAAGCATATTGGGGTCTAGGAGTTATCTCTTCAATCCTGACAGCAAATAAGAAAAGCCTGGTTAGGAGCAGAAAATCAAAAAACTGTTGATAATTTCCAACAAAAGCCATTTTTTCACTTTTAATCCAAAAATGCATTTCCTACAACAATTATCTACTCGAGTTACATCTTTTTTTCCCTCTATTCTGTTTTTAACCTCAACAAAAAGTATATATTACGTAGCTAATAGGCATTCAGGGATGATATCAGATGTGAAAACTGACAGTCTTCAGGTTCAAAGGATAGTGATCAATGGCTTGACATTGCCAGTCACCTGTTAGAAATACATACCCTAAGGGTCAATGCTAGGACCAACAGCATTTAGTATCTTTATCAGTGATCTGTATAATGAGGCAGAATTCTCCCTCAGCAAATGTATAGACATTACTATTTAAGAGGAGTGTCTAGTATGCCAAACGGCAGAATTCGATTCAGAGGGACTTTAGAGAAACCTGAAAACTTTGACAACCCATTGAGTTTTAGCAAGGAGCTTTGATATGCTGGGCAAAATAATTCCATTCACCAATGCAGGTCGCATAACCAACGGGCTGAATTGCCATGCACCTTACTATAGTTATGATTCCCTCTTATAATCTGCCAGTCTTCCGTTCCATGAAGCTTCTATCAGTCAAAGGTGGTATGTTTTTGTCCAGGTGTGTCCTAGTAAAAGTGATGGGGAACTTACAGAAGCAAAACTAGGAGAATTAGCTTCTGGCAAAGTGAATCAACAATATCCTCAAGGTTTTGCCTCCTTTTTTTTTGTTTCTGTCAGAACTTGGAAGATATATGATCTCACAAGTGAGAGCTCATTTCCATTCCAAACCTCCACTTGTTAAAGGACAGACTGGCCTAAGCTGTGCTTGGAGGAATTTCATAGAATTCTTAATAAAATATAAATTCCTGAAGTAAATACCCTAAACACCAGTCTATTTCAAAAACCACTGAAAGCAGTGTGACCTCTTTAGATGTGAGACTGCTCTACCAGCTAAGATAGCCCTGTCTCCTCTGTTGTCGTGTAAAGAATAGTCCTCAGCCTCTCAGTGTTGATTACGTTATTTCTGTCCAAAAGAGGAGGGTGCCTGTCAGGCCTTGCGTTTTGTAAATTGGGCCTTTAGCTGTCTCGTTGCAGCACTAGACACTTGGCTGCACAGCTTGCTTGGAGCAGAGAAGTGGCATCTCATTGAGTGCGTGCTGCCAGAGAGATCCCGTATAACTGCATGTGCTGGGCAGCATGACAGGAGGGGGTCTGTGCACGAGCCTACGTGCTCTCCTTCACACAGAGGCCACAGTCCCTTTGAGAAGCAATAATGTGTTTGCACAACACCAAGTGCAAAGCAGCAGACCTTTAACGTTTCCTCCATCAGGTAGAGCTCCTTTGGGAAGGGGAGGCCTAATAGAAATTAGACACTAAAAGAGCATCTCAAAAACAAAAGCCGATATTACATGTATTTTGATGACAGCGTGAGATTTAATACACTGTTCATAATATAATTCCACAAAATACTTTTTTGTTGTTTTTTGAGGTGCATCATGGAAAAGAAAGATGTAAGTGGTAAGATACCAATACTAATTACAGTTTTTTTCAAGAGCATTTTCCTAGATTTCCTAAGGCCTTTTTTTTCTGCCTTTTAAAGGAAAAAAAGGGGGGGAAAGGGAGAAAATTCCTTAGAGGAAAAGTAAAAATAAATACTGTAGAAAATTAGTAGCAATTAGTGCTGAAAAGGATAGGCAGATAAAAGATAGAGGGAGAAATAAATGACTAGGAGTCTAAAAGGGAAAAAATCTGATATATTAGGAATGAAATGACACCTAAGCAATACTGTTGATCATAATAATAGCCTAAAGAAATGCTAGAATGAATTGCATGTGAACATCAGAAAATATTCCTTATATTTTATACCTGTGAAAAGCTAGATGATGTAATCATACAACCAGATAAAAGTGCTCCCTATCTTACTGATAAGGAAGTTGTTGAAGAGTAGCTATAAAAAGTATAGATTATAAATGGAAATTTGTAGAAATATCTGTGCAAGTGTTTTAAAAGAGTGAATGGCTCGTAAAAATTGAGAGTCTTTCGGGTTTTAGAAGAAACCTATCTTGGTATCAATATCCTAATATGGCAAATGTGGCAAATACCAATAATTTTACTTATTAACCTGACATCAGTAGTAGACAAAATAGTAGAATAACTGATATGATTTCATAAATACTATTGTCGTAAGAATGAAGGATACAGTTAATCAGTAAAAAATTAGTGAAGTGTATTTTTCTTTTTAATATGAATATGAATGTGGATGGTGAGACTATAGTGATCATGTGATCTATTGCCTCATTCAAGGCACTTAGTTATCATTTAAAAATATATTTTATTGAGGAACTATGATACAAAATCAAAATAATCAAAATCTATGTGACATCTCAAAAATAAAAAATAAAAATATGAGAACTTGAATGGGATTATTTCTTTTGGGATCCTGATCTCAGTGAGCCTTGACCTCTTAAGTGATAGGAGGAATCCTCTGGAGAGAGGGAATGGGTTGGTGACTCATGTACGCTGATCTATGTAATTTGATAGAGTAAGTAGAGTGAGCAAATTGTTTCCTAATATTGCTAAACCTCAGTCATATTCAGTAGTATGGAAGCTGTAATTTATAATGGAAACCACATGCATTGTTTTGCAAAAGAACACAGCAAACAATAAGCAAATTTGGCAGATTACCTAATCTGTATATATGTGTACCTGTTAGTTACCATTCATGAATGATATAAACTTAAGACAGGGTTGTAGAAACAGGCACAGAACTAATTAAAGGTTGATTCTTTTGAAGTATTAACAAAATCATTGCAATCATTATGCAAAATTAATTGATGGAAGAAAAACATGACTACTGTAGGCTATATTGTGTTAGGGGGTAATTCGGTGCAAAGGGAGACTATTGGTAGATCAAAGTTATTGTTGCTGAGACTCGTCCTATTTCCATCTTACACTATTTGGAGGGTTTTACTACAGATTAAGCCCAATCTGGTTTCAAGTCCCCACTACACATGTATTTGGAGGCTTTCTGAAGGAGATCTATCATCTCAGAGACCTTTGCTTCCTTGACTGTGATTCTTGTTCCTTGACTGATTCACATTCTGGGAACCCCATTGCAGTTTTTCACCTATCTCAGAAAGATGATGATAGCAGAAAAGCAGACATGTCATGTGCTCCAGTGCTTTCTCTATTATAACCTATATAAAACCTCGCATCTAGAAGCTTTACTTCTGTTTCTGTGCAATTTTTAAGGGATACCATGTACCTGCTGCATGCTCCGACCTCTTTACTGTTCAGCATCAGGCATCCTAGTCATTGTGTGATACATGTAACGCTGAATCCCCAGCAAATATATTTGCCTAGAAAGGAAGGAGTGAAGTACTAGACTCCAAGGTGTCTCAAGGACACCTTCATTCCTTGAACAGTAAAAGAAGGAAATGAGGCCAGGTCGGGCCTCTACTTTTCATTGATTCCTGTATCATGGGAATAGGGTACAGGTCTTTGAGGGAATTCCCGTATGATGTCCAAGCCAGAGTATCTGTGAACACGTACACTGCAATGGCTGCCACTCAGCTATTGTGCAAACCTTGTGTATCACTGAAGTAGCATTATGAAAAATGTGACAGATTTTAAAGGAACAACAAATACCTTCTGGAACTAAGACTCAAAGGAGGCACTGGTCTGTCTGTGCCGTGGTAGTGCCGCGTGTCTGTGTGCTACACATCAATCCTTGTGTATGGGTGTAGGATGAAACCATTAACCATTGCTTAGTCACATGCATGGACACAAAACAGCAGGGATACCATAACTTCTGGAAATCATCTTCATTAGAGGAGAGCAGAAAATCCAGCCTGCCAGTCCTTGAGTATCTGTGAGGATGCAACATATTAGTTTTCTTCCCACAGAGCAGAGGTTCTGCAGGGAATGTACCTATTTCTGCTCTGATCAGCTTCTGTTAGAGATAGCTGAAGATAAGCTCTGAATAGGATAACTGCATGAGGAATGATCAGTGATATCTCAGAAAGTTCAGGGCTTGCAACGGATACCAGATGGCATTTGACTCTACATATTACAAAAAGCTGATGATGGTATCAGAGAAGCTTTTGAAAGTGCAAGCGCACGTGTGGTAGGTGTGCACTGAACTGTTTCGAAATGGTACAGTTCATTCACTGGAGGGACCTTTTGATTTCATTCCTCTGGAAGGAGTCTGGTGTGTGCACAGCAAAGCTGCTTTGAGAACAAAACCAACACATAATAAGTAGAGACAATCAAGGGATTTACTTCAAAACCCCATTACTGCTCCAGTCCAGATTGCAGACACAGCCTTAATCAACTAATTTAATTCTGGAGTGCCTTCTAGTTCTTAAGTCTCTAGAGTGCCCTTGTTTTTCTTTCCCTCACTTTTCTATGTCTGTGAAGGCTATAAACTATTAGAGATTATGTGTTTGCTTGCTTGTTTATTTTAAAGGGAGGTTAGATCTCAGGCAGTTTGATTCCAAGATCAGGGCTTTGGGAAATATATAAAAACTGTGATATCAAACTACCCTTGTAGTGAATCAACAAGTGTATAACTTTACACTCCTGGAGAAACATCACATTCATGGAACTACCTCACACCTCTTGTGCTCTGCTGATTGATGGCTTCACTGTTTATTATAAATATGATAAAACAAACTAGACATTTGATTAAAAATTTTAAATGATTTCTGAGAGAGAAAAAAAAAAAGCAGGAAAAGAAAGAGAAAAAATAGAAAACCTACTTTGTTAGCTTTGAGGGAGATATTTATTTGTTTAATGCTGAGGCTAAATAAGCTTTCCCTGTAGGGCAGTGCCAGCATATGTACCTTGCTTAATAAAAACAAGGTAGAGGAAATTAATCAGAAATGGTCAGGATGTAAATTAAGTCTGCCTCTGGGCTAGTACTACACCCACACGCTTGACTATGCAAATAAACCAGTAGAATAATACAAGTGCTTTTTGCTAAATCAGGTGTTTGCGAAAATAAATCTTGCAGGCCATTTTGTTGGGGTCAGTTGTGAATGAGTCACTTGAGCAAAAAAAGTAGCATACTTCCAGACTCAAGAATCTTTGTTTTTGATATTTCCTGCCAGAGAACACATTCTAATTTCAAACCAGTGAAGAACAGCATATAAATATGTTAAAAGCATGTAGAATTGTAGCACATGTTTTGAAAGCATAAACAGTTAGGGTTGAAAGGATACAATTTTAATAGTGCTCTGATCCTTCATTTATTTTACATTTTAGAATTAGGTACTTCCCCTCCCCCCAAAATCTCATTTTCTTCTTGTTCCTTACAGATTGATACCTATATATTGCACACCATCAAATTCATCACACTAATTTAGAGTGTGAGGGGAAGGGGTAAATGTGAAAGTAAAACCAGACACACTGCTGTAGATTGAACAAATTTGAAGAATCACCTCCATTGAAATAAAATTTAAAAGCTTTAGAGCTTTACAGTGACAGACCTCATAGGCCACACAGCCCGTGTGAAATTGGATTCAGTGTGATTATTTCTGGGCAATAATTCAGAGCAAATAACATCAAGAAAGGCTTGCATAAATCCTGACAGAAAAAGTGGATTTAAATCAAACTAATAGGTTGCAAAACATATGAAATATGCTTTGTACTATGCCTTGGAGACACATGGCCAAATCCATATTCAAAAAGTAAAAACAAACCAGAGTGATTTGAAGAATAAATTACTTGTCATCGTGATCTTTAAAAATGCCAGAATTTAATGCAAAAATATAATCCTAACATTTATTGCAGCAAAAATAAATGTCAACATATTAGACTTAACTGGCTAAGCCTTGTGGTAGCATTTCTACAAAGTGAAAGGAACATGACAAGTTGTATTTCACATTTATTAGAATGAGATTTGGTCTTCTTTATCATAAGCAGTAGATTTAAACACTTTATTTTAATTTACTTCACAGTATTGAAAAAAACATTGACTCAGATAAGAAGTGGAATATCATATACACTTTTCTCTGAAGCAATCAATCAATTTTAGAAGCTAAATATGTAATATGACAACACTAGAGCTTTGCAGTAGAATACAAAATGTAACATAAAATGTTTGTGACATATCACAGACACTGCATAGAAGCAAATCTGCTATATCTAGAACAGAGTAAAACTTACAATCTATTATTGGCTATAACTGGTATGTCCTCATAAACATGTAAGTTCACATTAATATACAGAAGTGTATTTGAGGTTATCTGCTGCTTCTGAGTGCAGCAAGATACATAAACATATCCTGAGACAATCACTATTCTGCTTCCTTCTTAGACTTTGATATTGTGTAACACCTATGTGCAATAGGTGGATTTGCAAAGTTCTTAAAAATTGCCTTTCAGTTATTAAAATAATTTACACATATAAAAGTTTAGCGTCACAGAAACTATCGTTTTCTGAGACTTCCTCATCCTCATAGGAAGCAATCCAATTTCCTTGGAAAATAATAAATCTTCCCATAATGACAGTGACAGCACGGATTTCAAGGTTTTGCAAGTTACTGTTTACTGCCTCACGTGGTTGAAGTCTCTAGAATATTTTCTTTCAAGTAACAAACAATATTTATATAAGGCCTTTATCTATAATAGTAAAGTGTAACATAGTGAATTGCATTCATTAGGCAAAATATGTATTTTTAAAAATACCGGGTAAATGAAAATTATAAAAATGCATTAAATGAATATGCTTTAGTTTGCAAAAATAAACACTTAGAAGTTAAGAAAACAGAGGTTTGTATTTCTTCATGTGCTATTGCTATAATCTCTGAGAGTTTCCTACCTGACAGTGACAGTAAGAACCCAGTATGTGGTTAGGTACTAGAAGATCAAAAGTGTACAGGGCTCTCAGGACACAGTATAGATATTTATATGTGTTTCCTTACTGAGTACAAGCCTTAAAAACATACTTGAAGTAGTGACTTATATGTAATAGTAGCTCCCAGTTTTACTTTATGTTTTTCTCTAATGCTAATTTTTCCATTTATTTTGAAAAGGCCAAGGACAGAAAGAAATATTACTACTTGATAAAACTCCTGATAATCTCACAGTGATTGTGGGGCTATTGTGTGGGTTATGTAGCAGATACTACTGCTGTTTCCCGACTTTTGGACTGCAGGAGCGAGGGTGCCAGCGGTAGCCTCATCCCGATGGTGCTGGCTACTGTGTCCTGGCTATTGTTGCTGCTGGTGCTGCCCTCATCAGAGAGGTGGGAAACCTCTCAGGAGGTGGGCAACGTTTTTGGTTTGCCCACATGGATGAAAAAGGAAGGACTAGGGAAAGGGGATGCTGGAAACACTATGGATGCTGTGACAGCATCTATGGGACAGTTAAGATCGAGAATGATTATTGGTCCTATTTTCTAAGAAAAATAGGTACAGGTAGGAGAAACCAGCACAGGACCTGGCACTCACTGGCTTGGCTAATAAGAGGCAGGAGTAAGCAAAGCAGGCGTGAAGGGCAACTGGGCAATTTTCTTGTTCTGCCGAGAAGGGAGGTAAGCTGATGCCCTGCTGATGGGCAAAGCAACTGCTAGGTCTATTGGAAAGCATCAACAGCCTCTGAAACTATTAATTGCAGAAGAGTGGCCCGTCTCATAGCAGTTGTTTGGCATTTAGCACAGGACAGGTTTTGTTCTTGCGCATTTGATTTGATTTCAACGCCTCCAAAATTTTTGCCTTGGGAATCAAATGATGAAATGGTGACCTCCTTGACTGACACATAGTAATTTCTTTTTACTTTGAGGAGGGAGGACAACTTTAACAGTCTTGTAATTTAATTCATCATTCATGCTCTTAACATATTACATGTGGACTGTAAAATCTGAGATATTCTAGCACACATTACACATATGCTCCAAAGTAATTATATGACAGACAACGTATACCATATACTTAATACATTTGTAAGCTAAGGAGATGGGTATTTTTTCATTGCATGACAAAATGTACAATTACACATTTTAACTTTGAAATATGTACTGTGAAAATGAGTTGCTGTCTATACAGATAATTGCATTTAAATTTGAAACTAGTTAGCAGTTTTGATAATAAATAAGGATTCCAAATGTCTAAGAATTACACTGTTTTATATAAATAAAAGGAATGAACAAAAATATGTATTTACAAACACTAAACATATGCTGCAATGAAAGAGTGGTAAGTTGTTATTATGTGCTTTTTAGAAGAATCCAAACTCCTGTCTTCAGCAGAATTTAATTTCTACAGACCTTTTATATCTTTCAGCTTACAGATACATGACGATATTTATAGACTTGAAATAGATAGCGTTTAAGAACTCTTAAAAATTTTGGCAGAATATATTTATTGAGCTTCTGACATATCACAAAGTATTAAAACTACATATAGCTCTGGTCATATACGTCCGTAGGTTACATGAAAAAATGCCCTTTCTCTTCTTCTCCAAAAAAATCCCCACTGTATTTTTATCTTCTTATACAACATTCACTAAAGCAAATGGAATATTCAGGTAGTTATATTCTGTTTCATCTGTTTTATAAAGAGACTTTTGATTTATGCTTCATTGCCCCCTGCTGTTTGATAAGGTACTGTTTTAGAGTCAACTTTTATGTCTACATTTGTTATTAGTGCAAAAGGAGTTTGAACTTGAAATCATCTTTTCTTGATATGGTCTTAGATTCATTATGTTCTTTTCACCTGAAGGACTGAAGTATTCAAATAATGCAGTCAATCCAATTAAACTATTATGACAAGGCTGCAAAATGAAAAATTGCTTTCAAGTACCTTTCCTGACTCAAACACACTAGTGATAAAATTTAATATAATTTTCATATGCAATATCTTTTCTATTTTTACTTACTGTCTTAAGACACTGAATGTCTCAAAGTTCCTTACGAAAAGAGAACTTACATATGCAGGTCTCCCATTGTCCCCTACAGCTTGAGGAGGATCCTCTATTACTTAATGAAACTATGCACTTAAGTCTTCTCATCACTTACCTCAACAGAGATCTCTGTTTTCCAAAGTATTTACCTAGGAAAACAAGGGAATTCAGGGGTGTGTATTTTTTCTTCTGGAAGTTATCCAGATGTTTTGCCCAATCTATACTTGTTTGTTCCTGTGAAGGAGTTGAAGAATGGAAGACACAAAATATCTGCTGGACTTCTGCAGTAGTATCACAATGTCACAAATGTGAATAAGGCAGGTTTTTCCACCAGCAGAAAATCCCTATACTCTATTCATTTTTAATGAATTTCCCAAGATCTTTCATGCTATAGAAGGCCCAGCTGTTCCCAACTGAGATAATTTTGACATTCATGCGACATAATCAATAATAGACAAAACTTTGTGAAAAAAAGCTTTCAAAAATCATAGTCACATCAATGTCATTAGAATTGTGGGACTCTACTGCAAATAATGAGATTGCATTAAAAATTGTTATTTGAAGTATTACTGGGGCTTATTTATGTTTTTTTTTTTTAATCTTCAGTTCTTCAGGAATTCAGCTTTTCTTTGCAACAGTTGTATATAGCAGCTTAAGGAAAATGAAGATATTCACATTTTGGATTTGGATGACTTGATAATATGTATGAGCCCTGAGTCTGCTTAATATATATCTACAACTTATAATTGTACAAAATTGGTATACCCAAGACAGATCAAGCACTGAAAAGCAGTATAGATGGGTTAACAGATGCACAGCTCTGTACAAGCTAATTTAGAGCATACATTGCTTAAGGAAGGCAGCATCTATAGATAGAGCCACAAATGAATTGCTCTGCTTCTCAGCTAACCAGAACTTTCTTTTTGAAACAGATTAGCTGCCTCTATCTGTCTACAGCACAGATGAGTGAAGAACTAAGTTAATTGCACAAAGAATTAGTCATCGCTCATCTGGGCAGCAGCTGAGCCTGTCCACAGGCCTTGAGGAGGGAGCTCCAAGAAGAACTAGAGCATAGAAAGCTGCTGGGGGAGAACGAAAGCACAGGAGTCGTTTTGGAGCAGAAAGATCAGTAAGTATATAGACTGATGAAAGACTGTAGGCCCAGGTTTTTGGTGAAAAAAATAACTTTAGAGAAATAGAAAGGAGACAGTGGAAATTTGGGAGAGAAAGGAGAAGTAATTTTTTAAAGATTGGAGATGTTTGCATTCTCAGAAGTACACAAGTAAGTTACAGTTGTCTGTTATCCTTCCAAATTGCTCCTGTTGTTTTGGAGTGAGCATTCTTGCACAGTTATTTTGATATGTAATGTTCTCAGCCATCAAGATAATTGTGCAAAAATGCTCATTGCATACTTATAAGACCGTATCTGCAGTATTTCTTGATGTATATAATCCATTATCCACAAAGTACACACAAATATTTTGTATTATATATATTTTGTATTATATGAATATATCAAAAGCATTCTGACATATTACAGGTTGTACTTTAAATAATTTTTTAGTTTGTTGCTTTTATTCATATTTGAAAAGCTAGCATTTTCATTACGACAAAAGAATCATAGTAGAATGGCTTACCATAGTGAAAGTCTTCACATGCTACATTAGGAATATACTTAAGACACATCCAAAAAGATCTGTATTAATATCTGTTCATATAGGTCTTTATTTGAAATGCAAATGCTTAATGTAATTAGAAATTTGCAGGGCAAAACAGTTTTCATTTTAAAATTTCAAAAAATCTGATGAATATGCCACTTAGAAAATCCCTAATATATCTTGAGA
The DNA here is from genome assembly GCA_013389825.1 of Crypturellus undulatus. Taxonomy (NCBI): domain Eukaryota; kingdom Metazoa; phylum Chordata; class Aves; order Tinamiformes; family Tinamidae; genus Crypturellus; species Crypturellus undulatus. Next base: position 330,818 of record VWPW01020126.1, read on the forward strand.
AGTTACTGTAATTTTTTAAGTCAAAATTCCTACATAGTTGGAATATTGTGTAATTCCTACACAGTTGGATAAGATGATACAATAGGCAAATCTTCTTTGCTTCTATTCTTTTCTAGATCACAGTCCAGTCTTCTAAGTAAGTTCCAAGCAGTTATGAAGCAATAGTCTGTTTCAAGAGTACATAATATAAGAATGGGAGGAAAAATCATTGTTGCTACTGAGGTTAAAGAGAACTAGTGATTCACATAAATTCATATAGAAAGTTGAACAGAAATAATATTTTATTTCTGAAAAAGATTCAAGTCTGTAGTTAACAGTAAATTAGACTTATGTAGAAGCAGACAAATAATCAGCATTCTATGCACATATGTCTCAAAATATTATGGTTCTTAAAAGTATGAGTAGTTTCCTCTATAAAAGTTAAAAAATACTATTTCAAAGACAAATTAGAATTACTCCTATTTATTTATGTATGTATGTATTTATGTAGTAATTTATTTATTTATAATCTGCGTTATAGAATGCAGGAATTGTAGCAATATGAGAAATAGCAGAGAGAATGCAGAATTGTAGCAATACGAGAGATAGCAAGCTGAAACAAACCAGGGCACTGAAGCAATCCTGCCTCAAAAGATAAATCCTAGATGCAGAGTCAACTCCCTGCATGTGAAGACTTTTCACTAGGTGATTGTAGGTAGGCTGATTTTCCAGATTTTCTGATGTAACTCTGAGAAATTGAGTCTCAAATGAATAATTTAAGTTTAAAGATTAAAAGTCAATATGTAATTTACAGACTTGCTCGTGTCCCTCTATAACATTTGCACAGGCTGGAATAGGTGAGAGATCTCTAAACTTGTGCCAGGAGGCCCTGGCTTACATAAAATTTTCAGCATTCTGATTTTTGTTTCCTAGTTTGCTTATTAGGTTATCACCTAAATACTAACCTTGGTTTGGGGTAGGAATTTTGTTATTATTTCAATTGGATTTGAAGTGAAAAACTGATAGTCTTTTGCTCAAGAAGATATACTGGTAGATATGTGTGAAAAATGAAAGGCGAGAATTTGTGTGTGTAAATATATGTATAAGTGTACAGAGGTATATGCATTTGCACATGTACATAGATAAAGTGGTTTCTATGTGAAAGTAACGAAGACTATAAAAGATACTGGGAAAGAAATGCAGCTATATAGTGTTTCTTAATATCTTCATCATTCAAAGTATAATTCTAACCTTGTTTTCTGCGTAGTGTCAAAGGTCTACCCTGAGTTCAGAATTATTATTTTATTAATGAGCTTCTCCTTCAGCATCACACCTTGAATTTTTGCCTTATCCTCTCTGAGGAGTAAAAACTAATTGCAAACACTGAACCTGGCCTGGGCCTTTTGCAAAGTCACTGTCAGAATCAGGAGAATCTCATCTCCATGTCTTTAGTCTCCAGACTGCTGGTTGCACAAATCACTGTTTCTCCCCCTTGGTTTTATTGCTGTGTCTTATTCTGACACTCAAAAAATCCTCATTTAAGTAGGACAAACCATCTATAAAAAGGAAATATGCCTATAATTTGCTAGTTTTATTTTAGATTATTCAACTGATTGACTCTTCATTCTTCTAACATTCTTCATTCTCTTCCTTCTAACAAGTAGATTTTTTGTTGTTGTTTATTATTTACTTGCTGCATTCTCTACGCAACTTTCCAAAGCAAATGGAGATATCATTCTGCAAAACCCTTGGTCCTTACAACGTCATGCTGCCTTGTATACTGAAATCTCTCTTTATTTTCCTCTAGAATTTGTTGTGCTACAGTTACAGAAAACAGATTCCAGATACAAACTGCCTTTCTTTTATGAACAATAAGATACATATTTCGCATACCTAGAGACCATGAGACAATGTTCCATCCAAAAGAACAATCTCTACTGTATTATTTAAATATGAAATAAGTGCTGAGCTGATTAAGATACTTACATGTAGAATGATAAAAGCAGCCACTAGGGGATACTTAGAGAATTATGCATAAAGTAAATTTAATAAGAAGACAGAAGGAGAAGACAACTCCTTACAATAAAGAAAAAAGTAACTTAAAAGAACAACTATAATAAAACTCTTCAATAAAACTATTCAACAAAAGAACTTTTTTTTCTAAGAAATAATGATTAGTTTATTCCTTGTTACATCTGAACAAGATAGGTCTCATAAAAATGTTGTTAGCAAGTAGTAGACAGTATTTTTGTGGCAAACCTGGTACAGTTATCAAGGTACTGCAATAGAAAAATACTAGAAAATGTGATGATTCAGAAACACATTTTTTCTGAACTTGAAATTCACTGAAAATTTCAGAGCATATTCAAGAATTCCAGATGAAATTGCATGTTCTTTAAAACCAAGAGGACAGATTTCAATTACAAAGGAGGTGGCACCAAGCCGTGCCAGAGAAATGCAGTATGAAGGAATCTATGTTACTTTACAACTGGAAAGGGAAGAATTAATATGTTAAGAAAGTAAGACAGAATGAGGGAGACAAGATGGTGGCAATGACAAAAAGAATAATGTAGAAGCAAGCGTGGAGATAAATAACATCTGTAAGTCTATTACTGGGGCAATATGATTAATGGTCATAACTGAAAGGAAGCCATTAAAAATAGAATTGTGAGTTCCTAGCACTGTACATTTACAGTCTGACAGCAAGTTTAAAACTTTAAATAGTCTTAATCAAGATTTACCTGTTCCAAAGCTGGGACAAAGTTGTGAAATAAATGCTTATAAACCAAAAATGATCCATAAGTAAAATTTAAGATAGAAGGAGATAGATCCCTGTAGCAGTGAAGAATTTAAGTGGAAGAAGAATAATCAAAGGAAGCTTGCCTTTGCCTTTCCTTGCCTTTTTAAGATTTGCAATTGTAAACTGAGGACTACTCAGAGTTTTCCCTCTAATAGAGTGGTTGTCTAGATTTATTTATAAAGTCTGTATGGTTTGTAACTACTTGTCTTTTTGAATAATTTAGAACATACAAGAATATTAAATTTATATATCACTATCAAGCAGAGGTAAATTTAACATCTTCAGAAGCCTATCCATGAATCCTTTGTGAGGATATATGAATGTGTATGTGCTTATATTTGCAGTGTGGCAGTCCCACGTGGAAGAATTGCTTGAAAAGGGGAACTTCGAGAAAAACTGGGACCTAACAGAAGTTTTGGCATAACTGCTTGTTTGGCATAACCATAATTGCTGAATCATGTTTAGACCTGTGTTCTCAGATATTTTGACCCCTCAGTGACATGATGCACATTGAACTTCTAATTCCTAATAATTAAAATATGAAACTTTCTGAAAATGAAATTTAAAAAATGAATTAAAATATGAAACTGCAATGCTTTAATTTGCATATGAAAGTGTCTAATTTCAATGTTGTATAACAATGTGCTTCCAAAGCACACTCTGCTTCCTGCTATGCCAAACAAAAACAGAATCTAGTAAGATAAACAGTACTGCATAAGCTTGTGGTGAAAATAAAATGTGCTGGCTGCCCTTTCTTCTAGAGGGACTTTAACATTTCTTTTTTTTTTTTTTAATGGATTTCTTTAACCCTGGTCTCTTCAAGGAGAAACCACAAGTGGATAAAGAGAAACCAATATATATTTGTCTCTATATACATACTGCTGTAGTTATTAAAAAAAAAAAAAAAGAAAAAGAAAAAAGCTAATATTCCACTTTGGTGTAAAGCAATTCATAGTGCATTTTAGCTGCAATTATTTTGGCACTTAACTTAAAAGGTCACATTTTTTGAATGTACCTGAAGCTTCCTGTCCAAGTTCTTAAGAGAGAGAGAGATGTATTCATGATCCTCCCAAATATACCCTGGGTTTAAGGAATTTACTTTCTGCGTAAAATTTTGTTATGCATTTTTTTCAAGTAACATATTATCTAAATCCTAAAACTTTAAATCTTCAAGTGTCTATAGATTCCGGATTACAATGTATTTCTTGTGGATAAGGAAGCATTGACTGAAAAGATGTAGTTGTTTTTAATATGGAATGAGCTTACAGATAATTGTTGTGATATTCCACCAGGGGAAATTCAAGTGGTTTCAAGTTACTCCCAGTCACCTGCTGCACTTCTGTGTGACTTTGGGAGCATGGATTTAGGTGAGGTCTGTGTTCATGTCCAAATTTTTTTCTCATTAGCACTAGGTGATTCATTTACAAGCATATATATGAGGGTTATCTCATTGTGAGAGACACCTAAAGATTTTGCACCCACCTTCTCTTTTGAAAGCTCTACAAAGTTAGAGAGACTAGCTATTCTGTGGCAATCTGCATTTCATGATGGACCCTACCTACTCTCACCTTTGTAGGAAATTCTTTTAGTTGATATTTAATAGATGAATTAGCTGGACTGCTTTCTGAACATTTCTAAACATTGTGTGGAGTGGAAAAGGTAGAATTTGTATGTTAATGAGGACGTCTAAGCCAAGGGCAAGAGGTGGATGAAATTTTGCATTAAGGAGATATGGCATAGATATTTTCTTAGACTCATGCTGTTTTATGCAATATCTGTTATGCATACATATATCCTTTGTCACACATTGCTCAGTTTACTATCCAGTTATGTACATGAAGAAGACACCCATAATCTGAAACACTAGTGATATCCCTTGTACGTACAAAAATGAGACTGTAGGGCTGAAAGCAGGAAAACAGAACTTTTAAATAGACTGAAATCCTTAGCAGGGCATTCTCCTTCTCTGGAGATCTTCCAAACCCGCCTGGATGCCACCCTGTGCCACGGGCGCTAGGTGTCCCTGCTGGAGCAGGGGGGGTTGGACTAGATGATCTCTAGAGGTCCCTTCCAACCTTAACCACTCTGTGATTCTGTGTAACCAAACAAAATTGCTTGATTTTTGCTTTATAGTTACTAAGGTGCTTTAAAACTTGACATAGAGAATGGAAACAATTGTGTTTCCTTCAATAAACTTAGTTTAATATTATACACATTCTAAATATAATAAGGCTAATCTTAATGACCTGCAATTGAGTTTTTTTGATTGCACCAATATTCCTCAAAGTTTGGGGGGGGTGGGAAAGAAATCAAACCATTTGTGAGCTACATAAGTTTTATTTTTCACTCATAGAAGTGCTAAAAATATGGGTTTTTTTATGGGAAATAGTTTGCAACCTTTTCTAAGAAACTCTAAGAGTATCTTCATGTTAACAGCACAGATATGTATGGCTGATTGGAAGAAATGTCTTTCTAACAAGTACTCACAAAGTAATAACTCAGCCATAGCCACCTTCCTGTCTCTTCCCACAACCACTGATCTGTGTCCTCAGACTGTACTTCCTTAAAAGTAGCACATCATTTTTGAATGAATCACCATTCCTCAAAAATTGCAGTACATAAAAAAGTTTTATGTCAAAATGTACAGAAGGCATTCACTATAATTGTCTTTTACATTGACAGAATTAAATGTATTTGTAGGAATTTCACCTAAGTCTCTATTTCCACAGCCTGATCTGCTGTCAGATCTAATGAATTAGTCTAGCAGACTAATACTACTAAAAATATTTTGATCAGCAAATTGCATAACCTAACTTGTGAATCTGAAAGCAAACACTTGGGTCTTTTGATCTTTATGTAGTGAAAAACCTATGTAGCTTTTAGCTCTATAAATGTGGAATTTTGGAGACCCATTTAAATGTACACACAGCTAAGGCCCACACTCTCCTCTAATTTTGTGATTGCATGCTTTTATTTATGCCTTCTGTGCTGTGCCATTTCTCCATTCAAAATAATGAGTGCGAAAAAAACAAGATCCGTTGGTTTTCCTAGATTTTAAATGTGGAATTATATGTGATGTTCATGGCTATTTTACAATGTTACCCAATTTAAAAAAATGTAAATTGTTATACTCACATTTTAGAAAGCACTCTTTTGATGTGACTTTTAAATCTGTGTATGTATGTCCTCACTTTCTCTTGAATATTACAATCTCTCAGGCTTTAGATGTATAGACCTACACTGTACAGGCTTCAGTGGTATAGATCTCACATAATTTCAGCAAGTCTTCCTGAAATACTCCATTTTGATAATATAACTTAATTAGCAGAGTATGTTACATTTTTTTACAGCAAGGTCTCAGTCTGGCTATAACTCTTTCCAAAAGAGCTCAGCTTATTCTCAGAAAATTTATCTAAACTATTGAGTAGTTTGTAGCAACGTTTTTAGGGAAGAACTGCTTCCTGAGTTAATTTTATTAACTTAGAACTCTGAACTGATGGTAATTAATATAGCAAAGGCAGTGCATCATGACCTGGATTTGATTCAATGTCTGCAGGCTTCATAAGCAGTGTATTACCAGGGCAGGCTGTGATGACTCATGCTGTGCAGCATACATGGCCAGATCTGTTTAAAAAAAAATGTTGTTGGAAATCTGACCTAGGTGATTCAAATAAAGTAAGTATTAGTGAACTACCTGCTGAAATAAAAATATCTTTGGGTATGCGTGTGCTTATACATTTTGAATTTTTTTTAAAACAAGATTTCTCCAGAGGGAACTCTGTTAAAGGTCTACTGCATTTTCCATGGCCCACTCATACTCATGCTTGCCAGGTGCTTGGGCAGTTTTGTACTTGGCAGAACACAGCTGTCTGAGAAGACTGATCCAAGCTGTTGCTCAAAACTATTTAACTCCTTTATGTACATTCAGGACTTCATATCCAAGGCTTGTGGCATCCTTTCAGTGTATTGCTTTTAACAGACAAGCAGGTATCTGTATCACATATCCATCCCTGGAATGAACACTGGGATGTTTTAAGCTAATGGACTTCTTGGAGGAATTGAGATACCAGCTGTGAAAAGCCTGAGGTTGCTTGTGGCCCAGTACTCATTTTCAGCAATGATCACCAGAAGATGTCTAAGAAAGTTCTTAACAGGAGAATATTTTCTTAGGATGCTCTTCCAGCTTTTAGTAATTCCTAGCTCAGGCTTTTGGACTAGTGCTAGTGCTAACTTTCTTCAGAACAAGTAGTTAAAAACTACTTGTTTGACTAAAAATCTTAAGGGTTAATATTAAATATTATATCAATAGCAAAATGAACTAAAAATTTCAGCGCAGGAAAGCAAACGCTCATAGGACAAATATTGTTTCTGTTAATGCCTATTCATTTCTGTTAATGCCCTTTATTGCATGAGGTTCTTGTTATGCCTTAAGCTAGTAGAAAAGATAAAAATGTTCACTGTGTCTGTGTCATCTATGATGAAAAGCAAAGGAAAAAGCTAAATAATGATGAATTCATTTGCAATAATTTCTGTGTCTGTATGGAGTATTCTTAGTACAGATCTCTTTTTCGCAATGGTGATAGCTTAGACGAGGGTACCATTCTTTAGAAGCTGCATGATTGTAAAGAAAGGCTGTTGTGTATCAAAATTAGTGAAAACACTTTATAAACTTCTATTCATTTTTAATACGTATAACTGGAGCAGTTTCTTTTCTCCCGCCAGAAAGTACAAAGTATCATATGCTCCAAAAGACTAAAAGACTTAATTTATTTCTTTTCTCCCTGCCCTGCTCCTTCTCTTCGCAAAGGCAAAACTGTATTGATCATTGACATTCTTATCTCAAGAGATGCTTGAAGTGACAGTGTCCTTGATAGCACTTGTCCTAATTCTATGTCTAATTAAGAGCCACAGATCTGTTCTTTGCTTGCTCCACTTTACAATATTTTTAGAGGTCAGAGCTCAGGATATTAAAATTATTTATATCTCCAAAACATGTTATAATATAAAAAAAACACTAACTTTAAAAAAAATCCCAAAGCAACAGCAACAAAATCTCTTCAAAACCCACTTGCCTTCAGAGAAGGCACACAGACAAAAGCAGGAGTGGAAATCTCTGCAGACAGTGGAACCTCAGATCAAATCAAACTAGTTAAAACATTATATACTGCATCATTGTGCTCATGATATTTCATTCTTTTTACTTTTCATCAATGTTGGCCTTATGCCTGTTCTTAGGGATGGACAATGCTCACAAGCATGACAAAACACAGCAGTGAAAATTGAGGTAGAGCAGTATGAATGATGTGGTCTTGTAAATTCAAGACCACATAGAAGTGCCAATGGGTCTTCAAATAAATAAATAAATAAATAAGGTTGTGGAGAAGCCAGTAAAGGAACTGCAAAATAACTCCTTGTGAATGTGTGTCACTGCCACTTGCCACCAAAGCAATTGTGTCTAGAGGGGCTGGATGTGCTTCTGCAGTGCATCTGTAGTTTAGTGACATCTAGGAGGAATAGTCTCTTTAACTAAAACTGAAAGCCAAACCCAGTTAATAATAATGATGAGAAATTATGCTTCAAACGCACATTTCTGATCAGAATTCAGAAACTTATATAAATACCTTAACTTTGGAGGTGAGTCTCACTTTATAGATTGTTTTCCTGTGTGCTTTTTTATCTCATGTTTCTGTGACAGGAAGTAAAGAAAGGCAACAGGAAGTAAAGAAAGGTCACCTTTCTAACCCCACATGCATTAATGAGTAAAGCAATATTGAAACTCAACATAATCTGTGAAATATCACAGAGACTATATGATATTTCACCTTTCAGCTTTACCTGGGCAAACTTATAAGGCCTGAACTTACTGCTACTGTTACAATCTGAGATGCATTACTTGAAAACCTCACAATGTCACAATATTCTCAAGAAATTAAGCTTTACTTGTCATATGTTCTGTGGTCATATGTTCTGTGGTCAGTTTGATTGATGTGGTTAAAGACATGAACCTTTACAGATGTGAACCAACTAATAACAGAATTAGAGACTCCTCACACCATATCATATCCCATTTTAATATTAGACATCAAAGCTCTTGTAGCTTTGTAACACAGTAGTCCATGCTGGACTGGGAACGCAATTTTATCTTGTTTTCTTGTATTATTTCTATTTGTAATTGAACTGTTGCACTTCCTTGTTTTTCTGCTCTTAAGAGAATTTCTTTTTCAGACTAAAGGCATTATTTTCTCTCAAATCCTTCCTTAAACTTTATTTACAACTAAATACACAAAATCTTAGCAGTTATATGGTTGAACTGATGCACTGAGGCAACCAGCCATCACATCACACAATCAAATCTGGATTTTTTAACCCTAATCTTCCTATATCTTGACTAAGGCCTCATCTAAGAAGTCTCATCTTCAATACTTCAATACCAAGTAAAATTCATATTACATTTTTGTACAGCCAACTACATTATGAAGTGTATTAGAATCATGAAATCATGACTCAGCTAGAGCACATGGCACAGGACTACGTCCAAGCAGGTTTTTAAAACCTCCAGAGAAGGAGACCACAACCTCTCTTTGCAACCTGTTCCAGTGCTTTGTCACCCTCACTGTTAAGAAATTTTTTCTTAAGTTCCTGTGGAATTTTTGATGCTTTAGTTTCTGGCCATTTCCTCTATCAGTGGCCACCAGTGAAAAGAGGCTGCACCATCCTCCTCACTGCTTCCCTTGAGGTACTTATACACACTGATTAGATCCCCTCTCAGCCTTCTCTTCTCCATGCTGAACAGCCCCAGCTCCCTCAACCTCAACTTATAGGGCAGATGTTCCAGGCCCCGATCATCCTCGTGGCCCTTCACTGGACTCTCTCCAGCAGCTCCACATCCCTCTTGTACTGTGGGGCACAGTACATTCTGTCCTTGTACTAGACACAATACTCCAGATGTGGCCTCACCAGGGCTGAGTAGAGGGGCAGGATCACCCTCTTGTACTGTGGGGCACAGTACATTCTGTCCTTGTACTAGACACAATACTCCAGATGTGGCCTCACCAGGGCTGAGTAGAGGGGCAGGATCACCTCCCTCGACCTACTGGAGACGCTCCTCTTAATGCACCCCAGGATCCTATTGGCCTTCTTGGCCACGAGGGCACACTGCTGCCTCATGGTCAACTTGTCGTGCACCATGACACCCAGGTCCCTCTCTGCAGAGCTGCTCTCCAGAAGGTCAATCCCCAGCCTGTACTGCTGTCTGGGGTTATTCTTCCCTAAGTGCAGGACCTTGCACTTGTCTTTGTTGAATTTCATAAGATTTCTCACCACCCAGTTATCCAGTCTGCCCAGGTCCCTCTGGATGGCAGTGCAGCCCTCTGGGGTGTCAGCTACTCCTCCCAGCTTCATGTCATCTGCAAACTTGCTGAGGCAAGGCACTCTGTCCCTTCATCCAGATCATTGAGGAATAAATTCAATAGGAATGGGGGACACCGCTCACCACAGGCCTCGAACTAGACTCTGCGCCACTGATCACCACCCTCTGAGCTCTGCCATCCAGCCAATTCCTAATCCACCTCACCATCCACTCATCCATCCCACACCTCCGGAGATTGCCCAAGAGGATATTGTGAGGGATGGTGTCAAAAGTGTTGGTGAAGTTGAGATAGATGACATCTGCTGCTCNCCCAAGAGGATATTGTGAGGGATGGTGTCAAAAGTGTTGGTGAAGTTGAGATAGATGACATCTGCTGCTCTCCCCTCATGTATCCAATTGCTCATCCCATCATAGAAGGCTATCAGGTTAGTCAAGCATGATTTCCCCCTGGTGAACCCATGCTGACTACTCCTGAGCACCTTCTTGTCCTCCACATGTCTGGAGACAATGAGCAGTATAAACCTTTCCATCATTTTTCCAGGGGTGGAGGTGAGGCTGACCAGCCTGTAGTTGCCCGAATCCTCCTTCTTGCCTTTTTTGAAGACTGGTGTGACATTGGCCTTCTTCCAGTCCTCTGGCACCTCCCCCGTTCTCCAGGATCTTTCAAAGATGGAGAGTGGCTTGGCTATGACATTTGCCACTTCATGCAGCACCCTGGGATGCATCCCATCAGGGCCCATGGATTTGTGGGTATTGAGTTTCCTTAGGTGCTTTCTAACCCAATCTTCCTCTACCCAGGGCCAGTCTTCCTCTCTCCTGCCTTCTTCTCTTTTCTCTAGGGCCTGGGACTCTACAGGGCTGCCCTTGGTAAACACCGAAGCAAAGAAGGCATTCAGCAGCTCTGCTTTTTCTGTGTTATTCGTAACCAGAGTGCCCATCCCGTTCACCGGAGGACCCATGTTTTCCCTGATCTTCCTTTTGCTGTTAATATATTTGAAGAATTTTTTCTTGTTATTTTTTACATCCCCTGCCAGATTGCATTCCAAATGTGTGCCTTAGCTTTCCTAGTTGCATCTCTGCATTCCCTGACAGCATTCCTGTGTTTCTCCCAGGAGGGCTGTCCTTTTTTCCACATTCTGTACACTGCCTTCTTCTGACTGATCATTGCTCCTTGTTCATCTACACGGGTCTCCTGCCCCCTCTGCCTGACTTTTTATGTACAGGGATGCACTGTTGCTGGGCGTGGAGGAAGTGCTGCTTGAAAACTAGCCAGCTCTCTTGGTCCCCCCTACCTTCCAGAGTCCTAGCCCACGGGATTCTTCTGAGGATGTCTCTGAAGAGGCCAAAGTTGGCCCTCCTGGAGTCCATGGCTGCAAGACTACTTACAGCCCTGCCTCCACCTGTTTGATCCTGAACTCCACCAACTCACGGTCATCGCAGCCAAGGCTACCCCCGACCTTCACATCTCCAAAAAGTCTATTTGTTAGTACAAGATCCAGTAGCCCACCTCTCCTCGTTGGCTCCTCCACAGCCTGTGTCAAAAAACTATCATCAACGCACTGTAGGAACCTCCAGGACAGTTTGTGCCTGGTTGTGTTGTCCTTCAGTTGATGTCAGGGTAGTTGAAGTCCCCCATGAGAACCAGGGTCTGTGACCGTGATGCAATATCCAGCTAACTATAGAAGACCTCATCAACTTCCTCGTCCTGGTCAGGTGGCCTGTAACAGACACCCACCACAGTATCTCCCACATTAGCCTGCCCTTTAACCCTTACCCACAAGCTCTCAACTCGCTCATCATCCACTCCCAGGTTGAGCTCCATGCATTTCAGTTGCTCTCTCACATAAAGAGCAACTCCACCACCTCGCCTTCCCAGCCTGTCCTTCCTAAAGAGCACATAGCCTTCCATGGCAGCGCTCCAGTCGTGCGAGCTATCCCACCACGTCTCTGTGATTCCAATGAGATCATGGTGCTGGGACTGCACACAGATCTCCAGTTCATCTTGTTTATTCCCCATGCTTCACGCATTGGTGTACAGGCATTTCAGGGAAGTAATTGAGCCTTCAGGTTTCCCGGGAGGGCTGAAAGAGGACCCTCTATAATCATTTCCTATCCTCACTTCCCCACTACCATACTCCTGCTGGATGCCATATGACTTGGGCTGGGTGGTACTGATTGTCCTGTCTTTGTGACTCTCCCCTTCCTCCTTTTTGCTTAGTATTAGCAAATACTAATACTACTTGTATTAGCCCTACTTCTTCTATTCATGCTAGAAAAAAATTTAAGTTTTTATAATATAAGTAATTATATTTTATAATATAAATAACCTTACCAATGCATGCTAGCCGTCAATACAATACATACAGTTTAATAACAATAAGAGTTTTTCAGCCTATCTATAGGAACACTTTTTTAATGGGCAGATATCTCCAATTTTTCAGTGTTCTTTATTGTGTAGTTCTATATAGAAACTCTTCCCCCACTTTTGTGCCATGAGTACTCTTTTTTTCCCTTCAGTTGCAGCTGAATGGAGGGATTTGCATGTTAGCAGTGAAAACTGGGTTTTCCTTGGGGTTTTTTTTAAGCATCTTGTTTCTCCCTGAACAATTCTTCTCAAAGTAAAGAATGGCAAGACTTGAAATTGGCAAAGGTTTGAGAATCTTCTTCCAAGAACTGGAGACTTTGCACTAGGAGAACACGATCAAGCATCACCCTCAGGGCACCATGTTCAAAACTTCACCTACTAGCATTATAAATGAATTCATTCTCTAATTAGCAACTTGGAGTCAGAGAAGGAAAAGACTACATGATTAGTAACATATGATGGAAATCAAGTATAAATTTTCTTTTTCTGGACCAATACTACTGTTATGTGAAAATCTGGTACTATAAACGTTACTTCTTCCGGATACTGCAGCTGTTGGCTGATTAAAACTCAGTAGGAAGAGCTACAATAAACAAATACCACCTGCTGCAAGAACAGGTGTTTGTGTCTTCATTTAGAAACCAAAGTGAAATAGAATATGCCAAGGGGCTAAAGTAGATCAGTGTTTGGATTGACATAATTTGTTACTACTTGTCCTTGAACTTAAAAGCATCTTATTCTGCTTTCAAGACTCCTTGATAGGGACACACTTACTTCTAGTAATTAAGCAGCTCTCTGCCTTCTGTGTGCAGCTGTCCATTCTTCATACAATATGCATCCACTGGAAGGACTTTTTTTCTCCATTCACTGCTGAATAGCCTTGTGTCCTAAATGAGAAACCTGCAAACACAAAATATATAAAGACAGTGTTTAGTATTTTACTTAAGATTAGTTATATTATCAATGCTGGGTTTGGTGTGCTACCAATGTTAGGTAAATATAATTATACAATTATATATATATAATTAGGTAAATATTATTGTGTTTTATCTTTGTTCCTGGAAGGATCACATCTCTGTTGGAAAAAGAAAATAAAACACCTAAAATGTAAGATCAGTGTGAATATGTGCAAATGATTATCTTTTCCAAAGCAAGGAAAGGTTTATTTGTTGCTTGTCTTTCATGTTTGCAACATCTTGATGCGGATTTCAAACTGTGGAATTTTTCTTTCATAATTACTGCTCTGATTGTTCCTGCTTAATGTTTGGCTAAATGTTTAGATATATGATTTTTTTCATAAATTCATAAGCTATATATATTATTATGCAAGTGAAAAAAATGTAGTTGGGGACATGGCAATGATTGTTATATACATTTAACTAAGCCCAGAATCAGACAGACCAAATGACTTTATTCTATCCCAGAGAAGACACCAGGAAGTGACTTTTCATGTTAGAACTATTCTCAAGCTACTTAGCAAAATGATTTCACTCTTTTGAGTTTGTAATTTACGGTGGATAACATTACTATAGTTCAGGGCAGTAGATAATACTTACAACTGGCCAGGAAAGAAATAAAAGGTAATGAATAAAATTTTAAGAGTCTTATTTTTTTTTCTTTTGCAGAAAATGTGGCACATAAACTGGCCACATGTAAATAAGTGTTGAAATCCCATAATACCTAAAGTGGATGTATAGAGATATTATTGGGAACACAAGTAATATCACAAAGTCATTTAAAATCTACACACTGCCAGCAGTATGGATTATAAAAAGGAGAAACTGAGAACTGGAAAGCTAGTGGGAATATTTAGCATATTTAGGATGTTAAAATTACTTTTCTGCATTATTTAGGGAAGCTGTGTGTGTAGAACTGAAGCTGGAGGAGCATCCTGCCAAAGGTAGGATTACCTGGAGAAGGGCAGGGTTATTTGCTCTCAAATTTCTGACTACCTAGATACATAATAATCTTGGGGGGAAATAATCTTAAATAATTTCTAGATCAATATCCCAAGAGAGAGAGTAGATAGTCTAAGCTGTTTGTTAAAAATTACCTTAGAGGATATTAGACAGCATGGAGCTCTACTGTTATTGGGGTTTGGAGAAAAGCTTCCATGACTGAAAAAGAGGAAGGAGGCAAGTCTCATTAGGTGGGTAAAATCTGCTGGCACAGATATTAAAGATCTCTATAATTTATCTTAAAAAGGTATTTTACTACTGAAAAGAGGGATACATTCCATATATTAAATAAAACAATTGTATTGTTTTATTTGTTTATTGTTTGTTGTTTATTGTTTATTAAGACTTGATATAGAGGAGGAGACATTTATAACAGAAGTAAACGCCACTTGTAATTCCAGTCACAAAGGAATACACTATCGTGTTACACATATTCTCCTTAATTTAACATCTATCACTGTTAAATTGGTAATGCAAACAGTTTTTAAACAATATTTTAAAAATATAGCTAAATATGACTATGAACCAAAAAGCTGGGAAGGAACTTAAATACAACTGAAACAAGCTCAATCTAAAAATCGTTGTCAGAATTGTTCTGGTGAAGGTTCTAGAAGAAACTAAATTGAATTAAATTTCATATATGTATATATATAAATATATAGAAATGGCAAAGGACTGTTAAATTTGTACTTCATGATTGTCTTATAGAAATTTGGAAAATAGGGGTTTAGTGAACAGAACTACTTTTGGAGGACGAAAGATGAAACTGATCGATGGAAAGTAAGTATGGAAAAGTGGACAACTGAGGCAGCAGTTGTGTTCTAAAGAGTTGCCTCCTCACTCTTGAAACACAATTTAACTCATCGCTTCAAAAGTAGTGAACAACTGAATCAAAATCCTATAAAATCTGCCCACTCCATTTATTCTGATCAATTTTTATTTTTTACGGGAGTGTGAAGAAGACATGTACCTGAAAGCTCAGGAGGTTACAAGTCCAATACTATGTGTGTATGTGTGTGTGTGTTGGTTTGAATATTATCAAAGGTAGTAGTTGAGGCAGGGAATAGCTCTGTTTCACAGCTTTGGTCCTTTTTCATATAATGTGAATCCAGAGGCTTTCATACAGTACATTCACTCAGAAGACAAAGCAATGAGGTTACTTCAGTGGTCTTAAAAGCACACAGTGGTATCTGATTATTAGGTAAAGATTTTCTGAGATTTCTTCAAGTTCTTCAACTGCCTTGAAAAGCGCTCCTTACTCTCTTCTCTGTCTAAATTTACTAAATTGCTTTTAGTCACAAATTGTCCTCTCTACTGAGATGTCATTACGTTGTTTATTCTGGCAGCACCTCAAATGCCACCGTGCTGTGCCAAGGTTATATCATCTCACGTGGATATAAAGGTTAATCATGCTGTAGTGACTCCACAGTAGTTATTTTTTCTCCCAACATTTTCTGTGAGTTACTTAGAACAGAGTCAAAAATAGACTCTTCATTGAAGTGTGTGTTCTTAGAAATAAACATTCAAGATGATAATGAGAGATTATTTATCTAGATCCTGTCTTTTCCTGCTTCTGGGGAAAGCTGACACTGGCTCCTATTGTTTTATTGCTTTTGGTGACCTCCCTGAAAGAAGGAAACCAGTAAAACTGCTAAACTTCTCTAATAACCATGTATTCAAGACTTTTTTTCAAATCTATATTCTACTACTGAATTCTTAATATTTATCATTTTCCAAACTCTCATACACATGGATTTTACTTTGTGGTCTCTTTTACTGGAAATTGTTGCATTTGATTTTAAGCCCGTGAAGCAAGCATTATCATTTTTCTGAGTAAATGGAAGCTTCGGGAATATGCCCGATTTCACAGCATTTGCTCAAAAAGTAATTGAGTTATATGATATTTAGCATTCTGGCAGGGTCTCCAAAACTCAGAGAATGTAGTGACTTCCAAACTTGTTTGTAAACATTTACCTCTATCTAGAGGGTAATTCCAGTTGGCTTAGTTAGCGGGTAGTACCCTAAAATGTTGTTATTTTCTTTTCTTCTAAAAAATTCTGTGTGTGCTTCCCCTTCTGGCCAGCCCAACTTATTCTCCTTACCTAAAAATGTAGTCTTTACTTGCTAAAAAGGTAGTCTTTACTTGCTAATTTTTGCATAGCTTATTTAACTTTCATCCCAATTTGGCTCAATTGTAATTACTTTCTAAGTGTGGTGGTCTAATTTGATAATCTGTGTAGCTGGTACTCCAAATTATAGCACTACATAAATATTACTATTAAATATTACTATTTGCTAAAGAATAACAAAAAAGCCTCACTACAGATTTTTATAGTATAGAACGCAGCAGAAATGCAAAATCCTTATACTGCATTTTTTTATTGTTGTTACAATATGTTACAATATGTATGATTACATAGCATACACCAAATACTGTAAATGTCAACAATAAATATATCACTAAAAATGTCACCACGGATAAAAGTGAAAATATATTTGTTAATATCACTGTAGTTTCTATACTGGTTTGTGCTTCCCAAGTTACATATTGGAGATCTGGCTTAAACTTGCAATATCATTTAATATAGTCAAATTTCAGATGCAGTATTTTAGTCTTGCCATGAAAATGCAAGGATCAACTCCTTTTGTGTAAGAGTATATTGTGGAACTAGTAGCTAATGATACTTCATATCTTGTCTTGTGACTAATTAAATTTTCATTATAGTTCATAAAGGCCTTGGGCGGTAATGTGAGCTGTTGGGGGAGTTATTCCCCTGTTTGTTGTGTTATGAAATTTGAATTTTATGGTTTTCATAACTTGCTTTTTCCTGTGTATTTTCTAGTTTTCATCTTCACACTCTGGAGCCTTAAGCCGCAGTCAATCATCGGTCGATATAGAGGGTGTCTTTATGCTCATATGCATTTCCTATGCAGTAATGAAGCAATTCTGGATGCAAAAGTGTGTGCTTAACAAATACTTTCCAAACTTTAATCAAATACACAACTTTTCAGTCTACATCCTATGGGTTTTTGAAGCTTTCAGCTTATGGCTCAGCATTCATTACTGAGAGAAAAATCCAGCAAGTTTTCCTCATGAAACCTTCACAAACCTTTAACTCTTTTTCAGGAAGCTTGCATTTCTGAAATAATAATTCAGTAATGTTCAGCATGACATTAAGCTTCTAAAATGTAGTCCTTGAATGTGACCATGTTAAAGAATAGGGAGGAGGAAGTGATCTTTTCTGAGTATTTAAATTTTAAATCAGTAATTTTTTTCTATCAAGTCTGGGTATTTTTTTCATGAGTTGTGCAGTGATATTTAAATCTAAATAACTGAATCATGCTACTGTTTCCTTACAACCCTAGCAACAAAAGGTGTCAAGCAGGGTTACTCTGAGCTAGCACTTACCTTTGTACCTGAATATTTTGTAGCTGCTTGTACCTCCTTCCAGGTACAGGACCTTGTATCTTGGTAACTGCTTCCATATCTGAGGAAGGAGTACCAAGTAGAGTTCCTCTAATTTCGTAATTGTTAGATTACTTGGTAGACTTTAGGGCTTCCAGTGAGAGCAGGAATAAGAAAGTGGCAGCTATTTTGTATGTTTAAAAGGGTCTCATACAAGGATGATCTCTATCCCTATCAAAGCCAATGACAGTAATGCAAGGGAAGAGAGAAAGAGGAGCAGTAATAGTTCTTCAAAGCTCTGTGGCAGTAGTACAACAGGTGAGAGCAGCTATAATGTATGGAATTCAAGGGCCTATATTCTCTCTGTGGAAAGTTTCAGCAGTAGAGAATCAGTCTGAAAATCACATCAACTTCCTTCACTGAGAAATGGAATGTGATGTTGAGACTTCCAGCCAGCAGAGGAACGTATTTAACCTCCCACAATGACACTTTCTGCTCTCTACAGTCAAAATAAGTTACAATAGTTGAAACTGAAGGGGATTTTACACAACTGAGCGTAACTGCTGATGTCGTAAGCATCCCCCTGACAACAATAATCCTCAGGCTGATCTTTCAATCCAGGAAAAATGTAACTGGAATAGACTTCAGGAGTGCATGATTTTCCTCATCTTACATTGGCATGAATTATACAGATCAAGGCAGACATATAATGTGCTTCTCAGGCATCGCCAAAATATATCTGGAAATTTTTTTAACAGTTTGAAAGATAGCTCAATGGAAAAAGTTTGGCAAAGTTCAATTAGTCGGCAGAACAGTAAAAATAAAGTCTGTCTATGGCAGTTTGCAGATTAAAAATCTCTGAATAAATGGTTGTATAATATATAATTGTAATGACAGATAAATTGAAAATCTATTTCTTTTCTTCCCTGTAGTCTCTAAGACAAAGATGGGAGTAAAAGGAAAACATAAGGAACTAACGTATAAAATGACCGATTAGGTCAGAACACTTACATATACGTCTGTCTCTTATAGTATTTTATAAATTCAATTATGCAGTTATATAGCTTTCAAAGGTTTCACACAAAGCAACAGACCATGATTTTGGAGAAATGAATATTCATATTTCTTTTTCTTCTAGTATAGTCATTTTTGAAGGAAAAATCGTGGTCAGTCATCTCAAAACATTGTAAATTACATATCATACGTAGAGCTGAGCAAACCTTCAGGAGAAAGAAGTCTTGGCTATTACTGGAGTTGGAAAGTGGAAAACTACAAGCAACCTCTTAAACCAATCATGTTTAGACATGTATAAACTTTCTCTTGTGTCTCCTACCAAATTACTCAAATTGGTTAAATTTTGGTATCAAACTTCTTTGCCTTGTAGTCTGGGAATTAAGAAAGTGCAGGGTAGTCTCAGAGGATAAAAGGAAAGATTGGATTAAAGTATAGTATTTTGAGGGAGCAAAAGTTGATTGATTAAGCCTACTTGTAGAACAAACCTAAAATGTAAAGATTTCAAGGAAAACAGTAGACCTGACAGATCTAGCATACACATAGGCTGTTGAAACATTTCTGTTTAAGCTGCTGCTGCCAAAAATGTCATTGAAAACAGTGTATCGCAAAAGCCTTTGGCCTAAATACTCTCATAAAGTAGACTGGAAACTCACTGAATTTTATATAAATCTGTCTGTCTGCGTACGTGTGTGCCACTTCATTCAACTAGTGGGTGGTTTGATCAATACCTGAGTCAAAAAGATTCACAGATCTGAGCCTTTTTTCATTGTCCCCTTTCTGTGGCAGTGATGAGCTTAGTATAAATGTTAACAGAAAGACGGATGGGAGAAAGTGTAGCTCAGGTAGAGTTATTACTCCCCATTAACCTTTTCCAGGGGAATTTTGGAACACAGAAGGAGAATTGTCATCAGTTTAATGCTGACCCAGAATCCCTGTGGTAATAATAGTGAGATGAGATGAAGAACTGAAGTGTTTCCCAGAGCTCTTGCTGTTATTTTAACCATTAACCATACCTACCAATATGTATGTTGTCACACTAGACTCAAAGGGATGGAGCAAATTCTCAGTTAAATCACTGGAAAGTCTCCTAAAGATTTCAGCAGAAGTTAGATCAGGTTAGAAACACATGCATAAAACTCCCCCAAAATAGAATGGTATCTTCATTAGTAATTGTGGAGTATGAAACCTTTAGCAAATGGGAATCCTTTCCTTGCATACAAATATATATAATGTATACATATACATGAATGCTTGTAAACAACTATTATAAATATCTCCAAAACTTCCAACAAGTAAAAAACATTTATATTTACTAGAATTCCTAACTAATAACTCATGGTTGACCTGGAAAAGAGTCACATACTTTTAGTTGTCTGCAAACAAGACATTTAATTTAAATAGAATGAAGGATTATGGTAATTTAAATTGATGAATCTATCATCAGTGCTGCTCTTACACTGAGAGCAGAGGAGGCCAGACAACTACCTTTGACAACATGTCCAGTTTTAGAGATAACTAAGAGACTCTGTATCCTGAAATATATCTGGAAATTAATAATTATCTGGCACTATGTTTTTCTTGTTGAGCAGTCTGTTGTTGTCATAATCTCTATCCCATCAACAAGTATTATTTTATGCCTCTAATAGATTCTGGAATGTATTCAATGGCTAGTGATTGCATCTGTTTTGTCTGTTTTGGATATATCTTGGGTGCTGTGATAGAGGGGATGAAAGTGAACACAAACCTTGTGTTCAAGAACAGGTACGAAATCAGGTTTGTGGAAACCACAATTTTTTAGGCAGGACGAATTAGTTAACCTGTAGAAATTGAGTTGATATTACTGGGATAGAATTATCCCAATAAGCATCATGAGATAAAGTTAATACTGAGATCAAACTTTATATATAAAACAGAATTTTTCCAGTAGCAAAAGGCCCTCTCCTATTTTCTATAATAGCTTTCAGAGATGAGTGTTTCCAGGAGAGGTTTGCCAATTATACTTTTGCTGCAACTGTGTCTAGTTTTCATTTAGCTTCCGTAATGGCTCAGGATGAGTTCTGTGATCATAAATCTGTCAGATCCTGAGTGGGAACCTCTCCCATTCCTTCTTCAACAACTTCCTCTGCTGCCTGGCTTGGCTTAAAATGATCCTCTCCGTGGCATCTGATCCCTTTCAGCTGGTTTGATACCAACACAACCCCTAAGAGGACTTCCCATATTTCAAACTGTTATTATCACTTAAAATTCTTGTCCTTGTGAAAGAAAAACCCTTTTATAAATATAATTAGGTATGATTTGTCTGTAATCTATTTCTTTCATTTTGTATGTTGTTCTGAAAATTGACCTGATTGTGCAAAATTCAACTGATGGACTGAAATTCTCAAAATGAGATAAAGAATTGTACTTGCTGTAAAGAAATACCTTTTTTTCTTTTCTTTAACAGGAAGCATTTTTCTTTCTGCTCTGCTATTTTTTGCTTTGCTCTTTAGGGCTGATACCTTATTCATGGGACCTACAAATATACTTTAAAGCAATTTAACATTTTGATTTGTATTCTAGCTGCTTAAACTCGTCTTTCCATATCTTTCTAGCAGTTATTACGAAGCTTTCTAAGCACAACTAAAATGACATGAAATAACCCATCTGTCTAAAGTTAGAATTTATTTCCTTGTGTTTCATTGTGAAACAGAGTGATAGAATGAAACTCAGTAAAAAAAGTCTATACTATAATTTCTAAATCTATAGAAATGGCAAATGTTAGTTTGCACCTAGCAATTATCTAATCTCTTCACACTTTTTACTTACAGTCTTCAGCTTGATTACTCTGTTCAGGAGGCAAACAAAGTCTATCTAATAGCTTATTTGCAATACTGAAAAAAAAGCATGCTCTATTAGAGGACAGTTTTGAAAGCAAGAAGAAAAGATACTTGTACTGGGCATTATTTGGTAAAGGGACAAGAATTGTTTTTTCTCTCTTTTCTGATTTTTTTTTTTTTAAGGATTCACAGTAGGAGGTATTTCAAGGTATCATGAAACACTTTTAACTTCTAGGATAATGCCACTGTCATGGTCTTTTTTTCTTAAGCCTTTGATATAGAAGAAATGCTTTTGCCCTGATACTTTGGAGAGTGAAACATAGTGGTATTGTGGAAATCAAAGTACTGTGATGTATAAGTAATAAACATTTTGAGTAGTACATCTGCATATCCTTCCTTTCATATGAGGAAGTCAACAGTCTAGAAATCTTGACTAATTTATGCTCCAGTTGTAGAAAAATAATAACTTCCATAAAGTTGTTTCATTAGTCCAATTTATTGCTTATTTTTGCACTTAGCAGTAAGATTTGTCTTTCCAGAGAGACTCCTTTAAAGCTACTTATTTACTGTGTCTGTCTCCTTTTCACAAGTACTGTACAGGCTTTCACAAAAAGTTTTTCCTTTGTGATGCTCTTTAGCCTAGTTTTGCTCTATTTGTGCTTTTAGTTAGAAAAAAATGCTCTTAAAATAAGAAAATCTTCATATGCTTAAAAAGTGTATATATTTTGTTTCTGTTTCACTTTTGTAAAACTCTTCCCTCACTACTACTGGGTGTTTTTCTTAGAAAAATAGACAATTCTCTAAAATTTTCTACGTGCCTGTTTTACTTTATGAGCTACAAAAATAGTCAATATCAAATAATTATTCACCTATTTTTTCAGATATTTGGAAAAATCGTAGGAACTATACTTCTCATTCTTTTAATGGCTACTTTAGGAAACATCCCAGTAGCAGAGAGTGTTGAAAAATCAAAGAGTTACTGAGATTTAATTGCTGTTCTTGAGACTGTCCATATACAGAACAAACTATCCTTACCACTCCAATAGTATTTTGAGATGCTGTGAAAAAAAATAAGGACAAACTATAAACTTGGATGTAAATAGCTAAAGTGGAGTATTTGCATAGTATGTAAATGACCATACTGAGATGCTGGAAAAAAATGCACTGAAAATTAGCAAATATCTGTCTCTATACACTACAGTTTCAAATAACCTAAAGAAATTTATTTTAGAGCATTCACATATCTCTCTCAACAGTATGAGTAGCTAGTCTGTAATTACAGCCAACATTACCCACAAAGTAATGTACGTCCTAGGCCATTTGGGTCCTCCAGCTCTGAAGAGAATTGATAAGTTCAGTAATCATTTCAAACCACCGTCAACATGTTGTTTACAGGCACTATTATTGCTGCTCATAAGATAGACCTCAAAAAAAGTATTCAGATTAAAACTAAGTTTAAAACAGAAAAGGAATTCTTTTCCTCTCTGTGTCCAAAGGATTTGGAACTTGGAACAAATGCTACATTATCAGCATTTAAAGATTCTTTTTTCTTGATGAAAATGTTCATGTTATTCATGGAAATTAATAATGTTAAATATTCTGTTCCTTCACTGTCTATGCATTTTACAATCTTTACATTTTTTTTTTAGTAAGTGAGTCTCTAATAGTCAGGAGAGTATGAAGTTATGCACCTTTATTGTCTATCTTGCTCTATGAATCTGAATTCATTTAAGCAAATACAAAAGCTTTAATCACTATGAAATTATAGAAAAGGCTATCACTATGAAAATACTTTATGGACATATTTTATGTCCCTTTATGGAGAGCAGCTTCTATGAGTAGCTTCATGGATGCCTGAAACTTTTTATGTAGTTTTCATAGTCAAGATGTCTAACTTGACTTGGGCTCTTCTATAAGGTCAGATACTCAATTTCAACATATCAGTTTCAATTTCAATTTCTCTTATTTTGAAGAAATTGATACAAACAGTGTTTGTATAGAAAAGCTAAATGATCAGCATATTAATACCTACATAATATGTTAGCAATATGAGCTTCCTATCTCTGTCAGGTAAGAAAATATTGCTAGTCCCTGTCTGTTGATGTAGACTTTCCAAACATAGAGACAAAAAACAGGTATTCAGTGATTTATACCAAGTTCTAGATAATATCAATTAAAACTGAACCTAGGCTTTGAATACATCCACATATTCCTGCATACTTGAGCCTGAATATAGACCATTGGCTTCCTAGATATATGCTTGATAGTTTTGGTGTTTTATTTACCATTCCAGTTATTTTGAAAGATGTACATTTAGTTCTGTGTAGTACCATGATATTATGGATGATTGCTAAATAAGAGAGTAAAAGCTAACATACAACAGAAATGCCACTTTCACTTTAGAGATGAAATAGTGTGAATACATGAAAAACTCAAGCAGCTTAGCCAGTACGGGATTTTGCCAAAAATGCACAGAAGATTGAGGAAACACTTATGATTTGTTTCTTTTAGATTTTACGGAGTAGGTATGACCCAGGGAACTTTTCTCCAGTAATTGCTTTTAAAATCACTTCATGGATTCACTACTTTTCTGTTCAAGAATTGTGAGTCAAGACCTAGTTATTCCTGTAAGATTGACAGGCTTTGAAATACCATTTACAATGTGTGAATCCAACATGAAGTGGGAGTGAAATACAAACTTCTGCAATATCCGGAAGTATTAGGTAAAATCCCGTTTGTGAACATCACTCAAAAATTACTCACTTGTAACTGCTGAAGTTCTTACTACTGCAGAAATTGAACTGTGAGGCATAGACATCAGTTTGAGATATAAGGGCTGAACCTTCATTTGAAAAACTGTTGGAAGGGATAGCTTGTTCACAAAGAGGTTAAACTACAGGTCAAACTTAGAAATCATGTGAGCTAGCAAGAACATTGGAGCCAGTCTGTATCTTTGAATATAGACAAAAATATGTGGCCAAATCCTTGTATCTGAGTAAGTACCAAGCTGCCACCCTGGTAGTGACAACTCCTAAGGCCTTGCAAATTTACTAATGAATGGGTAACTTATACCCAATTGCTTTTACTTTTAATTTAGCTGTGTGGACTCATGTGATATAAAATAACATTTGTTTAGATAGCAAGTAATTATTCTCTGTAGAAGGCACTATTCTTAACCCTAACTGCATTATAAAGGAATATAGGTAACATGACATCAGTGGCCTTGAAAGTGCAGAGCAGAAAAATTATAAGCTATAAATGATTCACCCATGATATGCTAAAGAAATACACTCTGGTTGCTGGGCAAAAGCATATAGCTTTGGTTGCTGGGTTTTAGGGTTGAGAAAGAAAACTAAGAATAAGCATCCAATATACTCAAAGCACTTCATATACATAAAATTTGGATGTGAAGTGTAATTCCAATGAAAAAAGAGCAAAGTAAATCACAGCAGCAAATATCCAAATGGACTCTGTTGAATAACATTGTGCCCCATCTGGCAAAGAAGAGAAGGAAATCACCATCATCAACATTATACTTCTATCATGAAAGACCCGAAACACTGGTGACTTGCCAGAGATCCTTGACCTCAGTTGAATTCAGTGATCTTACACAGAGAGTAACAAGGTGAGCATAACAGAGGGACAGATACTAGAGGGTGTGTATGGAACCATCTTAACTCTATCACTTTCGAGATTCCCTGTAATAATATTCATTTGTTTTTCTTGCCTTTCTGTAACACTTTGATCTGGACTAGTAAGAATTGTAGCTCAGACTGTTTAGAAGGTTTTATTTTTACTAACAATACCTTTTTAGTTTTGCATATAGAAGTCCTCCTTTTTGCCTATAACAATATTTTCAATGCAATGTCCTCAATTGCTCCCAAACATTGCACTTAACTAATTTCAGAAAAGTTGTGTTGGTTTATACCAATTAGGAATCTGGTATGGGTTGTAAGAACTCTTGCAGAGTTTTCAGTGTCAGGAGCATGACTTCTGCTGTCAATGATTTGCACTCTTTTCTAGATACCAATTAGGCATCTTGGCATCTTCTCTCTTTGAAAATAGAAATAACAATTCCTCTCTAGCTGCAGCCTTTGCTTAAAGGAGAAAGAGAATCCTTGTCTTTATCATTGAAAATTCAGTTGTGGTACTGTTAAAAAATTCTATAGCCTCGTAGCTGGAAAATATATTACCATACTAATAACTGGCCACAGGCTTTATATTAACTCTGCAAAGACTCAGAAATTGGACAGCTCAGGCTTGCTTTGCCTGGATGTGGCCTACCTGCAGTTTTGTTTTAGGCAGTTGCTAAGTAAGTTAAGAATTAAGTGAATATGACCCAATTGTTTTAGCCTTAGCTTAGCACAGTTTTGTGGTGTAACATTTACCATTTGAATAATTTTGACATTTCTCTGTAACTGACCGCAATAACCAGGAGTTATTCTACGGAAACTGTATTACCTGTGATTCTACAACAAGAATATGTAGAACAGCAGACAACCTGAAAGTCTTGTCCTAGGATGACATCAGAGTTCCCAGGGCAATCATAAACAAATCATAAACAAATAAACAAAACAGTGATCAACTACAAGACATTATAGGAAGCTTGGGAACCTGATAGAACCAGTTGGGGAAAAAAAAGGAAAGGGAACAGATTTTAGGGTATAAGGAAAAATGACCAACACACGCAGGGCACAGAACATATATAGGGAGTAGAACTGTGGTCCAGTAATGACCCATCCTTTCTTAAACCTTCTTCTTTCTGAACAAAAAAGAAAGATGACAATAATACCAAAGAAATGAGCAGATACTAGTTAGTCTGATCAGTTTGACTGTATTTTAGTGCAAATTACAAGTAATTGGGTATTTTGACATATAATTGTTACTATCAATGTAACTGGACTAACAATAACTTTTTGATTAGGTGCTGATATTTTAATTACACTATCAGTAAATGCTTGGCTTTGTACATAGTATAAGTTTCCTTTACTTACACAAACTTCATGAAGTGTGTGGTCCAGTATTCCAGCTCGAGTTATTTGAGGCTTGGTTGTAGTTTGAATGCAACTGTGTGTTGTATTACTCACTGAATAATTTGTGTGAAAGAATGAAAATTATGGTGACAGGACTACTGAGGGGCATTGCTTGTTTATTTCAGATTTCTTTCCTATAAACAATTCTAGTTTTGGTTCTGTTGACTCTGGAAACCTTTCCATTATTATACCATTACAATCATAAAGTCTATGCAGTATAGCTATGGTAGAATAGCAAGAAATTTCTCTGTATTTTGATTTTAATTAACATATGATATCAGAAAAAAAATCATAGGCAACATACAGATGCAGTGTAATAGTTGTTTAAAAACTATGCATAAATTTCACTGCTTAATAATAATTCAAAATATCTTTAAGGTGTAGGTGTTACATGATAAAGCATTCAACACCTAATATTTACAGAACAGGTTTCCTATAGTTTACACTAAGATGTTATTTCTTACAGAGGAAAAGAAATCCTTTTCTCAAATGACAATTAGCATCCAGGTGCATGGTTTTATTTTGAAAAGAAATTGAAACCTGGGAAAGAGAAAGGGTATCAATGTAGCCAAATGAGCTGTTTCTGAATAATATTCAATCTTCAGTGGATTTACATTAAGTGCTATATCTCTGCATTGTATGTCAAGGTCTCACCTTTGTTCACATTTTTAAAATATTTTGAAAAATTTAAAGGGTTTTATCTAACCTTTTCTATAACTGACAACTGAGGTGAAATGGAGGAGATAAACAGTATTCATATGGAACTGGCAGAACTGCGGAATACTGTTTTTCAACAGACAGAGATGGTTGGCAGCCAGGAGGAGAAAGGGACCTAGTAATCTATACCATATAGAGAGAAAAGAGCCTCATAGGTAAAGAATACACACACACACACACACACAAAAAAGTTATTAGGTTTTCCAAGGCACTGATCATACTAAAGCCTTTTCTAAATTTCAAAAGCTATTTTCTAATCTTTATTCAGACTATTGCATAATAAACAAATGCTTACTTAAGTGATAAACTTCTGTGGTAAACCTAGGTGCAGTGGGTAGTTCCCAATACAGCCACCTTACTGAATTGCTGAGTTCAAGCTGGGAATGGTGCTTTATTGCACAAATATCCCAATTTGCAGATGCTTGGGAGCAGCAGCACTTGTTTCTGAATGTCAGTGTCACATTCGCTCCTTGGTATTTCATTTGCAGCCTGCATTGTAGTTCACTGAAGTCCAGCAAACATAACTTTAAGGAAACTGAGATAAATATTGACTTTTTCTTTTATTGCTGGGACAGGAGGTGGGAGGAGCAGCACTTTGTTATTGCTGCTGAAATACAGGTTTCTATGCAGCTTTGTCACTTCAGTGAATGATGTTTTACTAGCACTGTAACTTCTCATTTCTAATTTTAAAATAGGTTTCCTTTAAGTATCACCTTAAAGTGTTGATCTCCCTCCAAGATTAGACATTGTCAAGTGTATATTTTGTGACATATAATCACCTGATTTCATCCAGTCCACTGCTGAAAAGGGCAGTCCAATTCCATCACCTTCCTTTGCATTGAGTCTAGTGATTGTATAATGTAAGAGCAGTCACTTCATATCTAGAAGGAAACTTATTCTGAGAAAGCCTTTTAATTATCAGCATCAATTACATAGACGTTTTATTGAAGGATATTTTACATGGAGATGTGGATTTGTTGACCAGTAGTACATTCAGTTCTTGATCAGTTCAGTTTCCTTATTTAGTCTGGCAAATTTTATTCTGCAAAAACAACAAAATACCTGTAAAATGCTTTAGAGACTGACAGAATGTATTGCATTGTAATCTCACCTGAATGACTAATAAGCACATCATAAAAATGTCAAAATTTAACACTGATGATTGGAATACCTTCGGGCAATCTGCAGCATTTTAAGAAAAGCCATAGTGCTGGAAATAGTTGTATGTAACTACAAGTCACAATGTCTAAACAAAGAACAAATTTAGTATTTTTAATCTATTAAATACACTTATTAACATGCATTTAATAATATATTAAAACTTCTGGAGAGCCTGAACTTCAGAGATTTATTAGAAAAATACAATTTACAACTAGTTTATTTGGTTAGTAATGAAACATGCTTACTAAATCAGATATTATGAAATGTCTTTTTATTTCTTCCTACAGATGTGCAAAAACTGGCTGATTTGTTTTACTTTCTTGTACCTTGCCTTTTTAATCTTTCTAAAAAATATTTTAAAAAGGGATCTTTATCTGAGGCATTGAATTAAAAATAATTGGGGCCTTATAATGCTGTGATAATGACCAAAGGGGGACAAGAAAGATCAAAGGATGTGAAAATCACTATCAAGCAACAAAAATAACTTTCCACACTTAGTATTTGGCATCAACAAGCAAGTTAATGAGTTGATAAATAATTAAATTAGCTGGCTGATGAAGAAAACAGAAAAGCCTTAATAGACAAAATCTGGTTTCACCTGGGAATAATAAAAATGAGATAACAGTGGTAGTGAAGATATTAGAGTTTCAAAGAGTATCACTTCAAACTGGTGAATTTTATAGTTTTTTAATACACTTACGATGAATAAATATCAACTGGAGAAGTAATGGGAAAGTGGGCTGGAGTTGTAAAAAATTACAAAAGACACTTAAATAAAGTTTCATTAAAATAACATTGTTTGATCTAGACAGAGTAGTTGACAAATTTGTATCGTTTTGTATTTACTATTGTATTCTTTCTCTATATACAAATAATTTTTCTTCTGTGTAGCCAGAAAGGCAGACATTACTTTGAAAGACTGAAAAATCAATACAAAGAAGTTCTTGTTGGTGCTGTATATATACATATTGTAAGCAGACGGACTTAGAAAAGAAATAATTAATAAACTATGACTTTAAGAATTTAATTCAAGAACACTGACATGTGTTCTGGAATGAGGAGGAATTCATGCATGGGAATGAATGTATCTATATCCAGAAAAAGACTTGTATCAGAAATAGGAATTTTTAAATTATGGCTAAAGGCATAACTCAATTAAAAGACTGTTTTTTTTTTTCTTCTTGAACAAGATAGGGTTTTGTACTCACTTTATTTCTAACATTTTTTCCAATTGCTTGAAGTATTGAAATTTTGTTAATATCTTTTGAGTTTGTATAAATGAAAGTCTTTTTTCATAAATAACATCTTTATAACAGCTTAAAGTTTGTGATTATATGTTTGTAAAAATGTCACTTAAGAGAATAGGACAATTGCAATTAGGATGCTTCAAAAAAAACCTAGTTCTTGGAGCTGTGAGGCATTGCCTTTTAGGATACTATTTTTGGACTGAGCCAATGAAGTGGTATTAGCAAAAAAATCTCATCTCATCAAAATACTAAAATTTGATGGCTTTTTATAAACTTTTGACATATCTGCGTTATCTCCCCTTTGTTCCTATGTCTGGGAATTGCATGTAATGAGGTAGATGCCATTAAAATGAATCTGATTCGGAGGTGCATGTGAGCTGGCTTTGGATTCAGGTTGATGGCAGTGTCAATAGGATACTTCAAAGCAGGATTCCTAGCAGCTTAGGAAGAAATGTCTACTTTGGCTTCTTTATTAATGTCACACTTCTTACCACAGAAAGTTATTACTATTTGTCTATTGAATATTGAAGTACTCCATTGCTGCACATTTAGATGAGCCTTGAGAATTCAAATTCAGCCTAGCAATGACAGGAATCCATACTATATTGGCATGTAACACGCCTTCCTTTTGTAGAGAGCTTGTTTCATACAAAAACAGTTGTTACATTCATTAGGGTTTGCATGCAGCCAAGCAAAAGCAGTTAAAATTTAATGAAGAATTGATGGAAATGAGTATCTCCACTAGTCTGAGAGAACGACTAGTCTTTCAATTCTACTGTAACATTCAATGCCGTACTTGTGTATGAAAGCAATAAGTTTTTCAAAATGAGGTGATTTTAAGTGGTACCTTTGCACCTGTGTTAATCACTAATACACTAATGAGTCCTCATAAAATGAAATAGTTTGAAAAGCAATTAGTTACTTTCAGTGAGTTATGTCAAATAACTTTGATCTCCCTTGTTTATTCCCAGCAGCCTATATTGATGAGATATTCAGAACTGAACATTTTCCATTGTGAGATTATATTATTTTAAATTCTGCCCAAAAGAATATATTCTTGTTACTATTACAAAAATCTTGCACACATATATACTCAGAAGTACACCAATTCAAAATAGCTGAATGCTACATACTCCAGACGATTCCTCCCACATATCCTATGAAAATTCCATCGTGTACTAAAGTTAAAATAAAGGCCTTACATTGCAGTAGGAGGCTATTAATCATTTCTAAATAGAAAAGACCCTATTAATTTTTTCATATTTGGGGAGTTTTATAATGGCCAGTTACATGAAAATCAGTATAGATATCATAGCTTCATTTCAATAAAAATCAAGAAGTTATCTTTCTTTATTATCATAACTCAGTTGCACTCTTAGGGAGCAATTTCTGTGCTTCATATCCTCAGCTAGCTAAACAAAATTACCTTTAAATATTCAATGTGTCATCTAAGAAATACTGAAAGGTTTATGTGAGCCACGTGGTTTAAATGTTCCTCACACAATATATGTGGGCTACTCGGGAAGTGTAAATTAATTTATGTTTATACCACTTCATATTAACAACACTACCATGAACGTAGTCATATTACTAATATTTTCTTCAAAATATTTAAATTACAAATGTATTCTAAGTCAGCAAATGAACATATGCCAGGCTTTGTTTTAAGTGGTTGGCAAAACGAAATGCTGCATTATTTGCCAAAGGACTTTTTATCCATCCAACAAAACTCTTGAGCATCTGGGGCTTTTAAGGGCACAGCCCTCCTTTTTTACAGATTCACTTTTTAATTTTTAAAAATTTCATACAATCATGAAAAATTCTGGTGTTGGCAAGACTTTATTACATAAATGGAATTCAGTGTATAACATTTTAAACTCACTGAAATAACTGCAGCAGAAGAACAGTTTTGCATTTTGCCTCCTGTTGGAAATCTCCAGGTCCTCAACACCCCCGCTCTGGGGTTTGATGCGGTTAGGTGTTTCAACACCTAATATTTACAGAACAGGTTTCCTATAGTTTACACTAAGATGTTATTTCTTACAGAGGAAAAGAAATCCTTTTCTCAAATGACAATTAGCATCCAGGTGCATGGTTTTATTTTGAAAAGAAATTGAAACCTGGGAAAGAGAAAGGGTATCAATGTAGCCAAATGAGCTGTTTCTGAATAATATTCAATCTTCAGTGGATTTACATTAAGTGCTATATCTCTGCATTGTATGTCAAGGTCTCACCTTTGTTCACATTTTTAAAATATTTTGAAAAATTTAAAGGGTTTTATCTAACCTTTTCTATAACTGACAACTGAGGTGAAATGGAGGAGATAAACAGTATTCATATGGAACTGGCAGAACTGCGGAATACTGTTTTTCAACAGACAGAGATGGTTGGCAGCCAGGAGGAGAAAGGGACCTAGTAATCTATACCATATAGAGAGAAAAGAGCCTCATAGGTAAAGAATACACACACACACACACACACAAAAAAGTTATTAGGTTTTCCAAGGCACTGATCCTACTAAAGCCTTTTCTAAATTTCAAAAGCTATTTTGTAATCTTTATTCAGACTATTGCATACAGGGTGGGCCATACAGGGTGGAATAAATAGAACTAAATAGATTTTGTATGTCTAAAGTATATACGCAGGCATGTGTTTATCATTTGATTATTAAAAATTAGTTCATTATTGATCATGGTAATTCTTTGGTTCATATCTTCTCTCTTTTTATATGATACTGAAGACAAAATAACAAAAGCTAATTGGAAAAGACCATGGAATATTCTACAGAAGCTACCAAGGGACACTCTGAAATACAGAATTAATGAAAGACATACTAAAATAAAGAGATGCCACAAGACATGATCATGCAGTGTAATGCATTTTGGAATCTGTTACCTGCCACATAAAATATATAAAAAAAAGAAAGAAAAAAAAAGAAAAACTAGATATTTTAGAAACAATAGTCAAAGGTTCTGATATTCCCACTTGAACAAAATGGATCTGACTTTCCCTTATGCAAGAGAATGTGGTTTGTTAGACATTTCGTATACACACAATTTGCTTTTGTGTCTTTCCAAATAAAACACCAGTGTGTGATATCTAGAAACATTGCATACTCTAGCAGTTTTCTCTAACCCATAATCAGGAGAACTATATTAAAAAAAAAGCTTTTTTTTTTTTGCTTTTCCTCATTTCATTAAGACAGTATTCAAGTCAAAACAAGATCTTTAAAGCAGTTTTCAGGAAACAAACACTGGCAGAAGACACTTGGTTGTACTTGCTTCAGTTGGGGGAAGAAAACATATAAATAAATAGACTGAACTGGGCGAAGGACACACTTCAGGGAATGTCTTGATTCCTTAGCTCTTGGTTCATCTAGTTTCCAGTTTAGGGTGGCATGTGTTACGTGCTGCAGTTGTATGCTAGAGCCATCAAGAGAGTGTGTGTTACTGGCTTAGACTATATCCTTCAGTTTTGACATCTAAAGTTAAGTCAATTGTATCTCTATGTCTTAATTTTAGATTGTTTTAGTAAATGTAGTATGTCTGCACTTCACATTCAAAATGAACAAATTGTTTGGAGGAGTGCAGTAGGCAAAAAAAAAAAAAAATTCTAATGTGAATTGTGAAAGGTGCCAGATAATTGTGTGTGTGTGCCTTTACATCAGAAATGTGACTTTTGAACTCTCAAGCAGCAGCCTGCTACTTGTTAGCCCCAAATGGCTGTATGTTTTGATAATGCTTGGACCAAACAAAAATGACTGGTCCTGAATCCTACAAATAATTTTTAAAAATGAGACAGAACAACCAATTAGGGGTATGCATAAATCCTGCTTTTGCATATATGCTATCTAGATTGAGAAAGAAAGCCCTAAGAAGTAAGTGAAGGCATTGACTGGAAGTGGGATTTTTGGGCAAGATATCTGGGAAGTGGGTAAGATACTGGAGATCAGAGAGATGCATAGCGAGAAATGCCAGGGCAGTCCCAGGACCTTGGCTGCTGACACATAAGCTGTGAGCAGCTGCACAGCAGGAACCAACACAGCTTTCTAGCTGAAAAGCAGCAGTCCCCTGCTTGGGAAGGGGANTCCTGCTTTCGCATATATGCTATCTAGATTGAGAAAAAAATGTGATTTTAGGGCCCTAAGAAGTAAGTGAAGGCATTGACTGGAAGTGGGATTTTTGGGCAAGATATCTGGGAAGTGGGTAAGATACTGGAGATCAGAGAGATGCATAGCGAGAAATGCCAGGGCAGTCCCAGGACCTTGGCTGCTGACACATAAGCTGTGAGCAGCTGCACAGCAGGAACCAACACAGCTTTCTAGCTGAAAAGCAGCAGTCCCCTGCTTGGGAAGGGGAGATATAAGGAATATAATACTGAGACAGAGGGAGGAGTGGAGGGAAAGTGGTGCCCTCCACCTAGGCAGGTAGGATAAAAGCTTTTCATGTCAGAGAATCCATATTTTTGTATTGAGATTTGAGGACTCTATCTAACAAAGTGACTATGAGGTTGAGTTTTGTCCAACAGGAATATATGCAGTGGTTTATGCAATGAGGATAAATATATCACTTTTATATTATGCAATTAATATTACTCCTGTAAATTTAAGCTGGCAGGATTACCTTCTGTAGAGGAATTGATTAGGCTTTTACTTCTCCCACCCAACTGTTCAAGACTGTCAATAAATCTTTAATATTTAGGAAATACTTGATTAGCAATTGTACTCGTTTACCTTTTATAGTTATGCGGTAAGCTTAGGTGTGCAGAAGATGCTGTTGTTGATCCAGTGTTTGATATCATATTGCCAGGCTATTTATTACAAAACAAGAATGTGACTTAAGAAATGCAGGATTACAGAAGAGGACATACCAGGAGTTTTCTCTCAAATTTTTAAATGCTGAATACTCCTCTCTATTTGTAATCTATTTCCATGTCTTCTCCTTCAAGAAAATATTCTTGAAGGTACAAGTTTTGCTGTTCTTAGTACTTTTTAGAAATTGTGAGACTACTAGAGTTAAATATCTGATATAAGATTACCTGACGTAGGTGGGAATTACAGCCTCAGTGATACAGTGGTATTGAAAGCATAAAAAGTCTATTAAGATCAATCATCTTGCCAAAGCGAACTTGTACAAAGTGTATTACTAGGAGGGAGAATAAAAAGGAAATGCATGAAGGCAAGGAGGCTTGGGAGACACCCTCTAAAACTGCTGACTAAAAGCACTTTTTAGTGAAAGTGCTAGAAACACATTCCAAAACAAACAAAGAGCAAATATAGCAGAATGGTTCAAAGAAAAATGCTTAGGAAGAATTTGTTGCCTTCTGGCTAGAGATGGCATTGAAAGTAGCATGGACACAAGTTGATTAAGTTGCTGTCAACATATTTGGCCTCAGGAATTAGTTTCTATTGATTTACAGTTTACAGTAAAGAGAGGAAAGGCAAAAACTTATGAAAAGAACTGTATTCAGCAAATTCTATTAGCATATTCACTGCAAAGGATGAAAAAAACAAGATGGAATTAATCTAAGAATAAAGTCACATCAAAAGACTCTACTAGAACCAAAAGTGACCTTTCTGTTGCAAGCTTACCAGAAAAATGAAAGCACAACTAATAAATTATGATCTCTTTCCTTTCTGTATCCTTAATGTTGTGACACATCTTGCTAGTCAATATTTCAATGAATAGTATTTATTATATAAAATCAATGAGTTGTTAAAAACAAAATGTGATTGTTTCATTCATAAGATTTGGCAGAACTACATGCAACTCTTCATAGGTTGTGCAGAAAGAGTGGTGTCACTGGAGGGTGTTAATGGAAATGGGCAAGCTGCAGAGATGGAAAAATTTCTGCTTCCTTCTTATTTGTCCCAAAGTGCTCCTTTATAATAAAACCTCTTTCTTCATTAAGTTCCTATCATCAGTCAGAAGTGAAGATTTTCAAGAGTCCTTTAAGGATTTAAGAGCAAAATACAATGGATTTCTAATCGTAAATCCTTCAAGACCACTAGAAAAATCTCTCTCTGCTTCTGAACAGTGCTAAAAACAAAAGCTGAAGTAGAAATAAACCTCCTTTAATAGAATTTATGAAAACAAACAAAATGAAACAAATAGAAAAAATGAAAAACAGGTAAGGAATTAGACATGATATTTCAAAAAAAAAGTTAATGGTAGGTTTCTTAGAATATGATTTCTTCCTTGAGAAGCATTTATCATCATTGATAAAGAAAGAAATAGTGTCATTTTTTCATATCATGTAACAATGTAATTTGTTGCAGACTCATAGTAAGCAACATTATATTTAAAAAGAAATTTATGGTTAAAGAAAGAGAGATGAGAAAAACTCAGCATAGAGTGCTAGTAGAATATAATTTACTAATGACAGACCAAGCATCCATAAAACATACTTCTGCATAAATCAAACACATTTCTTTAAAGGAGGAGAAAGAGAAGTCTGTAGAAGTCTTTCATGCAGATTGAATAGACTTTATTTTTTTTCCTCAAGGAAAAGCAAAGCAAGCAATACTGTCTGTTTCAAAAGTGCTATGGGATTTATAACTGTAAAATATAAGATAAGAAATTATAGTGAACAGGGGTTTGAAACATTGTCTAGGGGTCTATCATTATGTATGCAGGACAGACATTGAAAAGTATTAAGAAATTTAGGAGAACGGAGAGTCTACTATGAAAAAGAAGAGTTAAACATTTTCTAATTCCTTCAAATAACACTGTAAGTAACTAGCTTGGAGTAAGGTAAATTCATAAGTTAAATATTCTAACAGAAGTTATTCAATCTGCACTTACATTCCATGGTGTGACAGATAACAATACTGCAAGTCAGTGTCTCTGAGAAGATGTGGCGATCATAAGAGCTAATAAGGTGGTTGCAGAAGTATATCAGAACAATACCAAAAACACTGCACCTCACTGTCTGCTGAGCTATAGCAAAGCTGAATAGTTTAGATAAATGTAGACTCACAAAGGTGAAGTGCTGGATGACTCAATCATATTATCCACAGAAGCAGATTTCAGGAAGGATGAATCATGGAATCCCATCATCACAGGCAACCCTTCACATACTACTTCACATAATAATTGTCTGAACTAACAATTCTTTTCACAGATTTTTTAATAATGTGTTTACAACTTCAGGAACTTTCTTGCTTGTTTGTTTGTGTATGAAGCTTCTTTACTGGAAAGTTACTACTTCAGGATGTATTTCTGTAGGACAGTTTTTTTCCATTTTCTGCAGTCTCAGTGGATAGTTTCTGCAGGGCTTTGTAATTCAGCATAAATGTAACGGAACTTTTATCCACCATGCAAGCTTTCCCTTTAGGCACAGTTATTTTCTGCTTGGTAACAGTGTACCTAGATCTTATTCATGTTTGCTGATAAGCAAATAAATGATATACAAGAATGTAAGTATAAATTCCTCTTAAAACTTGAGGTCACTAGTGAACTTTTTATTTTGAAGGGCTCACACATCTCTAAACAGAAACTGTCAAAAATACTTCAAAGGCAAGGAAATATTCTCAGTAAAATATTTTCCAATCATATCATTCCAAATTGCGATACCCTATTCAAAAACATATTTACAATTCAGGCATATCATCTCTGAACTCACAATGGTACATCCAGTCTTCAGTGTATGCTAACTGAAATACAAAGATAATGTAAAACAGCCATCAGCATCTTTTTCCCTGGAGATAAAAGCAAAATAATTAATTTGTCAACTGATAATAACCACTTGGTTTTTTTTTTCTGGAGTGCTAGTACAGACAATAGATTATTTTTGCATTAGCAACTTAGTGTACATTTCAAACAAAAAGAGAAAACAGAAATTTTCTAGAAATAAAGAGTGACATTCTGGGCAGGGCAAAGCACGTTTTTTTTTTTTTTTTCAATTTAATCTATAGCATATTCTAGAAATCATCCTAGGCATGCTCCTGACTTTCTGGTCATCTGTGATTCTGAAGGAGAAAATGAAAAAAGGAGAAAATCTACTCTATTGTTGTTTTCTCTGTAAAAAGGGAAGTTTCCTGCCAACTTACAGAAACGCTTAATTTTATAGATAAAGAGGTATATTAAGTCAGCTAGTTCACCTATATTCCTTGAAAGGGAAGTATTGTCTATTTGTAAACTGTAGTGTGTTGTTCAGGCATTTTCAGATGTCCTTAAAATATAAAGAAAGAAAAATCTTTTTCAGAAAAATATAATCAATGGAAATATAAAATCGATACTTAGCAGAAAGTATATAAAATCCAGAGGTGTAAAAGAGAGACGTGTACAAAACAAACAAATGACTCTACTATATTAAAAACAGGTTTTTTAACTAAGTTGGACTAATGATGGGGAGCACTGTGGATGCTCAGAAAGAAAAAAATACCAAGAAAAACGTTTTAGTAAAAATTCCTCAGCTTGTTCTGTCTGGGTCCAGTTAACTGTATCTCAAAAACTGCTGAGGCAGAAACAGTATCTTTGCTGAACAATAATAAAAAGCATCCCACTGTCCGCAGCCAGTGCAGGGCACCTCGGCACCTCGGCAGTGCCTGCCCCAAAACCCTGCAGTTTATGCCAGACACATGGATATGTATCAAAATTAATTACAGTGAAAAAGTTGGGTTTTCTTTTCTTGAAAAGAGAAAAAGAGAAAAGGGAGATTAATTTTAGTTTTGTAAATTAAATGCAGAACAGTCCAGTTATGATGCTCAGTGTAGGGGAAAAAAAAATCTGGCAAGTTCCTATGCTCCAAACAACGTATAGTCTGAGTTCCTCTAATGAATAAAGAATTCCTAAGTAAGCCTAAATTGGCTTACTTAATCTTGTCCTCAGAAAAATGAGAAATATTGCAGAAGTGCAAACCAACTTTAATACATTAAAAAAGAATGGATCTTCCTCCAAAACTTGAAAAATGTTGAGGTTTTCATATTTCATTGAATCTGTATCACTTTCGTGCTCTATAGAAAAACAGAGGAAAAAAAAGAGATTTAAAACTGAAAGAGTATTTTTGCTACATTTCTAGTACAAATTAAGATTATAGTACAGAGGCATGTTCTCATAAAAACAGTTCCAGAAATCAGAAGTATTCAGCAAAGACTTTTTTTTTGTGAGTGATGATTATAGATATATTTCATGTTACATTTTAGGATGGAA
Organism: Crypturellus undulatus; assembly: GCA_013389825.1. Lineage (NCBI taxonomy): Eukaryota > Metazoa > Chordata > Aves > Tinamiformes > Tinamidae > Crypturellus > Crypturellus undulatus. Next base: position 369,835 of record VWPW01020126.1, read on the forward strand.
CCTTCACCATGGCACAATTTAAATAATATAAATGCATTTTAACTGCATTACACCTTGTTCAGGGAGTAAGTATGTCAAAAAAAAATGCACATCTGCATGGCTGAGAAGAGATTTACAAGTAAGAATGTTGAGGAGAAGAATTAATGAATTTGAATCTTGACTGAGTCAGAATTAAAAGAATATGGAAAGCTTCAAAAAATGCCAATTGTTATGCCTTTTAGCTATATCTCCATAGAGATGTATATCTCATATGTGGCATGTATGTATGTTTTCAGGAGAGGCATGCAGTTTTAATAAAGCAAAAATTAACTGTCATGTCCAACTACTTGTCATCTTTAACACTGAATATTATCTCTTTGCGTATGTTTGTTTCATCTGGCTTCTTCCTCCAGTGTTTGGCCCTTACTGTGCCTAAATTAAAGGGCCTGTTACTATTTTCTTCCGATTAAGTGCTTGCTTCTGTACAGATTTCATTTTGAAACAGAAGAAAACAGATTGAAATGCACCTCTAAAAAGGCCTGAATGCCAGCGCATGCCAATTTGAACACGTTCTCTTGTGGTTTCCGGTGGAATTATCCTATTCCTCTCTAATACCTAGTACCCCCTGCAGGGAGCCGGGCCAGGGAGCTGAGCTGAAAAATAACCCAGCACGGGAAAGTGATTGCAGCTACCCTGAGTGGTTCCGAGATCCACGTGACTGCAGTGCCGCATGAGCCCCGCTGCCCGCCGACAGGCAGGGCAGCAGCAGACACAGAGGCAAATGTAAAGGCAGATTACGTCAGCCCGGGCGGAGATTATACAAAGCCCTGAGGAACTGCATCCCGAATCTTTACTGTGTAGCATTTTACCTGGTCCTCAGTGTGTTACTCCTTCCTGTTAAATGTTTCTAACCTCTTTAAAATGTCAGTGTTTATTCCATAGTCTACGATCAGTCTCACAGTGCCATATAAGAAACTACATCCCATGAACTTCTTATTCACAGATTTATATATTCAACGACCACATCACCCTTTCTTTTCCTACAGTGTTGTAAAGGGAGTTATGTATCACCATTATAATTTGTAATTATAATTTATTTATTTGTAATACTCGTCCATTCTGAAAACACAGCCTTCATTATTTACTTGTTGGGTTTACCTTGCTTTTGCTTTAGCAAACCTAGCTGGCTTATCACAGAAACGGTCTTGTTCCACATGGTTGCTGTAGCTACCATTTTCTCATAAATTGCCATGGTGTTTTTCCATAGGTAATTTTGGGGTTATTCTGGAGATCTGGTGAAAAGTTTGAAAGATGTTATGTTTAGTAAAATTCTGGTAAAATGTTAATACCAACGATGTTTTATTGCGATCTTTTATTGATCTTTATATCTATTGAGGTTTTTTCCTGAATTATTTTTGTAAATGAAGTCTGCTCTTAATTTACATGTAGCATGGCTTATAGTTAGCATGGTTATTTTTTCCAAGTACAACAGTATTAAAAATGAAGCCTAAGCCTTGACTCTTAGTTTGTTCTAAGCGGGATCACATTAAGGCTGATTGAAGTGAGGTTTCTTGGAGTGCTAAGATGTTTTACAGAAATGTAATGTGAATTTAAAGGTGTCCTACTGCTTTTTTACTTTGTATATCTATTTTTTTCATAGATTTGTTCATTTTGAAATAGCAGAGTAATAAGGAAAGTGAAGTTTAATATACACAGCACAATGGGTTTAGCGTTCTGTTTGTGAGTTTCTAGAATAATCCAATTTATGTTTCTCCAGTTGGTTTTTCCAGTTTGAGAACATTTTTCTCCTCCCCTCTGCCCCATTCTGTGGGGAACATCTTAATGTTTGTCTTACACATTTTCCCTTTGTTTCATATGTTCTCCTGCAGTGATGGAAATGAAAAATGCTCTTTATAATTTGGTGGTGAAGTAGAACGGTTTTTAATTTGTGCCTTCTCCAAATTTTTTTCCTAGTAATAGTTATTGTTTTCATTGGTGGCAAATGCAATTTATTTTATCTAGAGCTTCTCTTTTTCTGGAAGTTTGTATTAAATATTAACCTAATACAGCCATACCACCACCATAAATGATTAAGTGTACTATAGTAATTCAAACATCTTACGCTTTCCAGGTGAATAAAGTCCTAACTCTAAAGACTGCTATAATGAAGTATGATATATTTGCATTTCAAAGCAATAACAATGACAGCAATGAAAAATATTTCACAATTCACATTTTTGTAAGATCAGTTATGGCTTTAATCTTTATTGTAGTGTCACCTGCTACTGCCAGTATGCTTAAACATCTTTCACTGTTTACCTGTAGTATTAAGAAATTTTTATTCCTATGCATATCACCTGTAAAAATCATTCTCAGTTTCACAGAAATATGATGTCGAGCGCAAATCTGGAGGCATTCTCTTAGCCTGTTTACTGAAGAAACATATTTTATTTAGTCTATCTGTCATTTTCTAATAACTTTCTGAACTCATTGGTTAATTTTAAACAATTCTAAATTAAATTATGTCTTTGCAAACATCAAGAAAATTGCCACCTACTTGTAGACTAGAGACCTAAGTTAGGCATCCATTGAGAGATGGGGAGGCAGAATTCTATTTATGTATTTTCTTTAGGACCAGCTCTCCAAAAGCACACACTTTATCATCATCTAATTAGCTTGGACTAATTATGTGGCTGCTCTCTCTTGCCTAGTACAAATAGGTAGAAATAAAAGCTTTGCAGCAGACAGACTTTCTAAGCAACAAAGTATGTGAAGACACAGTTGTTATTGCTTCCACTGTTCAGAATCAGCCAGGTTTTCTTTCTTGCATTATTTTTGCTGATTTAAGTTACACAAGTATGAAAGAAAGATTTACTTAAAAATATCTCTTGGTTTTGAGTGGCTTTTATTTTTCAGATAAAAAAGTGCTGCTGTTTTCAGGAGCAGTAAAACTACCAAGACTTTGAAAAGGATCAATATAATAATGACTTAATAATAAGAATCTGAAAGTACTTATGTCCCATTGCTTTATGTCTTATACAATATAATAGTTGCAGCAAAGTTGTGTTTGTATAAATCATATAAATTAAAGATTCATGTGCTCTGGCTATTGTGACTAGAATATGAAATGTTTGTGCATTGAAAGATCCCACACTTATTACTAAAGCACTGATATGCTGTTACTTAGTTTCTTTAAAAATATATTGAAAATATCAAAAGTCAGCTAGGGAGCATGTTTGCTAATATTTTATCATTACTCTTTTATTTAGAATATACAGACCTAAGAAAGATAGTGATCCACCTAGTAGCATCAGTTTACGTGAACATGTGATCTATTCAGATCAGGACTTGAAACACTGGTCTGTAACTGTGTTGCTTTTCAGCAGGCAAAACTAGTAAAAGGTTGTTAATGTCAATTCTGCAAATCAATCCCTTTAAGCTGAATTCTTTTTTAGTGACTTGGAAAATTTGGTGCAAATCTACTGCCTGTGACCAGCTAAGGCTGTGATCAGCTAAGTCTGAAATAGCAGCATATTTGTCGTATAGCTCGTATTAATATGTCTTTGCTTGGGTAGATGACATGTTTGTATACGTGTATCACAGTCCTAAAAGACTGTTAATGTATCTTATAACTCATGAGGATATACAAATACATTCTCTGGTTTATATCAGTCCAGCTGTAGGATTTCTGCTAGAGATGGCTCACATCTGATCCACTGAGATAGGCAAGTATGTACTGACTGGCTGACTCTGTAACATGCAAACCCATCTTACGTGGAGGCTCAGGGGTAGTGACAGTCACTGTGTTTAAAGAAAATTTCCAGCTGTGAAAAAAATAACTTAAATCAAAAACAGTATTGTCCTTTTAGGAATAAAGTTGTTTTTGAGTGTTGAGTGATCCAAATTCTGTCTGTTAATCAGGCTTCATAGACAAGGTGGTACCTAGTTTGTGAAACCTTGATGAAGTGTTGCATGCATGCATGAGATGATGAAATGTTATGTCCAATATAATGAAATGATACTGGTTGAGAGTACCTGTTTGTGTTTGGGATAACTTAGGTTTCTGAAAAATTAAGCTTCTAAATAGCTGGGTAGAGTTTCTGTGAATGGTTGGTTCCCTTTCACCCCTTACTCTAAATTTTATTTAAAGTAGCTATGCCTTATTTTTAGGGCCCATTTGTTTTCCATTTCCCTCGCTCATCTTACAGAACATATTTATCAAAAAGCAGGCTTACCCTTGGAACCATTACAGCTTCACATATGTTCATAATTTGTAAGCTGCACTTCCTTTCTGAAACTACTTTTCTTCTAAAGGTAATAAATACTCTCTAGCTCTCTGGTAATTCTAAGCCATTAAAAATTCCTTTGAGGTACAGGTATTTACAGCTTTCAGCTCTTATATAAAGCAAGTTGCTATATAGAGAAGCAACTTACATCTTAACATCTTAAAACTTGGTTCGCTTTCAAAAGTGAGGAGACTCATGTTAGAGCAATCTGTTCATCATACAGTCACTCAAATGCTGAAGTTTTCATTTCTTTTATGAAGTAGTTTTCAAAAATGAATAGTATGTCCTTTCTTTTCTTCCCCCTGCAGAATCATATAATACAGATCTTCTTTTTGAAGTAAAGTATTTCCAGTTATTGAAAAAAAAAATAGAAAGTGCCTACAGTTTAGGAAAATTCTTTCTTAATTCTGAGTTAGATATACTGTGAAAGTAGTTCTCAGATTCATACAAAGAAAGGAAATAAGCAAAAGAAAGTGGCAGAAGGATGAAAGAGGAATAAGTTCACTCACTACCATAGATGTAAATCAGTAGATTAATTTCAGAGTCTTTGCAAAGCCTCTTGCATATAAGTAGAGTTATGGTATACAGGAATGTATGGTTAAATTGCAGTATAAACTCGGGAATTTACAAGATTGAAGATAGAGCACTCTTTATATATGACAGAGATCATAAAGCTAGGCAGGAACTGCAATTTTCACAAAGTAAATACAGGCCTACTTGCCATTGAAATCAAATGTCTAACGGGTTATGCAACAAGGAAAGCACCAAATCATCTCGAACATGTAACTGAAAGATTTCTTTACCTTCTAACTCTGTCAAATAAAGGAAATTCATTCTGTGCAATACCTTGCTGTGATTTATTTGGCCACAAGTAAGTGTTTCTTTTTGTCTTCGTATACGCCTAAATTTCAAATATAGCCCCATATATGAGCTTAACTGTGAGTCAAGGAAATTCAGAATAAATGCAACTCCCTAGGGCTGACTTGGAGACAGAAACCCAGAATATAGGTACTGTGGATTCAGAGATTCAGACATAGGACAAAGATTTTGGCTGCTGCCTGGTTCTTTTAGCCTTAGTGCTAAAATTGTCCCATTTGCTGTTTTTATGCTTTTCAAAAGATTTATAAAATATATCTGTGTATCACTTAAATAATTCTGAGATTTGCTGATTTGATGAGATTTGATTTTTTCAATTAAAAAAAAGGTATCACAGCAATGTAAGAATCAGTGACCCCAGGAGCCCTTACAGTGCTTAAAGGGACTAATTAATTAAACAGACTTGAATAGAACAGCATGAAACAGAAGATATTTCAAGTACCTCCCCCCCGCCCCCATCCCTGTTTCTGCACCATGGTGACTAATGTTTATTAAGTCCCCATAGTGAGATACTGAGAGATTTTTCTCGAGATCTCGTGCTGTTTTAAAAGGAAACAATGGCTTGTGGTTAAGTCAACTCATGCTGAGATACATTAACTGCACCATGTTATCAGCTGATAATGGTGCTATTAACACATGTTGCCCACTGTGTATATTTGTGAATTAGGATGTTTCCTTGTTAATCGAATTGAGCCATTTTATTTGAAATGGCAAGTATCGGGGACTTGGACACCATTTGAGGGAACAGGATGAGGAATGCAGCCACATTTGTTTCTTTTTGGTGAGTATATCGTCTTTAAGATTCAGGAAGTACATTTGTTTTTAATCCATTGTCTTGTACTGAATCTTCACTGAGAGCACTTCATGGGTAAAGGAGAATTCTTGCAATTAAAGAAAAATGCAGAAATATGGACTGGAGCATCTATCATATGAGGAAAGACTGAGTGAGCTGGGCCTGCTTAGCCTGGAGAAGAGAAGACTGAGAGGATAAGTACCTGAGGGGAAAATGTAGGGAGGATGGGGCCAGACTCTTCTCCGTGGTGGCCAGTGATAGGACAAAGGGTAATGGGTGTGATTTGAACCACAGGAAGTTCCACCTTCATGTGAGGAAGAACTTCTTGACAGTGAGGGTGACAGAGCCCTGGCACAGGCTGCCCAGAGAGGCTGTGGAGTCTCCTTCTCTGGAGATCTTCCAAGCCTGCCTGGATGCCACCCTGTGCCATGTGCTCTGGGTGTCCCTGCTGGAGCAGGGGGGTTGGACCTCTCTAGAGGTCCCTTCCAACCTCAACCCTTCTGTGATTCTGTGATTATAAATCCTGAATATTTGGGATGGGTGATTATCCAATACAACGGGAAATAATGACTCTTATAGTGCATAATTAAAAGGGAATACTTAAGTATATATTTTTTTCTTGATAAACATGTCCAGGACCTAGAGGCATTCATGTCACCTGGGTAAGGTCTGCACTAACATTTACTGAGCGATAAGCTCTTAGGCAGAAAAACAAATTCTGGGCAGCACATAGGGCCCAGACATACCCATACATGGGCCCAGAGATAGGGCCCATACACTTAGGGCCTGCAGTAATATGGATATTGGCAAACACACAAGCACAGCTCCTGCAGCAAGTCTGCGGCTGTAAGAGTTTTAGTGGGGCTGGGAAGGCTTGATACTTGCCCTCTTATGGGACAGACAAAAGTGTATTAAAAATGCGTTTCATGTCAGGTGGAACTTGCAGGACCTTGGGGTTAACAAAAAGTCCAGTTTATTATTGTTCCTTAGAGGAGAGGCTAAGATAAATGCCCTTCCTGTAAACTCAACACAATACAGTATAAGCCTATCCAATCACATGTTTTTTACACATGACCAACGGAAACAAAATGTACAGTTCGTAACATCACTAATTCAAATACTGCTGACATTTTCATGCTACATTTGCTTCATCCTGGAATTGAGCCTATGGTATAAATAAGTATGTAATCCTTCTCCAATTATACAGAAACAAATGATGGTACAGTTACGCAATTAAAAATGCTTCGTATGCTTTCTCATATATGAGATACATATGTACTTAATGCTTAATTGGTAAACATACAGTAATAAAGCCAATGCAATATTTTTCATCTGTGACCACTTTGTTAACTTGAAGTAAATTGAAGTTGTTTTTTTTTAAATTGATACTGAAACAATCCAAGGTATACTATTCTAGAGAAGTAACTCCCTGAAAGAAATCCATTTCTTCCAGCTTTAATTAAAATTTACTTGCAGTTTCATAAATTTTCCTGAAAATTTTTCCAGATGAAAATAAGATAATTTTTTAGTTACTGAAATGGAAATAGGTACATCTGACTGGAATGCAGTTTGAGATTGAGGTTAATAATATTGTTCATGTCTTCTGATTTTTTATGCAAAGAAGGTACAGGTGCACAAGCACACATGTGCTGCTATTGAACAATATTATATAATCCATGTCACAGCATAGTAACTATTCACATTTCAGCACCGTAGAAGTATAAAACCAGAATGTCTGAAAGGTACATATCTTAGTAATTATCCTATAGAAGAGTGAAGAGTGGTCTTGCCAATTAGCTTTCACCAGTTTTAAAGAAAGACTGGATTATCTTTCCAGTTTTATTTCCAAATATTCTTTGAGGCCTTGGCCATATTGCTTATCCTCTCTTTGAGTGAGATATTCATTTATGTAATGGGCATAATAAGTTTTTTCATCCATCAGGCCCACTTGTATTTCTTTTTTTATGTGCCTTCTTTCTGTATATTTTCTTAGAAACAATTGCAGTGCAACACGGATCTCTAGCTAAGCTTCTGAACATTTTGCTGATGAAAATAAATTAAGAGAATGTCATGCTCAGTGCAGACAGTTGTGTTTGAAGACACTATGTTTATCTGACTGCCCTACCGTTTCCGTGAATCTTCTGGTTAGCTAGAGAAGCTATGAGGAGTTGGGCCTTAGCTGTTCTTTATTTTTCCTAGAATATACAATTTAAGTCCATCAGTCCTGTCAGACCTGTTATAAAAGCAAAAGATTTTTTTCTCTTCTGTTTTTTTTTTCTTTTTCCTTTCCTTTCTTTGCCTTGCCTTGCTTTTGCCTGCCTTTCCTTGCCTTTTTTTTTTCCCCTGAAGCATACTGCAGCCATAGAGTACATCCTACAATACAGAGATACGACTATAGGAAATTTAGAAATAGAACTAAAGCTGGATGTAGGATTATAGTCCTTTCCTAACATACAGCACTTCTTATACTATCAAACCCTGAACATTTTCCTGCCTTGAATAGTGAAGTGTTTCCTCCCTAACTCCAAATGTTAAATATGAGGACAGGTTTAGTAAACAACCTACAAGGATTTTATATATATAAACATATATAAGTATATAATAGGTATGTATATATATATAAAATAGAAAGGATTTTCAGTTGCTATAGCTTATCTTTATTTATTATACCAACCAGCATGTTAATAATATTTTGATTAATGCTGCTGTAGTAGACAACGCCTAGATATAATGTGCTTCCTGAGGAATAAAAGGCATCATACATTATTGGTGCTAAGTCTAATCGAGGGGCAAAATTCAAGCTTCTATGTAAATTCTTTCTTTTATGTAAAACCTTTTTAAACCTACATGAAAGGTATTTTATGCAGAAAACACAAATATAAAAGAATTTGTAGCAAGTAGGTTCTTTTAGGTTAGCATCAGTATAGTTTGTACGAATTTATACATTACGTAACAGTGCGAGACATCTGTACGGGATCGTGCTACACAGTAGTATTTAAGCAACTGTTTCAGAATGGCACAGTGACGTCCATTTTAAAATCCTGAAGTTGTTGCCTTTTAAACTGCTTTCTAAAATGGATTTTAAATAGTGTCTTCAGATATTCCATAAATACTAATATTTGCTAAGAATAAAACAAAGTTTGTTTTTTTTTTCCAAGATGTGTATCACAGTGATAAATACAAATAGCTCTATTATTTTGGAAATGTATTTGCAGAGTTGGATCTGCTATTTATGGCCATTCTTGGTATTCATGGACACTGAATGCTGTACAAGATGATTTTGGTTAGGATAGCTCAGAGTTGGAAGAGGAATTAGGGGAATGATTGGCATAAAATGAGAGAATATCGCAGGTGGTAATAATAAAAATACAGTGACATAAATCATACATGGTCTAACTCAAGTGGGCATTAATTTCACTAACTAGATATTACTCCACAACCTACCTTTGCTTTTTTATACATTATGGTGACTTCAAAAATGTCTTTTTCATGGTAACTATTAAATAAAAGCCATGTATCATAATTCCAGTAGGAGGCTATTATACTCATAGTATCTCATAATGCATATAATTTCTTTTGGGGATGCTTCATATGCAAATCCATTACCAACCCAGGAAAAATGAAACAGGAGTTGGAGAGTTTTTTTTTTTATTCTTATCCATGTTCCCTTTAATCTTTCCCTTTTCTCTTTTCTCTCCCCACTTATGTCTCACAATGAAAAGGATAATTCCTTTAAATGCTAAGGCAGTATTTAATACATACCTATGCAATCATATTTTGGATAAGTGGAGGTGAAAATGTTTTTTTTAGAAAAATATCTGTCTAAATATCTTTTATTTGCAATAAATCATATAATGGGAAAACATGTCTTTAAAATTGAAACAATAATATCTCATTTTTAGAAGCTATGATAGCTGTTGATTGCACTGCTACATTTCCTTATTAATTTATTTAGTTTGAATTTAACTTGCACTAGCACTGTACTGATTTTACAGTTTGATTGGCAGCAGGGGGAGATGTGCTCATAATGAATATGTTAGTGTTTTTTCCCCCATTTGTTTTTGGTTTCAGCAAATTTCATTTCCAGAACAATGTCTTCTGAGCAAAAAAAGAAAGGTTTCCTTTTTATATTTCCGTTAATAAAGATATAATATTGAAATGATGAAAAGCAGTGGCATACTTCCAAATGTAAAGACATAACTTATTTATAGATACAAATTCTTCAGGTTTAAAGCTCTCCTAAAAGAAGAGTAAACATATGTATAAGGTGAAGTAAACAAACGTATATACTCGATGAGGTAAACTTTAAAGGAGGAATGACAGGGGAGGGATGTGATAAGCCACAGACAGGCTGTAGACTTTGCTAGCACGGAGTTTGCAGGTGCTAAGGACAGAATCAACAAAAAGTAGCTAAAAGTGATTGATTTTAAGTGTATGCACATAAGTGGTTTGCCACTGTTCATTTTCTCTATTTCATAACTCTTCAGCTGATACGTCAACTTAAAACGAATCATCTAATGAGCTGTAAATGAAGACTGTTTCTTGTGAGAAGAACCTTCCACCTGAGTACAGAAGTAAACAAGACCTTAGTTCTTTTTGTTGGCATTCTCCACATACTTCTTTCATACCCTTTGATTGCTCTTTTTTTTTTCTTGTTTCTGTTTTGTTTGTTTTGTACATTTTTCTTTACTTAGACATTTAACCTGCTCAGTTTATAAACATTTATGTTTTCATAATTTGGAAAAGTTTCTCTCCATTGTGTTTTTCTTAAAGAAAAAAAGAGGTAACATTTTCCTTCATATTTCCCTAGTCAACCTATGAGTTAGGTTTCAGGGAATGGCTGTATTTATTTCAAATATAACTCTGTGAGCAGAAAGGCTTAATAAGGTAAATTGTTCTGCCACTTTACTCAGGATTTGCACTGTCTGCATAGGTCACCTGATCAGGAGTAAGAAGTGTGGTTGGGTTGTCCAAAAATAGTATCTATTTTCAATATTTGCAAACAATCAGTTCAAGTTATGTTGAGAAGATTTGAATAAGAAATAAACTTGGCAATATGTAAACTGTTTTATGCAAAACAACAAAGGAAATGCATTACACACATTACTGGGAGCTCTTTTTACAGCTCCACTACTGTTCTCTACACTCTCCATTGCTTCCAAAGTATTGCACAAATCAAGTATATAAATCTCAGGAAAACTTTTGTGATGAGAAAGTGTTTATCTTGTTACAAAAGCAAATCCATCTGTTACCTGATGTGTGTGAAAAATGATCATAAGTCTGTTTTGACATCCAGATTAATGATGTAAAATTAATTAAAGTGAAAAACAATGAATAGTTTAACAGTAAGTAAGACTGGCATTCCTCATAAACTCAGGAGAGAATCCTACAAAGACTTTAAATAACAACTTTAACTTTCTGTTTTACTCTTTTATTTTTTATTAAACAACATAAACCTTAAAAAGTTTAAGTAAATGAAAGAAAACTAAGATATTCTATGCTCAAAAAAAAAAAAAAATCTTGACCATGAAACTCCTTCAGTTTAAATCAAACCAGGGAAGAAACTTACTATTTGGAGGATGGATCAGTATTGCTACACCAGAATAATTTGACTCTCTGAAGATTCCATAGAAAACCTTTTTTACATTACTCATACGACTGTAATTTGTTCAAAAACATGGCATGACAAGATTAATCTGCCAAAAATATATTGAGAAAATGAATTGATTTTCCTCTTTGTTTCTTTCATATCTTCTGTGATGTAAATATTTCTTTTCAGTAAAATGAATGTGACATTTTGCTTATGGAAACAATCTCAAAAGTGCACTAAGACAAATAAGTTACTTGCTATATCAGCCTTTTGCAAAATCAACAAATAGTTCACTGTAGTAGTTTTAGTCATTTCTGCCAATATGCATGTAATTTTTCCACAAATTTAGGATATGGGCTACTTTCAGGGATAATATTTAAAGTCTTTAGGAAGCTGTTACTTTGGTCTATTTTGTTCTATGTTATTTTGGTATATTTCTACTGCTTTCTAGCTTTACATTAGTTTAACTGATACACAGCTTGCTTACATGAAAGTAAAATTTGGGCTGCAAAAAAGTCCTGTCTGAATATGGAAAGCAACCCTTAAGTACTGCAATACACATATGGAATCTCAGTAACTCCATAGAGAACACATAGAAAATGAGAAAGACAGTTGGAAAATGAGGACAAGTAAGTTCACTAATAAGTGACACAGAAGAACAAATATATGGTAAAATATAAAGGAAATACATAGTACAAAGAAAATAATACTGACAAAGTTTGTAGAACATTTAATTATTACTCCATTAGTAAACTACAGTGTTAAATTAATCCATGAGCTATAAGAACAGTAACATACAGTTCATGAAAATGTTCATTAAGAAACATTTATCTGTGCATTTATGCAGCAGATTGCTCAGTTTTTTTCAAAACATGTAAATTATGCATTATATTCTTTATTTATAAGATTTAATCTACAACTTATAATGTATCTCTGGGTCTGACACCTCCTGACCACTCAGATTGTTTTGTTTAGATGTTCAGATAAGATGATTAAAAATTTCATCTATTAGTAACTGTTTATTAGAAATTGATTCCACGTAATTATAGCATTTCTAGAGAATAATAAGTGTGCACTACATTGAACAGAAATATAGATTACAGTTAGTATGTCTCATATAGCTCTCGTTCATTTATCTTAATTATAACTTTCCCTGTGTATTACCTAAAAGAGGAAGCTGAGGTCCTTGACAGAAGTACATTTTTCATAAGATACTTTGAGTACTTTTGGCTAACTTTGTGTAAATAAATAGAATATATTTATATTCTATCTATATATAATAGAATATATCTATATTCTACTCATATACTGAGTAGGTTACATCTAATTTGGAATAGCTTATCAGGAATATTTTTCATTAATGAATACATGAATACCAGTAGTTGCCTAGAGTAAACAGGAATTATATATTACACATAAAGCAAGTCTGTATATAATTCGTACATAAGATATAGAGATATAAATAAATAGTGTATATATAAATTATATATGTACATATATATATACACACACATATGTTTGTATATATAAATATAAATGTGTATATTGATGTTTATATGTATATGTATAATTTATATACAAAAAATATATATGTGCATATATATATATTATATGTGTGCATAGTCACCTAGACCAGGCTGCTCAGGGCTATGCTTAGTTAGGTTTTGAATATCTGTGGAGCTGGAGATTCCACAGTCTCTCTAGGCAACCTGTTCCAGTGTTCAAATGCCTCCACAGAAAAAAAAAAGTTTGGAATTGCAGAAACCTCCTGGTTTGCTTGTGCCCTGAAGCATTGTCCTTCCAGCAGATACTGGGGTATCTGAAGCTGCTTATGAACACCAGAGTCTATAAATAGCTTTTCCCTATTCTCTGCAAAAATCCTCAATTAATTCTTCTTTCTGATAAAGTAGTTGGTGGCATTGGTCTGCTCGCTGATCCTGACCCTTAATAATGTCTCAGCTGGCTCATCATCCATCCCTAGGCTGAACCTCATGCGTCTCTGTTGCTCTCTCACATCAGGACAACTCCCTTTCCTCACCATCCAGAATGGATCTTCCTGCAGAGCTTGTATCCAGCCTCTGCAGCACCCCAGTCCTATGAATCACGCTGCTGTGTCCTTGTAATTCTAGTGAGATCATGTCCCTGCGGTACACGGAGGTCAACTCCTCCTGCTTGGCCCCACCTAACATGCATTAGTATACAGTCATGATCACAGTCACAGAGGGAAAGCTGGTCATGGTGATTTCCCAGCAAAATTTTGAGAGAATTTGTGTGTTAGATGATATTAACCGAGCAGTTTGAAGAAATCAAAAAAAAAAAAAAATAGTTCTACTAGAAATTGTGGTGTAACATGACATTTAAGAGTGCCTGTATAGCTGAAAAGCAGGTGGTAGAAATGATGCCTATCTAGATCTTCAGGAAAGTTCCTGAAAATTCCTTTTCTAATGCAAGAGCTAGTGAACTTTCAGCAAAGCTAGTAGGTAAGTAGTTTGAATCAAATGAAAAGCGGTAGTTCACATTATATAGCAGGTAGTTATTATTATAGCTAAATGGTAAAACTCGTCATAGGGCATTAGACCAAGAATTTATGTGAAGTCAAGCTTAAATTTGGCTTCCTGAGATGAATAGGGAAAGTCATAAAATGCAGAGGTTGGGTAACTCTTAAGTATAGAGACAACTTCTGCTGTCGGAAGCCCCCGAATCCAAAATTGCTAGAGCTTGGCAGAGGAGCTGGTTGAATTATTTGTATGTACTTGTTCTCTTTTACACTGACAAACAAAACTTTCTAATAGCAGAGGTAATATATAATGTCATTGTTGAAATAACAGCTTTAGAGGAATAAATGTGACAAAGAAAATTCAAACCAAATAAGACGAAATTATGTTCCCATGATTAGTTGATTTATAAAATTCTCAATTTACATTTTGAAATATTTCAGTTGCAAGATTTTTCTCTCTTTTTCTGTTGAAAGGTTAATTAACTTTCAGTTATGTAGTAGGGTGGGTTTTTTTTTGTTCTTAATCTTTAGAATATATAACATAATTAAAGCTAATTTAAGCTTATAACCAAGCTGTTCTATATAGGTCAGAGCACCTAAACTAGCTGCCTAAATTGAACATTGTACAATCATGCCAATTGTATAATTCGGCCATGAGCTTTTAGTGAATATATATGTCAAAGATATAGGATATTTTCATCAGTGAAAAAAAAAGTGCTAAGAAGAAAAAAAGATATTATATAAAAAAGAAGAATTGACAAATTATTATATTTAAAAACCGCCATTTGTTTTATGGAACTATTGTTTTTATATTAAAGTTACTTTTAAACTAATTTTGGGATATAATTTCTGTTTTTACGATCAAGCCATTTTTTGAATGTGAATGTGACATCAACAAGTTAAATTTATAGTTGACTAAATTAAAGAATATAATTTATGAATCAGCATAATAAACCATTAAGCAAGTGTAATTAATAATCAGTAAAAACCATGCAGATATGTTATAACCTATTAAGATAAAAATGCATACATTAGTTATAGAGTATACCGCAATTTAAACAATTTCATGTTCAAGCAAAAAACATAAAAGACTTTTTTTTTAATTTGAGTTTAATAAACATCAATCAGTGGCACTCATCAACAAGCATCTTCAAAAACCTAAAACACTCAGGCCATGCAAGAGATACTGTTATATTTAAATGAAACTTTAAATGAACTTTCCAAGATCATCATAATTCAGTGTGGCATTTAAAGAAACAGCATTATATACCAAATTCAGTGAAAGTAAAACTAGGCCCTAAAAAGTAAGAGAGTTCAGTCTGCCTCGACTAAGGGAAGGGAAATTAGTATGCAACAGGTAAACTAAACATCCATACTTAAGAAATGAACTGCTATGATATAAAATTTCTCTCTCTTTTTAGGAGTATCTTAAGACTGTTTTAAGACTAAGAAATGTCAAGGTCATTTCAAAATAGATATTTTAGAAATCGACATTCTTATTTCTGTGTCTGTCACTATGACTCATAGCAGTAAAAAGTAAATAGTTAAAGAATAAAATAATTAAAGAATAAAAAAAGAATAGTTAAATGTAGCTTTGGTTCGCTAAAACTGTGATAAATATATAATCAGCAGTTCACTCAAACAATTAGAGGTGAAATTGGGCAAAGTGCATATTAAGATTTAGAAGCCCTGAAAATTAATTCTAAAAGTATTGTCAAAGAGTAGTATTACTTCAGAGTGCTACTTCAGATTGGCTGGCCAAAGCGGCTGCCTCCCCACAAACCTTTTGGAAGTCTCCTAAGGCCTCTACTGGTCTTTCAAGGACACCAGTTGTACTATCAGTTGCACTCAGTTAGCCCTGAGCCTGTATTTCCTGGCACACTTCATACATTTTTCTTTCTTCACCTTTCTGTATATTCTTTCAGTAAGTATCATGCTGATCCATAAAGGGGCCATGGCCCCATAAAGCCTTTGTGCACATCTATGACTTTTTGGGAGATCTATTTGTCAGCTCTGCTGAAACAACCAGGGCAAATCTTTTAAAGCCAGTAATGACACTGAGGTTGCCTAAAAAGATGAGTCTTCGCCACTCTGTGGGGTAGAAATGTAAGATTGATCCCATGTGATAAGTATATTAAGATATATTTCTCTTTGTCATTTACCTGCAGATATGAGCAAATAATGGGCCACAGTTGTTCTTACAACTTGTTGAATAGTAGAATTTGGCGTAGTATGTTTGTAAATATTAAACCTTTTTCTTTAAGAAAGGAATTGACAAATTCACAGAAGAAAAATCCACTGAGAATTGTTAAGAACAGCAGAAACCATTTGTGACTCAAAGGTCCATGACCAGCAAATTCTGTGAGACATCTAAAAATACCTTATTTCTGATATCATCGGTGATTTATTCTTTTGTGTTTACTTATGGAGAAAAAAATACTCTACTCCTCATGCGAGAATAGAGAGACACCTGAAATAAAACATAAAATGGATAATTTTCAGAAAACTTCTGAGCTTCTGGCTTCTAAATAGAACATCTAAATAGAACTTCTGAGCTTAGAGCTTCTAAATAGAACATTTCAGGAAAGAATTTGACTGAAAGTGAGAATCTAAGATTCTCACATAGTCCTTTCTTATGGATCATCTAAAATTGTCTAGTGATACTCTGAAGGGGTTTTCATCATTGGGGAATATGTGGACTACATAATATGCTCTCAAGGAGTGGAAATGTTCTCCAGAATTTCATAGAAGATGATCCCAAACATTTTACTAGGCTGGGAAAGGATGTGAGATCAAAAACAGTTGAGGTGAGAAAGAGATGCTAGTGCAAAACATGATTGAGGACAAACAAGAGGTGACACATTAAGGAGAATAACATAAGGTCATTGAGAGACTGGAATAAAGAAGAGTGACATGAACCTAAGACACTGGACAGCGAGGAATCAGAGTATCATTTGTTGGTAAGAAGAGGAAAAAAAGACTTTGAGATTGTGGAGTAGGAAGACATTGAGGCAATCTGGGCAAAAGAGAGAAAGGGAAGAAACAAACCCACTGGGAACATGAGTGAATAGAAGAAATCATAAACAGATAGAAGGGATATCAGCAGGATCGACAGAGTGAGACAGGGTATGGCAGAAAGCATGGCTGGTGGGATGGAAATAGTAGGGACATGGTCCTGGAGAGCTGCACTATTGAATGTTACCATTTCACTCAAAAAGATTAATAGAAATCAGTGAATGAAATCATGCATAGTTGAAGCTTTACATTAAATAGCAAAAGATACTTAACAAGTCCAGTTTAAAACTTTAGAAGTGCTATTTTATTATAGCTATTGAATGCTACACAAACTGGCATACTTTGTGAGGACAATGGAAGGAAATTAAGGAAAATAAGGTAATTAAATTCATTTAAAAATCGTTATAGTGTGGTTGCTCTTGAGATGTATTACTTCTCTGCTGTGGCTCATTGTGTATCACATTGGAGAAGTGATAACTCGCATTCATTTTGTCAATGGATAGATAGCAATGGTCAATCAATGCCTTTTGCTGATTGATTGTACATATTCATCTGCAAAATTACATTTGTTTAATTTTATCAGTAAATTATGACAAACTCCAGAGATTATTTTTTTTCTTTTCTTTCTCTATCTACTCCTCTTCAAGAGGGAGAAAGCTTCAAAAGCTAATTGGTCATGCTCCACATTTAGTTGAATGAACATTCCCAAAGATAGTATAGCATGAAGGCAATGGAATTGCTGCTGAAAGTATCAACTCATTTTCAGACCTGGAGCAATAGCTTTTAATCATCTTGTGATTGTGTTCACCTTTCACAAAGCAATAATATTGGCATAAATATTAACTTTTTAGGTAGTTTCTTTAATAGTTCTGCACTGCATTACTGTAGGTGCGTTATGCAGCTCCTATGGAAAACATCCTGAAAACCTTTTATTGTGTGATAATTTTAATTATATTCAATTCCTATTAACTACAAACATGTTTAAGCTTGTAATATTAAAGTCATCTGACATTAGGGCCAATGGGCGTCATGCTTGTGAACACTAGAAGTTTCTTCTGTTAATTTACATATGCTTTATCTGAAAAGTGGGGTGCAGGTACAACTCCAAAAAAACCGTGAATCCTTCTGTGCTATATTCACATTTCAACTCTAGATCTGTTAGGTTCTTTTTACAGTAGTAACAGTTTGGCTATCAGATTTCTCTTTATTCCCACAGTATGGTTAAATCTGAATAGTTATACATAAAAAAGGCATATACACACATACAGTTGTACATAAAAGTTAGAGCTCTTCGAGTTTAAAATAAAAATACTATGTGTTTATGGAATCATTTCTTCTACCTGAAAGTACTATTTTTGCTTGCTTGTCCTTCTTCATTTGGTTTCATGCAGGAATTCAAATAATAACTTTATATGATATTCACTGAGATTTGAGTCCTGGTAATGGAAAAAAATAAAACTGTCCCTGTTTTTTGGCTCATTGGGTCAATATACCTGATTCTGATCCCTCATCCCAAAGTTGAGATCCTTCAAGATGCCACTGCCACCAGCTCCCCAGGGGTTTGAAATCCTCATCCGTGATAGCAACTGCAGTAAACTATTTGCTCTGGATGTTTTCTTTTTCTCCCTTTTGTGGCCTTCTTATCCTGCCCTTATTACAACTCTACTAAGGGCCATATATTTGTTATTGTTTAAGGCAGAGAATGGTGTTTGGAGTTGCCTTGCAGCAGATTTGTAATATTTCCAGTAATTAGGTCAAGGGAATTGGGAGGCAGAAGAAATGGATCTTTGCAGCCTAGAGGGAAATCTGTTACAGCCTGATTGATTCAAAAGTTTTGGCATGGAAAACTTGTCATTTGATGATGAGTTTTATAACTTCTCCTACCCCAAATAGCATTGTTTGTTTATAAAACATGCTGCTATTGTCTGTCTCCCTGGAGGCTCAGTAAAACAAACTATGTGACAATACAGAGGGAAGTGAATTTGCCGAGAGTGTCATTACTTGTGGTCAATATGAGTTAGAGGGTAATATGAGTTGGGGGTGCTATGTCCAATAAAGTCTGAAAAACAGATTTAAGTTTCAGCTGTCCTAGATGTGGCAGTGGAGTGGAAGGCCTCTAGCCAAATAAGAAGACAAATATTTGGTTCTTCAACCAAAAAAAAAAGTGTCAAGTTTTGACATATTTTTGTCAGTATTTCATTTTGTATAAAAAAAAACCCACCTTTTTTTCTATTGTTTCCATGACAAACTATGCAGGTTTATCTGTACTTATAGCTGATGCGAAAAGACTCAATCAGCCATAAAGCAAAATCTTTATATTTTCATGTAAGATAAAAGGATATAAAATATCCTTAAAGATAAACTTAATAAAATAATAATATCATTATAAAATCTTTTTATATCTCCCACAGAGATCTGTTTGTGTTCCTGACAGTGGAAATCTTCCTTTAACATAAGCTTATGTTACATTACGTAACATAAAGTTTGTGTATTATATAGGAAGTTCCATGCTATTTCAAAGAAAACCATCAAATTTAACTTAAAAATATCAAACCAGCATTTGTGGTGGCATAATTCAGTGATTTGACTCTGAACAAATTCCAGAAATCTGAGGGTATTCATAACAACATCAAATATGCTTTTGCTCTGGTGTTAGATTTAGTGCTTACAGAAATCACCAAGAGACCTTTTATTTCAGAAAACCCAAGCTTTGGGTTTGGGTTTTTTTTTGTTTGTTTTCCTTCTGGAAGATCATCTGGAGAACAAGATGAGAACAAACCACGGGTTTACTAGATAATTTATCAGAGATCACTCAAAAAGGGGGATGATGCTACATGTAGATATTGTCTATAAAGTTTCAGAGCAGTAGTTGCTGTGGTGCTTCCATGGTACTAAATGGATAATAATAATGAATAATAATAATAAACTTTAATAAGAGGATGAAAGATTAATATCTTTTATAAAAGATAGATAACCAAAAAAAAGGAGCATGTAAGGCAAATTATATGCAGCAGATTTCTTAGGAGTCTTAAAGAAAGGAATAGTTGCAGTGATAAGGATATTGTACCAACTGTCTTCTTTGTCTTGCTAAAACAAAAAGAAAATATCTACAGTTTTAAATTACCATAACTCTGTTGAAGTCATTGAGAAAATGTTACCATATATCAGCAGAGGATATGTCACTTTAGTCTCTAACAGTTCAGGACAGTCATAACTGGCACCATAGATGAAACAGCAGTAGCAAATAATGTTAGTAGTTTTGATCTGTTATCTTGATAGCATCAGAAATCAAGAAAAAAAACTTTTCAAAATCCTGTGAATGCTTTCAGTCTTCCATGTTGCTTGACAAGTGAACAATCCTTAGTCAGTTACTGTGCTAAAACAAGCTGGGGGAGCAATAAAACATATAGGTAATTTTCATAGCAATACCAAGATCCGAAGTAATAAATCTTGACATGGATTTTCTGGAAATCAATATATATAAAAAATGAAGAATATGATCATTTATCATTCTGTTTGGGAAGGAGGGTGTAACAGGAAAGATACTGAAGACCCCATATGTAGAGTATGGTGCAACTGTAAAAATAAATCCTTATTCTAAGACAGATTGGTACCAAAGATAGGAGAAACAGGACAGCAATGCTACTAATCAATGCAGACTCTCTTGATAGAGAATGTAGAAAAAAAGTACTTCTGATACATCAATCATAACTAATAGTGGATTCCAATTTTCTGTTTATAATAACATTTAACATATCAAAGATCACTCTCAGATTTGCACTTAATTTTGGAAAGAATGGGTTACATATACACTGGTGTTGCTTGCTCTGCAACGAAGTCGGGACGGCCCAGGATGCATGCTGTATGTAAGCTTTTATTGATCAAGTAGGCACAGCACTTCAGACCCCACGCTTGCGCGTGCACATACGTGTGCAATTCCCTCCCCCCTGAATCCGTCTTATATACTCTTCATCCTCATCATGGCTGCACAGTCATTCCTGATTCGCTGTTCCACTCAGTTCTTCTTCATCAACGACTTCCACATCTTCACGTCCTTTAAGTTGTTTATTTGCTGCAGTCCGTATCTCTCCAGATGGTTTCAAGGACGTGGTAGCCTGAGAAAGTTTCGGCATTCAGACCAGCTGAAGGCCGTCTCACCAATTCTCAGTTCCCACACACTGGCTCTGGGAAAATGGGAGCGAGAAAAGTATTTCTGTCTATAATGGTTGAGGAGGCACTTGAATCCCAAAATGTAGTTAAGTTTGTAGGAAATATGAGTAGGCCAGGAAAGCAAATGAAGCACAAAAAATATGATGTTAAGATTTGGTAGGTTTAAACAGCAGTTGTTAATTTATCTTGTGCTAATTTTCTTGTGTGCAAAGAAAGCAGACTGTTGAATAAATAAACTCATTAGGATGATAGTAAATTGTGTAATAAGCACGGTACTGAAATGCTTTTATATTTTAGCATTTCTTAGTGCATTCTGTAAAATAAATAATGAGATTATACCTGCAGCCTGATGTCCATGAGACTGAATTCCCACTGGACATTTCTTTTTTTTCATGTGGATTTTTCTGTGGATCCATCTCTGGGGAAAGATCAATGCTGAAAAGTTTGAGACATATGTAAGAGAGATTACTGTACAGCCAGGCTAAGATTAGTTGGTGTTTTAGACTATTGGTGATCAATTTTCACATTGTCTGAAGTCTAGTGCAAAGTGATGATTACAGAAAATAACAGAGCTATAATCTTTTAGAGCAAACCGGTAAACCACAAAGTATCATCTGATTTAAAACTTCTAGATCTAACTAACCTTTTCACCATGTTCCAGGCTCTGTCTGTTTCAAATGAATTTCTATGGCAAAAGTTTTCAGTGCACAATCCTTGTAACTGGAAGTGTTTTTGTCTTTTTCAATTCCTGGAGCACAAAATAGTTTCTAGTAAAATTTCACATAAGTAGTTAGCTCTGTGGCTTACATGAATGTTTTTCTCATCACTTTTCAGACTCCTTTTAGTTCTGCTTTACTTGCTATGCAAAACATTAGCCTTTAAATTAAAAAGAAACAGGCAAGATAAAGTCAGTACAGTAGACAGCAGAGAGCTCCTTCACGAGCAGAATTTCACCTCCGTGTTGTTTCTATTTCACAGCTAGTTCATTATTATTTGTTCTATTACCTACCTAACATACATTGTAATGATTTTGCATTAGCTCCTTAGATGCTTCCAAGAGCCATGCAAAAAGTATTACGAGGAAGAAAAGTAGCTATAAAAAAAAAAAAAAAAAAGAGTAGAAAGGAATAAGCGAAAGGAAAATTTTGACTGAATTACTTTGAAACTATGATGTTTGCTGTGCCCTTGTGTTTCACAGAGTCATTCTGCAATTCATAGGAGGTATTTTGGCCTGAATTATCATTTCCAGAATTATAGTCAGTTCTAGACTGATTATAGTTGGAAAGATTATTTTAAATGATGATCTCTTTTTTTTTTCTCTCTAAAAGCTTGCTATTTTTCCCTGTTGGGTTATACAATGGCATAATAGGTAGTTATGGATTGCATAGAATCTTGCTATTAAACTGGTAATCCACATGTGCTGTGTGATTGCTACTGGAAATCAACAATAGGACACTGCATGTAATGGGATTTTGCAGATTATATTGAATGACAGACATAAAGACTCTCAGCACATGCAATAATTCATGCCAAACATGCTAACCATTCTTTTCCCTTTTTTTCCTTTGGCTAATTTAACACCCAGTTGTTCTTGCAAAACCATTATGAAAGTAAGTGATGTCAAAACTAATGCTATTTCATTTTAGATTCACCAGGAGATATACATGGGGCCTGATTCTGATGTACTCTGGTTACTTTCAATTTATGTGCTTCTACTGATTTTATTTCTCCAAATTATATTACTGTGCAGCAATTATATGTGACAGAAGAATAGGCTTACATGTAACTAATTAGGGAGAAGCAAGAAAATCGTTGTCATTTGCACATTACCCAAAATCTACTGAATATACTTACCGTGTCAATGCTGTGTCTTTCACAGGCAAATCGGTGTTTCAGTCATACAGCATAATGTAATGCTGAAACATAGCTGATGACAGTAAACCTGGTAATTATTTTATCATTCCCATTTTTAAGCTAACATAAGTTAACTCCCATACGTGACAAGAAAATTAAACAAAGTAAACTTACTTTACATGCAAAATTTTCACTCCCATGCAATTACTTCTTATAAGATATGTATTATTTATTTTAATCGATATATTTCTAAAATTGCAAATTAAATATTTGTTGCCTTTAACTGATAAGAGTGTGCATCATAAAAAATCAAGATTTACCCACAACAAAAAAAGTAATTGTTATGAATAAAATTTATCATTTTTTAACACAATATACAAACAATAACATAACAACAATGCATTTGCATTGACAGTACTTTTTATATGAAAACTAATTCGCTAAAAATACTAAACCTAGGACACAAAATAAAGCATAGTAAGACAAAGCAGTATATAAAATATTTCTATGCTGCAATATTTTTATTTTAAACTGTAGATTTTGTATTCACAATTCTTTATTTTAATCAGGTTTGTTTTGAAGTCAAACTATGTAGCAGAGAAAATGGGTATTATTCTTGGTTCATTTAAGTCATTGACAAAATTCTGTTTATAGATTTCTATTTATATGTTTGTTATGTTTCAGGTATCAGCAAAAGTCTTTCGGGTTAAGACTAGAGGACCGTAGTGATGATGATGATGCAATGTCATAATATCTATTTTGTCAATGTACCAATCTGATGATAAGACAAGAAAAATATTATTTGTACTGTTAGTCTTCAGTTGGTGACAGAATTTGAAATCTCCAGATCGGTGCCAGGACTGGATGTGTTTGTCCCATACACATGTGGTTAGCACTGTCAGGGAGGTTCTATATGATGACCCATAAAGTGATTTCTAGTTCAGAATAGATTCTGCAAATTTTCCAGGTTTAGGGAAAGCTAAGCCATCTCTGAAGATTACTGAGGCTGACTTTTTCTCGGGAATGACTGGAATGAAAGCAAAGCTTGTGCAAAAATATCTGCTTGACAATGAAAGCTTTACAGTTTCCTTAGAACTACTCTGATGAAGTTTGCCTAGGCTTCATCTGATACTCTGCTATGGGCTTGCTTAAAATTAATCAAGTCTAAAATATTAAAAAAAAAAACTCTGACTCAAATAATAATAAAAAAAGTTTTCCAGCTCTTTGGAAAATTTCCTCTTACTGGGGAGAGGAAACAGGCAGAAGGTAATGTCCTAATATTCTAAATTCTTTCCTGGTTCAGTGCAGCCCACACATATGTGACAGGGCTGAACAAGTATATCAATATTCCAGAAGTACATGCTGCACTTGCAGTAGAGGTTACAGACATCAAATATGATTCCTTCTTTCTGTCTGTTACAGAACGGCAAAGGGCTGTCTGACACATATAAGGTTTAAATACAGGAATCCTATATTAGAATCATATTTGCTTTAAAAAAAGAAAGTGGATTCTGATTCATCATTTATTTATATTTCCTTGTCTGAGTGGACTTAAAACACGGGGAATGGTGCCACAGTTCTGTATCTGTATCCATGCCTCCTAATCCATGCCCCTTGAAAAGAGGCCTCATGCTGTGGCACTGACTCACCCTTCTTGCCTGTTGATACTGATCTGGATAAGCAAGTCTCATCCCATCTCATCAGAACATTTTTTCCAAATTTTATTTTTTAACAGACCATGGGGTGAAAATTCATCTTAGAAATGTTCTCTAATAAGCCTGAACAGCCTTCATTGTCATTCTATAATAGGTTAATGAATCTCCTTCGTCAATGTTTTCTAATAAGAAATCAACATGTGTTGCATTAACAACAGATAGGAATAGAAAAATACATGTAGACTCTATATAGATGTGGAGATATGCAATATGAATAAGTATTTCATTTTTTTTTAACTTTTGCAGCTTATCACTAAAGAGAAAAGTGTTCCATTTCAACTTTGTGCAAGACAATATTTTCCTGATAGAGTTTATTAGGGGTTTATCTTTAGAGGTTTATTATATTATTTTAGGGGGTTTATTTATTTTTATTAGGATTTATTTTCCTGATAGAGTAGCATTATTTGATAGTAATAATTTCTTTTCCCATCCATAGCTAAATTGCCATTGCTTCATGTATTGTCCTGGATCCCAGGAGACCTGACGGTGTAAAATGGCTAATGATCTGCCTCATAATTATGCAGCATTGAATTGTTGCCATACTGCAAAAAAAAATTACATACCCAGAAGGTAAGAGGGCCATATGTTTGAATTTTTCACTTGGAGATGTATCCTGGTGGAATTTCTAACATTTGCTCATTTTTATCGGATTTCTTTTTTACAGGTAGATTAGACACAATCTGCCTTTTGCTCATTTCACTCTTCTGTCTGGTCTACCTTGTGCTCTGCTCTTTTTTTTGCAAACGAGGCAGCTTCCTGAGTCCGGGAAAGAGATACCATATAGCTTTAATACATATACAGGTCTTAAATGTGACTTTTGATTGAGCTTGGGAAGTGAGCACATGTAATCTTGAGTGCTCTTGAGTTCACAGAAATGAGTTCACATCATGCAAGAGAAAAGCAGAAGTTCAAATTTCATTGCAGGCAACCTTATGTTTAAGCACTTGACATAGAGAATGTTCTCAGACACTGGACTTTATGATGTTTTGGCAAAAGCTTGGCTTGACATATGTTATGAGATAATATACTTTGGTTGTCATTGAAAAGTCCCCTTCTGTTGCACACCTCCCTCCTCAAATTTGGTGTTTTCTTTTTTAATCATAGAATTATACTAATGATGGCACATATAGTACTTACAGTCACTGTATACTAAGGACAAAATTGGTTAAGTGTCTAGAAACCTAAAAGATTCTTAGGACTTGACTTCACATCTGACTTCCCTCCACTGAATTAGTATTACTGTTCACTTAAGCTGGAGAGAGATATATTTGTACACCAATATACTGTATACATATATTTGTATGTACAAATATATATGTACTGTATATATGTACCATATACATACATTAATATGCAAATATATATACATTATACATATATATTTGTATTTATATACTATATATAGGAGCAATGAATTAAATGAAGTTTTCTTTGATTTTTTATTCATTTTATTCATAATTAATATAAAAGCCTATACTGAGTTTGATTGAAATAACAAAAATAAAAAACACAGCAAATAATGAGAAAAATGTTTCACCTAGTCTGTGATATTTGGTAAAAGCCTCTATATGGTTTGAAGTTAACCTGTTTTGTTGTGATGATACTTCACTTTCCCTGAACATGTCTTTTTTTTACACATTTGCTGTCACCTTGTTCTCCTCCTTGTTGTCAGCCACTTCATTTGTAATAGTAAGATTAAATTCAGGGAGGCAGTTCCAAAAAGGATACAGGGAAATCTGCAACATAAGAATACCTTATTTGTAAGGTTTATCTGGTGAACATTCAATAGAAACAAAAGAAGAGGCAGGAAAAGTAATAAGTTAACACACAAACTCTTAACAGGAGGAAAAAGGGAAAGTGCAGCCTTAAAAAAGTTCAACCACAAGTTTGCAACTGATTGGAAATGGGAAACAAGGTCACCATGGGACTCACTGGAAATAGTAAGCTTTTATCTGATAAAAGGATGGGGGTATAACTATATATGATCACTCAGAAGTGACACAATATTCTTATAAAATTTGGTTGACATATTTTAAGTCAAGTATTTTCTTAGATGAAATCAGAATTGATGTCATCTTTAGTTTAATTAAATATGAACATTTTTGAAATTGAATCAGATGCCTCTTGTATAGGAATAATACAAAATGTTACATACTTTTTAAGGAAAGCTGTAACATTTAACTCAGAAATATCCTGAAAATGTATATCTCAGAAATATCCTGAAAATGTGTACAACCCAACTTAAATAGCACTGCATGAAACATAGATTCATTTTAACTCCAAAATGATTAAAAAGCATTAATGTCATTTCACACTTAAAGGTTTTAGAGATATTTCCTAAGTAAAAAATCTTATTTCAAGATATAAATTACTTCTAAACTAGTATTTGATTTTAGACATAAAGGCAAAAGTAAATTTCTACACCCTTTTAAGTTTTGAGTTAAAAAGAGATATATTTACACTCTTATTTCTCTGGAGAGACAGGTCGATTTTTACTGCTTTTCCTTCGATTACTTTCACCAAAACCAAAAAAGGTGATTCTTAATATTATCATATCCATCTTCAAATATGCATTTCCCCAAAATGGAATACATATAAATGAGTTTTGGTACATCATGGCCAAAAGACTGAGATGTCATATGACATGCAAAGGGATTTAGGTGCTGTGAGCAAAGTATTTACAAAATCTTCTAAAACTGGTTAAGTAAGCAGCATTTAAGCAAACCACAAAAGAAGAGCCAAAGAAAGAAGCATGTTTCCCAAAGATAAGTGTCTACCTGTAGCTCCAAATCACGTATCTAAGATTAAAACTCACTCTACAATGCTCTTTTTTGCATTTAGTAGGGAGCTATCTGAATCACAATAAACTGTGTGTGAGTTGAGTATTTCCAGCAATATACTTTGGTAAATTTTAGGGACACAGCTGTAACATGCATAAAGTTGTTATTTTATATTTTTAACAAGACCATCAAGTATAGATCATTAAGTTTTCTTCTCAGAGACAACTTTGTATTTTTCCTGTGTAACAAGAATTAATAGGACATTATCTAGGAAGAGACATAAAGATAATATGTGCAAGGGTGAAATGATACCAAAGAAGAAAAGTTCCTAAATCAGTATTGTATGAATGTCCTTTTAAAAAATGTCTGCCTTTCTTTGCTGCTAGAGTAATTATTTATTCAGTACAATCCTAAAATAAGATGCCATTAAGAATATATCAGAAAAAAATCAATATGGTAAATATTATATGGTCTATATATATATATATATATATATATATCTGACTGAGGACTATGTTGTCTGAAGCAGCATGGTCTCTGAAATACAGCAACAGAACCTGAACTTTCCTATTTATTCATTAAATAAGAAATGATTCTCAGGTATTTAAGCAGTATCTGACTGAGGGCTAGGACCTGCCCTTTCTGTTTACTTGTAAAGTATGGTTCCCACTTATGATATTTCATAAATAAAAAATGATTTTGATGTTAAATATTGATATCTCTGGTTACTTGATCGAAATTTTGAGTAGCACATGTGACAGGAGCTTTTCACTGTCCTCAAGAGACTGCACTGCTGGGATAAATTACTGTTGACACCCACCTGTCTAATTATTTGCTGGAAGCAGTACAAAGATTTGCATGTTTATTTCATTTTGTTCTGTTTTAATAAATAGACTCTTAAAATATTTCAATTTTCAATTTAAAGATCTTAATTTCCTTGTTGACATGTTTGATACAGTATGTCACCCCAGGCTGCAGCAGTCACAGCATGATACTCTATGCAAAATAATAAGGTGAGAGGTAGTGTACAGTATTTGTTGACATCGCAAACAGTGGTATGGTGTTGGATGATAGTTTGTTTAGCTGCTGCTTTCAAAGAAGTAACAATCTCTTTTAGGTTAGAGGGCTTTTAAAGAGTTTGTAACATTATCAGAAACTTTATATATGTAATGTAAACCAAAAATCATAATCTGGAGGGTGAGTTTGCAATTTGCGCTCATAGAATGTAAGTAACTTCTCATAAAGTTGATGCTGCAATTAAAAAAAAAAAAAAAGAATAAAATGCTAATTGCAGAGGAAATGGGAATAGGGGAAAAGCAAAGAACTTTCTGCTCTGAGAGTGCCTTATCCTATGTCTGTAAAACCAGACCTTAGAGAAATTATTTGTGCTTTACATGGGAAGAATGAATGTCACATTTTCTGGCTTCTTGAAAAAATTAGTAATAATTGAAAAGAAAGGTATTTTGATACTGTAGACTTGAAATATGCTCTTACAAATAAGATAAGCTAAATTACACCAAAGACTGCACATATGGATTTTGACCTAAAATGCTATTTGAGTTACATTCTTTTCTTGCAGAGAAACACTTCTTCTAGATTGTGTAGAAACTTTGGTGAATACATTAGTGGCGAAAGTTAAGATCTAAATTACATTTCTGCTTATTCAAACAAGCATTCATAATAGTAATTCTTTATACTGGTTAAACAAGCATATTGAACTATTTCAGCAAACACACAAGGGACAGGCTAAGGGACAATGAGAGAAAATTGAAAAAAAATTCTAAAGGGAAGGTATAGAAATAGTTGCATCCTTCACAATTTCTTTGCATTTCAGTGATGAATTCAATCCAATCAATAGATCAGTAGGTTTAGTTTTCTTTCCAGAAATAGTTCTGGTACTATGAGTGGAAAGATACCAAGGGAATGGAATTATTTTTGCTGCATCAGAAAACTGCTATAATGACACTTTCAAAATATGACTGTAGACTCTTACAGTTTAAGTATATAGTTTAAGTAGTGGTTTAGATGGTCAGTGATACTTTCATCTAGAGCACGGTGAAGAAACCAACTTAATTAATTAACTGTAATGTCATATGACATAAAAAGTTTCCTGACTTAAAAGCTCACTAAATATAACCAATTAACTTTTTTCGATTGACATTACATTCCAAATTTTCAGTAAACCTGCTGTCCTGTAGCTATATCTATTAATAACAAAGTTCTCTAATTCATAACCAATCAATTCAGTTTCATTCTCTGCAGAACACTGCAAAATATCACCCACATTTAGTGAAAGATCTCAAAGGATTACCTGCTTCTACCTGCAGAGGTTTTTTTTTTTGGCCTTTCCTCAGCATTATTTCTTTGTAAGTAATTCTTCAACTAAATGCTGGGTAACCTCTGTATTCATATTGATTTTTTTCCTCTTTCTGAATGAAGATATCTGCTAAGCAGAATCCTTGATTGGCTAGTTTGAATTATTCCTGATTCTTTTTGGACAACTATTGAGTCAACTCAGGTGAACATAAATCCTTTTGTGTCTGGGAGAATGTGCAAGAATTGCTTCAGAAAAGGGAAATTAGAGAAAAACTAGGATCTGACAGAGATTATGACATTACAGAGGCTTGCCTGGGGTGAGAGACGGTTACTACTTCCAGGATGGTTGGTATGTGCAGAGTCTATTCCTCCATGGTTTTCTCACAACACAATCTGCCCTCCTAGCACGTACTAATAAGAGTAAACAAAGAGTGGAGCAAAAGCATTCCAAGTTCTTAGTAGCTGCACATACACTCTTAAAAGCAACATAGCACTTATTAACAAGATGTTGACAGGCTGACCAGAAAACAGGTGGATTATTTAATCATTTAACTGTGTGCAAATCTTTTTTCTTTTTTTTTTTTCTCAGGCTGGAATTTAATGCTGATGTTACATATATAGTTACCACTGTATACTTGTCACCTTATCTACGCGTTTCGTCTGTAAGCTGTATAGTCTAAAGTTGCCTATAGGCTAAACTCTAAAGCTACTGCTAGTTGGCTCTCAGCTTCCCTGGTCTCTGATCTCCGCACTTATTTATGGATACCCTAAAACACTTTAAAACATGATCTTTAAAATATGGTTGTTTTTAAAGATGATATTTGAAAGAGACTATTTTGACAGCAAACTTTATGAAACTCATCCTCTGGTGATTCTTTTTTGGAACGGTGCTTCCTGAAATGTTGTTGTTTAGTATAGTGATATAAAGTGATACTTAGAAATCTTATGAAGTTTATTTTAAGTTCCATATGACAGTTAATTAGAATGCATAAAATGTCAAGTGTAGATACTTCTAAATTATGCAGAAAGTATGTAAAAATTGGTGTCTAAATGTAATCATTGCAAGCAGAGAAAACAAAATTAATCACATTTAACACAACTTATTTGTATAATACACTTTTTAAACTAAGTACTTCACAACTTTGTACATTTAACACTGGTGAAATTCTCAAGCACAATGATAAAACTGTTAATAAAATAATAGGCAACGAGAAGATTCATGGAATGCTTATTAATCTCATGAAAGTTAACTTGAGATCTTTACAGATAAGGCAAATTTAAAAAAAAAAGTCATAGAAATACTATTTCATCCTATTTTCTCATATTATGAAAATAAATGGTAATAATAATTATATGCATAATTGCATATGAAATAAAATATGTATAATAAAACGTTAAAATGTAATTTCTATTAAAGAAAAAAGGACCTAGCAAATCCTATTTTTTTTATTTTATGTGTATTTCTTTTTTCCTTCTTTTTGTTAGTCTTGAGGGACATCTGCCTTCCTTTAAAATGCTATTGAAATCTGCTATCTGAAATCTACTATCTGAAATCTGTATATATCTGTTACTGAGTTCTGCCACTTGGCAGTTGGTATGTGTCAGGTTTTAGCTTGTATGTTTTCCTGTAGGTTTGCATTTTGGCTCGGGGAGCCTTTAGTAATGATCTGAGCTGGATCAAGATACATATCCCAACATTTCCTCCTCGATACAAAGACACATGCAGGGCACGGGATCTGTTGCCAGACGCACTTGCTTCACCTGTGTTTTACCTCACGTTCTTCCATCTTAAAGACTGTTCAAATGAGGAGTAGGGCTGAGCCAGTGACACTGAGTCATTGGCTTCAGTGACTGATTTCTCAGGTGACTGCTCAGACCCCTTTTTAGTTAGTAAGAAAAATGCTATACCATTTTAAATTGTGTTAAACCTTGTAAAGAATATTCTGTCTAAAATTCACTTTATGCGAAGGATCCATTTGAAGTGAATTATACAGATTAGCCATACATGCACATTTCAGCTGAAGCTGAGAAACCACTAAGGATTATCCAGATGGCAGTTCTATAGGAGACTAAACATGCCACCATCAGTCAAGTATTTATCTACAAATGCAAATTCTCGGGAGAAAAGTTGGTAAATGATAGATTTCAGTGTTTAATCCCGTTTCAACACAGGTTTTCATTTCCTTTCTCCCTTTTAGATTCTTTAGTTCTTCATAAATAGATATTATTGCAAAACATTCATTTATAAAGGTTTTGATAAATGGGTCTCCTTTTATCTCACAGCTTTCTTTAGAAATTGCATAATTGCAATGTTCAGATAGCACAAAGAAGTAATTACTAACTGAGGAATTAGGTAGCTAAATTGGAGAAAATAAATTGCTCTCTAGAACAGGACAAAAATCTGACTGGATAAAACTTCATAAACAGACCATTGCTCAAAGACAGATCTGCTGCAGGTGTTAAGCACTGTAACAATTTTTCTTAACTGTATGCTTATGTGTATTGCTGTCTCTTTACGGTGTTGCATACTGACTATCAATCCTTTTTTTTTTAAGCCACTCATTTCATTACTATTTTATTATTATATCTGTTTCCAAGAATAATGAGCCCAGTCAGGCAAATAGGATGCCTCTAGACTCCTTTTGCATTTTTAAGCCTGAGACTATTACTTATTCTAGTATATGACTAAATAATTCATTATTATTGCTATTACTATTAATGTTACTGTTACTATTATTAATTTGTAATAATTAATAGTATTAGTGAATAGCATTAAGAATATTATATGTGTTATAATAAGTATAACTTTATTACATGGTGTTTTATGATTATATAGGTAGCACATTTATAATAAATTATAAATTTAAAACAAACTGCTATATCATTTATAATTTATTAGGTCCTGTGACTCAATAACCTGAATTAGTGTAAAACTAACAGTCTTAAAGGATGAGAATATTAACAGCTTCACTTAAATAAATAGGTACAGATTTTAGGAGGGTTGAATTGCTTCATGGTTGCATGTGACTTAGTCCCCATGCGTTTTGTATAAACATAAGCAATTCTTTTGAAGATCAGTTTCTTATTCCGTCTTTTAAATATCACTGAGATATTAAAAGTGTCTTTTTACTTGCAGTTCTAAAGTAAGCTGGACTCAGTCTTGCTACCAAGACTTTCATACATTTTATATTAATAGACAATGAATGAAACCAGCGATGGTCACAGGAGTCCCCAAACTAATATTTACTTAACTAATATTTAATTATTTTAAATAAAAAATGAAATAGCTTCAAAAAGATGGAAAAGAAACTGAGTAAAGAAAGAATAGAGAACTAGATGGACTAACATTGGAATGGCTGCATGGCCATGGCAGATGGCTGCATTGGAATGAATAATAATAACTCAATATTACAAGTAATTGTGTTGGTTTAGGGATAAATATATATATATATATATTAGAAATTATGTTGTTCAGATATTTCTAGTTTTAATAATGCCTAAATTCTTCTTGTTAACAAACTTCAGATTTATGTAAAATTTAGCTGTGTATTTGGTGAGAAAAAAATGTTTAGAAAATGGTCTTTGGATAAAGTGTTGCTATGATAAGAAAGATAGATCTAGATAAATCTGCGTAAATTTGTGGAAACTGAGGGAACTAGATATAGTTATATTCTTTGGAAGAACATACTTAATGATCTGTGAAGGAGTTTATAGTTTGTTTAAGTGTGAGTAGATATATCTATTCCATCCATGGTGGAAAAAATGTAAGTAGGACTAAGCATTGAATACATAATGAGACCGATCTCATGCACGAAAAAAGCTACATCAGACAAGATCAATGAATATAGAGATAAATGCTGCCTAAGGGCAAGCTGGTCGAGCCCTGTAAGGTATATCAAAAAAAAAAAAAAAAAAAAGCAGCGACACTCTCTAGACTGTGAAGACCAGAATCAAGGATAATTTAAGTAAAATTAAGTAAATCTTTTGGGAGTAAAATCTGGAATATGATTCAGGCAATACTGATAATCTGTTTAGTAATTGAAAAACTTTGGAATCAGATAGCTTTATTTCTGAGACTAAAGTAAACCAATAGGAACATCTCTTTAATCCATAAGTAATTTTAGTTGCTAGTTCATTTGTAACTTCTGAATGTTCAAATGTACAAATTTTATGAAAATAACTACATAGATATATATTTAATCTGACATGACAACTTTAAGCTCTCCTGAAAAAAATACATCTTTTTCACAAAATGTCTAAATCAGCTGAGTTATTCCTGATCTGCAGCAAACCCACATCCAGAAGGATTAAAATGAGGATTTGACTTTTAACACGTTTTAAACACTTGTGGTCTGTATTTCATAGTCTTTTCCTCTGTGGATGACAAATTTCTTAGGCTACTGGTTCTGGTATTTAGTGGCACTAATCAAGTGAAGAATTTATCAGCAATAGAAAAAAAAAAAAGAAAAATATTAATATAAAAATATTTGCTCATTGCCTGTTCACTTGGCATCAGATTCTGTTGTTCATCACCAAAAATGTAGAATTTAATGAGAGCTTTTAATATAATAAATTAATCTATCAAGTGTTATGAGGTTATCAGAATCCTTTTAGGATGTACAATTTTTTCTCCCCCTGCAACCTTCCTAAGCACAGCTTTATGATAATTAATGCACCCTGAAAAGCTCTTGAATTTTTTTGAGTTTATGACTGAAACTTCAGCTTCATGTTGTCTGGTTCTAAAAGAAATTAAATTACATGGGTTAACAGATATTACTGATGCTAGTACATAAATTAAGTATTTAATTGAATCTCTAATGTTCCTCAGTGCAAGCACTTTTGATTAGAGATATTTTTGAAGCTGATTGATAGAAGATTTTTTTAAAAATTATATATACTGCCTGCTGACACACATTTACTTGCATCTCCCTTTTAAAATTGTCTCCTATGGAGAGATGGAATTTGTCATTCCAGTTCTAGGTCACAATATCTCTAAAAATGTATTTATGTTAAAAACTATCATCACATTTACTAATTTATTTGATAGCAAAATACAAAGAGACCATTATAACGCTTTTCTGAGATACTTTTCTGAAGTTGTTTATTAAAATATATACTTCAGGGAATCTATTATATTTTCAAGACAGAACAAATCTACCTCTTATATCTGTTTTAACTAATTGCTTATTCCACATCTTAATTTACCAAATGAGAATTTAATATGGCTTTGATTTTTTGATCTCTGAACCTGCTCCTTTATTCACAAACTCACCGGATCCCTTTTTTTTACAGACCTCTACATTTCAAGAAGGTTGCGCCTTTGGAAACAGCCTTCTATACCTGCCTATATCTTACAGTCTTTCCCTAAATATTGTTTTGTGGTCACTGTCAGAGAGGGGCTGCATGAGGAAATGAACCTTTAGTCTGACTGTGAGGTCTGACTCACCGATATCTTTTGCAGAATTGTATCACTTAATTCTTATACACCATTCAGTGCTAAAAGATCTTCATTTAAAAGGAGGATATGCTATATAACTTATTTTTACAGGCCACCAGTGCCAGAACTGGATAACTCTAGTCAAAGAAGCAACTGCAGAAGAAAGGCACACCCTAAGGTGGGAAAAAAATCTCAAGTCTCTTCAAGAGTATGCTGAATGAGATATTCCTGGGTACGCTCAGGCACCCAGGTTATACCGGGTTACACGCCTGGACTCCGAGTGATTTGTTTGGTGCATGGTGTGTTATTGACCTAAGACAAGCCTAATTTCTTCCTATCATTAAAGTGCTTTTGTAAAACTGTAGATGAATAAGAATGTTCTACTTTCCTGAGGCAGTAGGTCTCCTGGTATTGCCCCTCAGAAGGCACTGCATCACTTCTTAGGCTGAGTAATTCTGTAACAAAATACAGACTAAAATAAAGAAATTTGCTTTTTGAATATTATTTAATGTCCCTATTCGGGAAGTTCCTTCATGTTAGCAATTCATCCGTAAGATGACACCTGTCTTTCTAAATTGCTCTGAAATGTAAACAGAAACAGATAATATAAAAACATTTCAGTTACACAATTTAACTGTAAGTGGCATATACTTTTATTTTTATTGTGTTGCTATTGCTTCGTTCCTGTGTTACTATTTTCATGTTCTTCTGGAAAGTATTATCTTCTGAAAAATGTCTTTGAAAAATTATCACTAACCACTTATATCTTCAGTATAATATATCCTTAGACAGCTACAAATGTAACAGTAAGACTATTTAGTTCAGTCAAAAATATTTCTGCTTTATATGTCCCTTTTCTCCTCTCCTAGCATTTCTCTCTGTGTTTGTTGGCAAAAAAAATTAAAAAAAATTAAAACAGTCTGTTTAAATATGTTGGAAATTTTTAGTAACGAAGCTACAGACTATGAAAAGTTTGTGAGTGACCATAACAATCACATATTGTAAAAAATAAGTAAATAAACTATCAAACAAACAAATAAATAAATAAATAAAGCTTCTTGGTTCCTCTGCCTATGTATATGCATAAATTTTGTATTGTATATATTTGAAAATAGAGTATCTATTCCACAGGTGTTTTTCATTTGGTGTTAAGATTATCCTATGATGTGTATTTGGAAACAAAGAAAAAAGCACTCCTAGTTTGTGACAGAAGGCAAAAAAAAAAAAAAAAACAAGAATTTGGAATTTGAATTGATGATTCTAAAGGAAAGCGATACAGTATGATTCCTGCACAGTACATTTTACAAGACTGACAAGAATTCTCTAGTTTGCCTTAAATATTTTTACTACATGTACAAGGTATCTTATCTCTGCCATTTGTGTAACATTTATTCAATTCCAAATGAAAGAAATGCTTAATTTTCAATACCTTGGAATGCAATCCGAAAGCAATAACACAAAAAATATTCCTGTATAAGTGCTATTTTTTTCCAGCGGACAAGCCCTGAAATAGGTTAACCTACAATTTTAACAAGTGTGCTAAAGCAAGTCATTAAGATTTGTTAGTAGGTTGATTTTTTTAGCATGTAAAGCAAGACTCTTAATTCAATGGGCTTATTCAAAAGATATTCACTCTTAGCAGCAGATTATTACATTTTAAGACATCAGAAAAATTATACTGTAACATGTGGCAATCAGCATTAGCAAGTGCTTATTGTTTTCAAGACAAAAATATTACTAGCAAATTCTAGGCAGGAAAAATGAGAAGCTATAATTTTGGATAAGGAGACAATAGGAAATCATTAGGAAACATAATGCCTAGATCTTAACAGTCTTTCCTTGAGATAGATTTTTAATTGGATTTGCATCTTTACTGGAGAATTCCAAAACACTAGACATACAATTTCACATTTGGCTATACTAGAAGGCGTACTTCTAATTAGAACTTTGTTTCATACAGTATCAATGAAGTTTCTTGTCCTCTGGTCCAACCCCCTGCTCAGAGTGTAGTCAGCTACAGCAGATTGCTCAGGGCTGTGTTCAGATCAACTTGTTGGAATGTATGACCATACAGGTCAGGGTGAAAAAGCTTTTATTTAAACAAAATTTTGTGTATTACTATTTGTTCCCTCTTGTTCACCCACCAAGAGCAGTCTGGCCCTGTTCTTTTTACTCCCTGCTCTCAGATGCTTGCACACATTGGGAGAATCTCCCCGGAGCTGATCTTCTCCAGGCTGAACAGTCTCATCTCACCTAGCCTCTCCTTGTATTTCAGATGACATTAAATTTTATTTCCTGAGAATATATTTGGCAAATTCATATGATATGTTTAATCTATGTTAAGCATTATAAAAACATGGCATTGAAAAGGTTAATAAAATAACATTTCTGCCTAAATCCTGCTTTTTTTGTGTACCACAGCTTCTCAAAACTCTGAAATCAAGGGTCATCAGAATGATACCTCATTCCTTATTACATCAGTAAGCTGTATCATGCAAGGAAATACAATGTTCTTTTGTAATGGGGTGTAAAAACAGGTCATGCCAAGAAAGATGCATCATGTCAAGGAATTTAGAAAATTCATGGTTCGCTGAAAGTAGTGGTTAAGAATATTTCAACTTCCTCTTATAAAGTAAGGAGAGCTCAAAGAGTTTAACTTAAAAATATTTTACTCTCTTCGCAACTGGAGTTTTGAGATTAAAAAATTTAGTAATCTCTCTTTGTTCTGTATTCATATTTCAGAGTTTTTTTGTATTAGTTTTGTTTTAGTATTCCATGATGATTAAAGAAACTTTCTATGAATATTTTTATACCATATTCTGTCTGATTTGGGCTATTCTGTAATCATTCATTCAGGAATATATTCATGTCAGGCATACAGTTGGCTTACAGTATATATAACAATATTGTTATTTAGAATTTTCAATTCATCATACAAAATTAATCTCAAGCAATAATAACAAGAGTATCAGAGTGACTTTCTATGTCTGCATTTTCATTTTTGGTTCAACAATTACTCTGAAATATATTTCTATCTGAACTGTATGTTAAATATCTTAATATATATATTTAATATTAGTAAAGTCTTCACTAATCTTTCAGTTATAACCTTCAAAGATTATTTTATTTATATTCATATTTCCTTTAAGGAACATTTTGCTGCTGAAAGAAGAAAAGTGCTTGTTAAAAAGTGTGTAGCAAAGATAACTTTGCAACCATATGTTTTTACATGATTTATTTTATACTGAAATAGGAAACAAGCACAGGCATAGTGTGCTGACATGACTATGAAATCTAAACATTTAACTTTTGTTACAGATATGATTCTCAAGCTTTCTGCTTCAGACAATGGATGCAGTATATCATCTAAATCAAATCATTGAAGTTTCAGTTCTGTGGCTTTGTAAAGTCACAAATAATGCAATACATTTATTGTAATGGTTTCTGGTTTACTTTGTCTTTTCAGCCGTCAAAATTCACATAAAATAGAACTATATTTGAATTTAGAATATCCATTCCATACTTTTCTATATGTTACTTCTTTTTATTTATAAATGGGTTTTCATAAGTGCCTTATTTCTATATATTTTAAGTCACTAATGACAAACAAATTGTAATGACTAATATTTCCAATCTGGGAACAAATATATGAAATTACAGTTCTCTTAATTGAATTATGTGATTGGATTAGCAAAATCCTTACAGTATCTGGTTTCTGGTTTCAGGGCCAATTTGATGTTCTAAGTGTCCTTTGGTTTTATTTCAAAACTTGTTCTTTTGCCAGAGAGTATTTTAATAAACATATTCATTAGGACAACTGAATTGGAACAAATATAGGCTGAATACTCACAGTAAATTATTTAAAAGCTTCAGTGAATAACTGCATACAGCATTATAACAGGCATATAATTTTAATTTCTGTCTTTTTTCAAGGGAGATGGAGAGTTTGTCATACTTTGTAATATCATGAAACAGAACAACTTCATTGTAAAAAGCACATAAACTCATTGCCAGTGTTTTTGAGACTAACTTCAAATTTAATCTTACTACTGTTTTCCCATTTCTAAATATTTGAAATAAATAGCAATTTAATAGCCTTTCCATTCTTAAAACAGTAATACAGTACCTTCAAAATGTTTACTTGGACATACCTTGTGACTGACTTAAAATTTTAGGTGTTACGGCTTTATAGCAGGTGATTAGAAAACAAAATAACTTGGATAGAATATTGAAGGCATAGTAAAAACCTCATTCTTTCAATAAACTTAGATTTCTTATTTTTAAAACTTTTTGTATGGAATAACCTGGAAATAGTTATTCACTGAGAGGAAAGAACTTTATCTTATTTTTTGCCAAACTTTACTGAGAAAAACTCTGAAGTAAAGGCTGAGAATCTGTATGTCCTTTCCATCCTCTTCATTCTTCTTCCAATGAATTCACTTTCCCCTGAAATGCAAAACCACAGAAACTTTGAATGCTCAAAATTTCCCAGCTCCTTCATGCATGTTTAGGATTGGGGACGTAGAAAGAAAATAGATTTTGTAATGCACATCTTTATTAAATGACTCTGCTCATGATAGTAACAGACAATGTAAAAGGTTGTAGACAGCAATATGAGGAGAAACAGTAGGAACAGCAACTGATAATTGAAGCGGCTTTCTCTGAGAACACAATATAGCCAAACTATTCAGGCCATTTATGTTCTAGAAAAGCTGATTAAGGGAAAAGGTATGAAGTATATTTTCCACTGTATGACTAATGCTCCTCTTTTGTAAAGTCACAATGTTATTTCTGTCTACCTTGTATTTGAAATCTGCCTTCAAGCATCTGGCCAGTTTTGAAAGGAAACATAATTTTTAGACTCCTTACTGGAAAGTACACTTAGCTATAAACTCTCAAAGCTTTGAAATGGCATATGTATTATCTTATATACATTTTCACTGGCTTTACTGAAGCACTGTAACCATAAAGTCATGTAACTTAGAAAATATTAGAGTCATAGGTTTGGTTCTCTGCAGTCTTAAAATATCCCAGATAGGAGGATTGTTCAGCCAGTAAGGCACATCATTGACTCTTTGCTGAGAAGGGCAATGTGCTGAAGTTGCACAGATTGAGATTCAGTGCAAAAAGAAAGTGCCACATGGATATTTCATTATATATTGTGGCATGCACAGAGAATTTTTCTCCTCAACAAAAAATATTTCTCTCAGCAAAACCATAAAAAAAGACTTAAGCAGCCACAAGCAAATTATAATATAATGAGTTCAATTTTGCTAAGTTCTGAGATGAAGTGCTCTGACGTTTGCCTATTTGCAGGAGCAATTGCAAGGTATTAGAAGAAAATGATAGACTTCCATGCTAGACTTTTTCATTATTGAGGTCAGTCATACTTTTACTGCATTATTAAGAATTCCTATATGTAATGCATGCATTAAAGCACTGTCTTAGGTGTAGACCTAAACCAACAAAAAGAATTCTAGAGTACAGATAATGTTGTTTTTCTGTTCTTGAAATCAAAGCACCTACCCTGCAGCACATATGAATATTCACATATCAATAAATATGAGGTTTGAATTTCAATCTTAACTGAAAGAGTCTTTCCCAAGATTGTATGCATGCATAAAGGGATTAGTAATTAATTGCAAATGTCTTCAAAAACAAAACAAAAGAACTGCTGCACCATTTTATCTATGTCTCTTTACGTACATGTGAGCTTCTTTCACTTGCACTTCAAACAACTTTGACGCTGCACAGACAGAGTTGAGAAAGCTCTGAGCAGAAGCAAACACACTTGGCACAGTTTATTCGCATCAAGGTGGTGGAATGTGCTGTGATGACATGGCTTCACAGCTATCTGGAGTATGACTGTAACAAGACCACATCTGCCTTTAAAGTAGAATATATTTACTGTGGTTAAGGTTCACTACAGTTGGAAGCCTTCCTTCCATCACAGAGATGTCTGTTTCTTAAAAGAGAAAAGTAATGTATGTTCATCTGTTTACGTGAAAGAGCACAAGAAGGGACAGTGGCGT
Organism: Crypturellus undulatus; assembly: GCA_013389825.1. Lineage (NCBI taxonomy): Eukaryota > Metazoa > Chordata > Aves > Tinamiformes > Tinamidae > Crypturellus > Crypturellus undulatus. The sequence goes on from VWPW01020126.1 coordinate 411,175, forward strand.
CTGGCAACTAAAGTTCACAAATAGTTGCTCACAGCAGAGGAGCAAAAATATTTCAGAATCCCACTTCCCATTGTAGATAATGGGGATTGTCTTGGCTGTGGATGCTTCTGCCAGTTACTGCATTTTCTGTTCATTCTCTTTGAATGTATTTGTTCTTCTCACAGACGTATCTTCCATCATCCTACTCAGAAATGAGCTTTATTGAAAGGACAGAAAAGATATTTTTGACAAGTAAGGAAAACAACAACATGAAATATATAGGTTAATTGTTTATGCAAAAGACAGCAACAACTGATTTATACAAAGGAGTATCAAGTAGAAATTGCTTCAGTTGTCACTGAATTAACTGTGTCCAAGCACATAATACTAATCTTTGCACAGAGATAGGACGGTAGGCCACAAGGTGGATGTTGAGGGATATGTTAGTAAAACTGAGGTTTCAAGTCTTCTGTACTTGATGAACTGAGGAACTAAAGAAACTAACCATACATTAAACATGTTGAAATGATCTGTGAACTTATGGTCACACTGAGAACATCTGCGAGAAAGGACACTGAAAATTGGACATAGTGGAATAAAAATGAAAGAAGATGATTAAAAAATAAACAGTCACCCAACTCTTTCGTTCTCAAGAACTGTGAAGCATCGTTATTAGATAATTCACATGTATTTAGAAATTAACTAGAAGACATTTAAGTGGTAAAATACATTCATTATTGTTTATCAAGAACATATTATGCCTTAACTGATAGGGTAACAGGACAATAAATGAGGGAAGAGAAAAAACTGTGATATTTATTAAGATCTTAGCAATGTTTTAGTGACTCTCCTGCATAGCATTTTCACAAGCAACCTCAGGAAGTATGGTTCATCTGCATACATTTAGCGTACAGTTGGATGGAAAACTACACTTAGTATTTATTATTGATTCACTGTCTGATTTGGAGAGATTTCAAGTTAAGTAACTCTGGGGTTTGTTCTGTGACTTCTTCAGTTTAATGTTTTCATTAGTGAATTATATGTTGATATACAATAGCATGTACAGATGGCACCAAGTTAGGAAGGGTTATAAGTGCTCTGGAATATCAGAATTCAGCGTGATCTTGGGAAAAGAAAAAGAAAAATTGATGAAATGTCACAATTAAGAAGCCTAAATAAATTTGTGCTAATATGCAATGAAATTATCTGTCAAGGCATCAGTGCTGCCAAAAAGGATATAAGGCTGTCGTGGGTCTACAGATTAAACAAGAATTTATGTGTTTCTGTGGCAACTCTATTCCAAAGTTTTTAGGCTTGAGAACAATGGGACAGGGTGCATGGTGATATAGAGGAATATTTTTAAATATAAGGGTTTTAAGTGCGACTTAATTGGGATGCTACCAGGTCTGATTCTGAATATAAGTAATCCTATTTCAATGAAGAGAGAGATTGACCACATGCTCTTTGAGGGCCTCCCCAGGAGCCTGTTTGTCTGATTCTATAATAAACAGGATCCCTGTTGTGAGAGAGATAGTTGTTATTAATGGAGTTACAAGTATGCCTACTCTGGAAATATTCTCCAGTATGACAAATGGAAATTGTTACTATATTTTATTTGTTAATAGCGGTTGGTTAGTTTCTCCCAAAAGTTGTCACATCCTTTGCAATAAGTATCTCTAAAGTTGATTGTATACCACTATGCCTCTTTCAAAATTATGTAAAAGTCAAAAATATTAGTTAACATAAAGGTAAGAGAAGAGAAAGCAAATTCAATTTTTAACCTGAAATGTGAGCCATTCATCATGTTGAAAAATAGAAATATGGATGTACATCAATTATTGTTTCCTGTCTTAGTTTGGAGATGTAGTTTTAAATTAGTCTGAATTAAATGAATTCATATTTAATTACACAAAATATAATTACCTATTACATATAATTTTATTTTTTAACAACAGCTTTGATATGTCATATTAGAAGTGACATGAAAAATATTTTTATTTTTTACTTTTAAAACATTATTTACATATTTAAGAATAGTTAAATGTGTATTAATATATACACTAACATCTTGTGTAGCAGTGTATTCTTTTATGGATAGAAAATCTTCCTAAAATAATGCAAAATGGTTCAAGAACAGTACCATGAAGGAAACACAGATCTGACTTTAAATCAATTAAGCTGCACATTGTAAACAAACACAGAAATAAAAAGAAAAGAACACAACATTAAATAAGTGCCATTTAGAGTTTTGTGAGACTGTAGAGGACAGGTTGAGGCAGGAGGTATGTTGTTAGAGGTGAGAGAAAAAGCTCCCTGAGAGCACAGCTTTGTCACTGCTACCTATCACACTCTATCCGTAGCTTATGTTAAATGAGTGACTAAAATGTTCCCTTGGGAACCATCGAAACATTGCAAGCTTCCTTGGCAACCAAAAGCGCCTACAGCAAGCCCTGCCTATCACATTTTATAGCCTTCCGCTATTCATAACATCTTGTCGCTCTCCAGCCCAGTGCAGGTTTTTACCTATGGGGGCATTTTGCAGTTCACAGACAGCACCGCATATTTTGTCATTCACTGCTGTCTTCTAGCTGCCCTTTTCGTTTTTCTGTAATGTTTCCATTTACAAGTTATATTTAATCTTCCTACTAATGTGACAAATATTACTAGGAATGTGTAGGAGGAGCGGAGGTTTTTTTGGTCATTGTTGTTTGTTATTGTTGTTTTTGTTATTGATAAGAAAAAGCTACGGACTAGTTTCACACCAGTGCCTAGGTGCCACTTTGTACTGTTAATACCTTCAAAGCCAGTCCAATATTTTGATGCTTGATTAGATGTCCTTGTAACCCAGATCTTCAAAAATTATTGTTTTTATGGGAGTGGAGCACATACATATCTTTGAGGAGCTGCTTATGACTGCAAACATTTCAATTACTTTATTTATATATCTTATTTTAATCCTGGCGAGACAGGAGCATTATGTTGCATGATGCTCATGCAAAGTTTTCTAAGTTACCATCTTTTTGAATTAAATGTGAGATAAAAATTACATGTTGTCTGGAACTTTTTAAAATAAACATTAGTCTGCATTAAATCATTAGGTCTGATTTATAAATATCTAAAATAAAAGTCATATGGTACATGAAAATAGTGACAGATCATTAACTACAAGAATGCCAGGGAGTATTGCAATAGTCAGAATATATTATACTTTCCTTCAAGAAATTTTTTCTCCTGTTCTCTGTAGAAGAAAAGAATGTTCTTGTTTTTTTTTTTTTTTCAGTGTTGAAATTGCAACATGGAAAACATTAAACACATGAATGACATTTGAGGGCACTCTAGATGTCCCTTGCAACCTCACTCATTCTGTGATTCTGTGAAAGATATATGTAACAGATGGTGAAACACCTAGATTATCTGTAAACAAAATACTTAGGCTCTGTTTCCACTGAAGTCAGTGATAGAACATTTTTTTTTTTTGCTCCTGTGGGATTGTTCTTTTTGTAGGAAGTTAACAGTGAAAGATTTCATTTAAAAATCATGTTCCTTGCTAGCAGTATTATGTGTAGAGTCTGGAGATGTACATGGACGCTGTCAGTTATTTCCAACTGAAACAATTCATAATGAAACAAGAATATTTGTTGCTTTGAAAAATTTTCCATGAGACTTTTGAAAATTGAAACTTCTCAAAAGCATCTATGCTTGAAACAATGTTTGATAAATGTGTAGGTATATAATTATTTATGTTTGTTTATTTATTGAGTTCATGTATATACATCATATTCATAGATGAGGTGTATGTATGCCACACTATGGGGCATAATGTATTTTATAACTTTGTATGTGTGTGTATACATAGTGTGTATGTATATGTATAGAATCTCTCAAACGCAGATGTAGAAGAGGTAGATTCAAATCATTAGATAGTTTGGGGGGTTTAAATAATTTGTTATTTTGAAAATATTGTTTTGATTCCTAAGGATTTTTCAGTTAAGTTATTTTATTTTCTAAAAGATATAGAGAGGAATCAAATGTGATTTGCATCACATTTTCATATATTTCCACATATATTTTACTGAAAATAGATGAAGTCACTTAAATGGGTCTTCTAAGTGAAAGAACTAACTAAAGGGAAGCTGAATTTCTGGATAATCTAAAGTTCCTTCTTTTAACTTAGAATTCAATGGCATATAAAAGCTACTTCATTATGCTGTTTTCTTTGAACCTATGCTGAATGCATCATATATCTATAGAAATTCCAACTTCTGCTGTCAGCAAAGACAAATAGATGTGCATACGTCCACAATTCACAAAATCATTTAATACATCCACAGCTATGAAGAGCTTATCAAGGCACTTGCTAAAGTAATGTTTCATATAGCCACTGAAAACTTTTGCAGGAATTGCTGCTGATCTTTTTATTATTGACTTTAATTCACTTGAAGATAGTGAGAATGATGTTCAAATAATCTAAATCATCTTTGAACTATAGGACTGTAGGAGTAAATATATTCTGGGTTGTCTGTTACGGTCCTGTCATAGTTTTGAACAGTCCGAACATAACATCCTTTTTGAAGGGTACTCAAATTTTGCAAATGGACTAGTTTTACCTATGTGTTTACTTATTCATTTATTATGGCATCTTTCTACTGGAAGACTTTTTCAGAACCTCACATTTCAGATGAAGGAGATTTTTTCATAATTTCCTGTATCTACTCTTTAAAATTTGAAAAAAAAAAAAAAAAATTCCCCTGTCTATCTTGTATATCATTCAGTTGAACTCTAAATAAAACTTAGCACCTACATCATAGAATTGTATTTTTTTTCCACACGACTGCACCACATTATTTTTGCAAAGTGAATAAGCGGTCAGATAGTGCTCCTGGATCTTCCCTTCCTCTGTTTTTCCTAGCAGATAAGCTCCAACCTCATGGTAGAAAATCTTATTAAGCCTGAAGGAAGTTTAATTTTATGGAATTTATATTCAATTTATTTATAATTGAATTTCTGGCCATTTTTGTTATCCTAGTCCTCCATGTCAGCCAGTTATTTCTTGATTTTAATAGAAACTTCATAATTATCAGTTTTCCTTGTTTTACTCTCACTTTTTTTGTTCAAAGTCATTAATGAAATTATTAACCAAACTGGTCCTAAAATTAATATTTGTGGAACTTCATCAGAAACTTCGTTTAAAATCAGCTAGTTTCTCTTTCAGCATTACCTCTTTCTGCTTGTTTTTCATCTAGCTTCCACATTAAAGATGCTTTGGCAATCTTTATCAATTTAATGATATTCTCATATGTGGTACCATTTCAGATACTCTATAAAAATGGTATCTAGTACATTACTGTACCTAGAAATCAACTATGAAAGAATATTCGTTTGTATTACTCTGGAAATTATTGTTCTCAGCCCATGGAATTGTCACTTTAATGATAAGCATTTATTTTGTACTATTAGTGGGGAACCAGCATGCATACTATAGGTAATAAGAAGAAAATCCCTGAAAAATCCATTAGAAAATATCCTTTATCCTATAGATAAATAAATATTAGTATCCACTGCTCAGATTCATTTTCTCTAACAGTGATTCCAGGATGTTTTTGCCAGAAAATGAATAATGGTCGGTCTGAAATGCTGAAGGGTGGAGCAAACGGCTGTGTTTTTTTCTCCAGGCTTTGTTGCTTTACTGTTCCTCTGAAGTCTTCTACAAAGCATAGAAGTGAATACAAGTTATTTTAGAATATTAAAGTGATAAGGTTTAATACTTCTGTGCAGAATCTTCTGTAAAGAAGATGTGTGGAATCTGTGTAGGACTGGAAAAGAAATGATGGTTTACAAAGACTCAGACCTGGCAGAAGAACAAATGTGGTAATAAATCTAGTGGTAATAATTTTTTATGATATTAAGTATACTCTTCACCTTATGATGTGCAATTCCTGTTTATTTTGACTGCCATCTGCAGACCAAAAATATGTGTTGTATCATCAATCTGATTTCATATATGTGCCAAAATGTTATTGTTACCGCCCATACAGCCACCTACTATTTGACACCACCCTTTATTTAGTATCTCAAAATATATTGATGATTTTTCTGCACTTTTTCATTCTGGTTTCCCCCTCAGCACAGTTTTAATAAAATGACTTAGAAAAATTCTAAATGAAGTAACTATGGTTTTTAATTCAGGTGTTTTAAATCTCTTGTGCCATCTGTACACTATCATTAAGTTCAAAACAGTCTAAACATTTAATAAATTTTTGAAGAAGATTATGTTCTATTTGAAGAAATGAACTGAAAGGGATAACACTGACAGAAAGTCAGTATATAATATATACAATAATAATATAATTGATAGATTTCTTAGCAGTCATTTTGGCACACATTTTCTTTATAGAAACAAGAAAGAGAAGATTTAAGAAAAAAAAATCTTTTTTTTTATGTTCACAGGATAAAGTTGAACTTCCACAGAATGAAATGAAAATGTTTGATGAAGAGATCTTGGATATGATATAGTACTGAATCAAAATGACTTTTCATAGTGTAATCCAAGCAGTGAAGTAGATGTTTGGTGGTAGTGCAGTGCCTACAATATCTGTTTCCAAAGTTATTTTCACACTCTGGGGAAAGACATCAGAATTTCCTGTAAGGCACAGCTCTAGAATAGTGGCTTTGTTAATAATCCTCAAAAGAAGAATATTAAATAAAGTGTGATACAAAAGACCTGAAAAATATTTCTTCTACTCTTTCACTTTCCTCAGCACTTAAATTTCTTTCTAAGGTACATGTTCATGAGGAATATATTTTGGTGTTCTTAAACAGTGCACAAGAATTATTTAGGTATAGTTAAGCACAAATTTCACTGTAGTTTAACTTCTTAAAAATATTCTAGACCGTTCATAATGATACTGGTAGTGAGAAATCTGTACCGTTGACCTAATGATAAAATATCACAGAATCATAAAATAACTGGGCTCGGAAGAGACCTCAGGCAGGGTCACCTAGAGCAAGTTGGCCAGAACCATGCCCATATGAATATCTCTGAGGATGGATGAGAATCCAAAACCTCTCCAGGAAACTAGTTCCAGTGTTCAGCCACCCTCATAATGAGCTGATGTTTTCTTATGTTCAAGTAGAATTTCCTGTTTTTCAGGTTGTGCCGATTGCCGATTGCCTCTTTTCCTGACAAAAGTCTGACCCCAGCCACTTAACACCTTCACCTCACATAGGTAAGATCCTTCATCTTCTGCAGGCTAAAGTCACCTCTTCTCCAGGCTAAACAGTCCCAACACTCACGTCCTCTCCTCATATAAGGGATGCTGCAGTCCTTTAATGATCTTTGTAGCTCTTCATTGGACTCAGTCCAATAAATCTCTCTTGTACTGGCCTCCCAGTCCCCAGGAACATCAGTGTATTGCCAGGACCTTTCAAGGAGGTGAAGAGTGGCTTCATAATGAGATCAGCCAGCTCTTCAGCACTCACAGGTGCATCTCTTCAGGGCCTATGGACTTGTTTATGGACAGTTTGTTTAAATGATCTCTAACCTCCTCCTCTTTGGAGCGTAAACCTTCATTGCTCTAGACTTCCCCTCATGAGCTTGGGATTCCTGAGGGTAAGTAATAGTGATGAAGGCTGAGGCAAAGACATTCAATTCTGTCATTTCTGTGTCTTTGTCCGCAGCACCCCTGCCTCCATTTAGCAGTGGTCTTTCATTTTCTGTAGCCTTCCCTTTGCTGCTTATATACTCGCAAAAGTATTTTTTGTTGCCTTTCATGTACCTTGCCAATTCCAACTCCAGGTGGACATTAGCTCCCCTGACTTTATCCATGCATGCTTGGATGGTGACTCTATATCCTTCCCAGGTCACTCTTTCTGCTCTTGTGGAATTACTTTTTATGTTTGAGTTTGGGACAGTAGCTCATTGTTTGTCTGCAAGCTTCCTGTGATCTTTGCTTGATTTCCTGCTCGTTGGTATGTTTGAAGTAGGCGATCCTTGAACATCAACGAATAATCTTGACCCCTCTTTCCTCCAGGGCAATCAGTTCTTCCAAACTGATCTCTGAACAGGCTGAATATGTGCATCATAAATGATATTTATTTATATATTGATATTTCACATTATTTAATCTAAGTATATGTATGTCTTAGTATATGTATATCATTTACTATGTGTATATCATTAACATATATATGTTGTATTAATGATAAAATATGTAAATCATTAACTGCAGAGAAAACAAAATATTTTCAAAACAGTCTGTGAAAATGTATATGTTTTTACAAAATGTACATGTGTGCTTAACTTCAGTTTTCATTTTATCTGCTGAATTTCTTCGGTATGTAGCATTAAATTTTACTGAGGGATGCTTAAAAACTAGATGATAAACTTCTTACCTGTTGGAGATGATAGAATAGTATATATATATGTATGTAGTGCTAATTTTACTCTACTTTCAAATTGAAAAGAATAAAATCCGTCTATTGAATTTTGAATGCAAATGATTAATCTCCTAACATAGTCTGACTTGGACATTTTAAAGCAACACTATATAAACAGTTATTTTATATTCACAAGGTTTCATTCAAAAGATCATTTGATATGGACATTTTCATTGATTTATCCAAGCTTTTGACATTGTTGATAATCACCTTCTTTAAAGAAACATAAAAATATATTGGAATTTTTTTCAGTGGATCTGATAAATATTTGACTGTAAATTGCATTCATTGGTTAAGCACTGACAAGCAAGGTTGCTATTGGAATTCTCACTGGAATGGTGTATATTTTTAATCATATAGTTATCTGATTTTTGTAAAGTAGACAACAGCGTTCTAATTATTGGAATGTAAATATTGGGTCATAAACAAATGCAAAAATATTGCATGATAATGCCTGTTAAAAGTAGTTGAACATCTTTTAACAAAGAGCACAATCTAAGCTTTAATCCTTGAGATTTTTAAAAATGCTCCTCAGGAAAAAGTGTCTCTGATTAGACAGAAAAGATATGTGGCCTGATCTGTACCAAAGATCAAGTGTTCTTGAATGATAAGGAAGACTGTTCATTTTAGGCATGCATCACTTTTTGTCTGTCTTCTTGCTGTAGGATTCACAAAAGGAAGACAGTAAAAATATTGACTTATTTCTGCATTCATATTCAGGTGCAGATACAAAAGTCCCCTAGTCACTGAAGATGATAGGGGAGAAGCTGATTATGTTCATTTAAATGCTGTATTCTCATACGTCTCTATCTTGATATTCAAAAATCTGATAAAAAATTGTCTAGGATCATACAGTTTAAAAATTGCAGTAAATATACAAATTAGAAGTAATCACAGCACAAGGTATGCCTCAGCACAAGGTACATATGCCATTGACATATCTTCCTCAAAATGACTTTTTGGAAGGGAATCACAAGAGCTAGCTGTGCTATATGTGCCCAGAGTAGGAACGCTTCATGTGAGGGGTGCAAAGAATAATAAAAAGCATATAAGATCTCCTGAACAGCATAACAATCCAGTCTTCTTGAAGAATATATTTAGATTGTGGTCTAAAAGTCTAAATGTCCTGTCTTAAAAAAATGGTAGAAAGAGCAGGAATTTAACAGAGCAAGAAGCAATGTGAAAAAAAACTTGTTTTGGCAGAAATTCTGTGTAGTGCAGAAATACATAATGATTTTCCTTTTTTCCAATCTCAGGAGCAAGTGTTTTTACCTCCCCTACATAAAACTTGGAGAGGATTTCACTGGAGTCATGCACTGAAGAATCTAGAATTTCCAATTCAGACATTATTAAAACCAACACTTTTTTTTTTTTTTTTGAAAATCCTTTAGTAGATAGATAATGAAGTAAGAAGCTCATCAAACTTTTGTGTTTGAGTCACTACTGGTATGTAAAGTGACTTCTTTTCAAAGAATCTTCTTCAGGCATTTTCTTTTCATGACACACTAGTGAGCATTTCTCAGTTCACATATGGTATTAAATTAAGCTTTACTGTTTGTGTCTGCCTGGTTTGACTTTTTGACTCTCTTCCTTTTCTATCGTGTGCAGTGTTTTGCCTCAGAGTGCTTAGATATTTCCATAATATCTGCAGTCTCTTAACATTTTAGTTAAAGAATCACTTTCCCCTTTGACCTGGTGAGTGGTACTGAACTTATTAAATTCAGGAAAAAAAAAGTATAAAGCATGAAGATTTTGATATACTGTTTCTAGGTTAACGCTTTCTGCGTTAACCAGATAAATTTTAAGTGATTTTAGTTACTAAAAGCTAAATAATTTGCGTGAATGGACCTGGTTTGGCACTTTGTTTGCACCTTCTAGGAGTCTAGGATTGAAATTACAAACAGTTTAAGATGCATTAAAGATAATTTTATCAATTTCATTATTAGTATATTTTTATTATATTCAACACAATTTTATTTTCTCATTAAAATTTGCACCCTTACATCTGCCATCATGACTATTATAAAATTTTCTTATTAATTTCAGAGGGTGAATGATAGCTATAAAAGCTGGATGGCTCAGAAACCAGTTATACTTTTATTTGCAGTAATCGGCATGCCCCAATTCATTCTTAAAAAAAAAAACAGTAATATGTCAAAGAGTAGCATTGTGCTTCTGAAATAACTTGTCATATTTGTTAATTCTAATTAAAATATCTTTTATAAAATCAAATAAAATATTAATGTCTAGTGATATAGAATCCATTTCAGGAATTACTGTTTTATAAGACTGAATAAAGTCACCACATTCACTAAGACCAACTACTTTGTCAGGATAGCAGTATGTTGGGAGAGCAGCTAACAAATGAATGCAAAAAATAGAAACCCCAAACATAAATAGGGAACTTGCTGGTTATTGTCTTACTGGTAGGTAAAAACCATTGAGTCTAAATAGTAATAGATTGAGCCTAATTGTAGTAATGGCTCTTGTCATTTGGATGTTGCTTGATCAGCCTGTGGGCACTTCCTTCATTAGGCAGTTTTTTCAGTAACAATTAAAGGATCACTCTGCTTAGATAAAAGTAGTACAGTGGTGTTGCTAGCAGCATCATTCTTAGGACTTGGAAGTCCTGTTTAACCAAAGTGATGATGAAATAGGCTTGCTTGGGACTCCAGAACAGGTGTAGCAGGTGTAGTACTTGCCATATGTAGAAATGTCCATAAAATACATGTCGGTAAGAGATGAAGGCCTCGTTCTATATACCTAAAAGATAAAAAAATGTATCCTAAGTATGTGCTTGTTTCTGTCTGAGCATTTACTTCACAGGACAGAATGCATGCTTTACAAGCTTGCATATGACACCAAATTGAAGCAAACTATTAATAAGTGGGTGCACAGAGCTGGCATTTATAAGGACCACTGCAGATGGATGAATCCTGTGGCTCCACAGCAAGAGCCAACACGATCCTCATGAAATTTGCCAGACGTGTGGAAGTCCTGCATCTGGGCCAGAACAAATCTGTATGTTAGCACAGGCTAATGTAGAGTGTTTAGAAAGCCGCGTTTCAGAAGAGCAGTTGTGGATCAGTCAGCAATGTTTCCTTAGGATTGCCTGTTTTGCTGCATTAACAAGAGCATAACTAGCAGCTCACACTTATTCCCCTGTACTCAGCACTCATGAAGTCAGACCTAAACCCATGTGCTGGGTTTTGGGCATCCCAGTGCAAAAGATCTGTATTCCAGTGGAGTGGTACAAAGGAGTTAGGAGCCTGGAGCAGATAAAGTATTAGAAGCTGGGGGAGCTTGCAGGAGAGAAAGCTAAGAAGGAAGCTAACTGCAGTCTTCCACAAAAGGAGTGGGGAGTATAAAAAGGACAGAGCCAGACACTGAGGTACACCACAAAAAGACAAGAGACACGGGGGGCAAATTTACAGCAAGGGAAGATCTGACTGATCTTAAGGAAAAACAGTTCTTAGTGATGGTGAATAATGGGAGCAGATTGGTCAGAGAGGTTGAGAAATGTCCATCCTTACAGATTTTTCAAAAGTCAGCTAACTATGACCTTGAGCAATCTGATCCAACTTTGAAATTACCACTGTTTTGAGTAAGAAATTGGACTAAATGATAGACTAAAGGATAGAGAGCCATTTAACCTAGTTACAGATTTATGATCAGCTTTGAAAGTTGCAAGTGCAACACTTGCTGTATAAGCTGCTCAGTAACTTTCATTGCTTTTATCACAGAAATAGATGTGAAAAATGCATATGCACATACTTTCTATTGGTCATTGTTCTGGATAAATATTGACTTGCCTTTAAACATCACAGCTGGATCCTGGAGAAATGGAAGTACACTTTTATTATTCTGAGCTAAGTGATAAGTTCAAACTATTTCCCGTGAGAGATAAATGGATAAAAATGGATAATTATAGATAAAGGTACACCTATTCAGATCCTCTACTAACAAGTATCACATTTGCATGCTTTTAGATATCCCTTAGGAAGGTGTTTCGTGCTTGGGTTGGCCTGTAAACTCAGAATAATCAAAATGGACATGAAGGTTGAACTGCACTGTGATTAGTTCTGATATCAGTCAAACAAACTAGAACCACAGTACTGTTTTCTGCTTTCTTAATTTTATTTTACCAATTATTGCACTGTGGATTTCTCACTTAGCAAGCAGCAGGAAGTTGGGTGTTGGACTCTAAGAAGGAAATCATTAATTATCTAAATACAGTAATAGAAAGGAGAGGTATACTCTAGAACAGATTTAGGTTGATGGAACCTCACTGCTTAAGGGCAGGGTTTGTACGATCGAAGGGGAAAAAAGAAAAGAAGCTTTCAGAAAACTTTATCCATGTAAAAGCAGAGAGCTTTGATGAAGAGTGAATAGAAAAATGTGGATCATAGGCAGTATATCACTTTCGTCTTGAGGAATGTAAACCATTTCAGGAATACAGATTCTGACTGAATGGGCACCGTTAAGAAATAAACCATATGTAATGAATGACTATGGGTTCAAAAGACTAAGGCAGTTTGCCAGTTTCCACATATTGCAAATGAATTTTCAGGCAAATGAAAGCAGAGAAATTCCCGTTATTAATTTAATTCTTGGCATATTGGTATGGAAAATACTAATTCCATGTATGATAATGGGTTTTGAAACATTTACTTTCTTTTAGCTAAAGTATATTAATTTGGATCTATAAACTATAGGAAAGGGACACAATCGAATACTGTTTTTGATGTAGATGATTTCAGGTTTGATTACAGTTGTAAGTTTTGCTGAGTCTATATAGGAAACACTTGTTTTAGCATAATATTGTGGATATTGCAGTCAATTTTAGCTATTTGTATATGCATATTGTATATCATTTTTAATTAAATAACATAATAGCAATAAAATGCAATAGACAGCAATATGCAGGTATTTTATATATATCTCTAAGGTTTAATTTAGCAAAATAAAATGCCTATATACTTCAGCTGCCTAAGGATGAAAGTGAACTGGTATTTCTTTAACACAAAGAATATGTGTTTGAAAATTATCATATTCCTATCAGTGCAGTAGAGAAACACAGTGACCAGCCTTCACTGTCAAATATACAATTCAGTACTGGCATCAAAGGAGTATTTTATTCGGACTTTTGTCTGCATGGTCTTTTGTTCTATCATCCACACAGATACTAAAATGCCTCTGTCAGCACATACTTCTCAGAAGAATTCTAACAGAAAAAAGTCTAACCTGAAAATGATAGCATTCCTTTTTTTTTTTTTTTTTTTGACAACACACCAGTTTAAAGGATTAGAAGTGGGGGAAAAAAGTAGCTTTTCATACTTGTGTTTGTTAGTCTGTTGTTTCAAGTAGATAAGGTAACATCTTTCTAAAAAACTCCTTTACTACCATCTTGAGACTTTTTGCTGATATTTGCATATGCTACATTTCTACTTATAAGCCTATAGCCTTGCCATCAAAGTACTATTATAGCTAAGCATCCTCAATGGATTTCATGCTATATTTGAGAGTCAAAACATGTAGAACCTTTTAAGTTTCTATATGGAAAGAGATTCAGAACAAAGTAGAAGGTTATTATAACATATACATTTATTGAATTCCTGGTGCTCAGTTATTTGTGTGTATTTTAATGCTTTTTTCTAACATCCTGAAATTATAGCCATTTGGGATTTCTCCTTTATGGTTTAAATTGTTAAGTACTTTAACACAGAAGATAATCCTTAAGCAAAAGTTTTAATTAGATATTAATATTTGCTAACAGAATAGAAATAAGAAATGACGGAACTTTTCCTACTTTTCCTACTAAACTGGCAGCACTAATTATTTTCGCATTATCTGTGATTTACCACTGTATGAATGTTATACATTGTTAAATTGCTAAGAAGCTTTGCTTTTTGCCTCTTATTTGTGTAAAAATGAATTCAGCATGATTTTAACCACAGTGGTATGATATTGATTAAAAATGTAACAATTACATGAAACTCATCCTAAACTAAACCATAGTTTGGTTTGTTGACATCAAACATTTGCTTACTGAATGAAAGATCTACCTACACCATCCTCTGACTTGTCTATGGACACAATCTTTAGTCTGCTAATGTATCAATTTTTATTACCTAAGAAATATTGCCAGGTTGAAATCATCGCTCATTATGAACAATCTGGAAATGCTGGTAAACGGGTTTGTTATTTCAGGGGTAGATTATCAGGCCTGGCATTTCTGAACTAGAACTCATCTAAAAGGCAACAGCTTATATCTATATCTGTAACCGTATAGTTTTGACGTAGAAAATTTTGCTTCTAGTAATTTACACTTTAATACAGATAAAGGCTGTTTTACAATTACTTATTACTGACACTCCACCAGTACTGTATCTTTTATGTGTTTGTCGTATCTTCATTAGGATGATGTTAAGTATTTTCTACTTATGCCATCATGGAAGTTTTACTTCTTAAAAGTTATCATAATTTTCTACCGGGTCATGTTTTAAAATTCCATTAAGAGATTCAGGCTTGCTACAGTTTATAATTGATTGTAGGCAATCAGAGTTTATTAGCAGCATTTGTTATGAGAACTTCCATATCTTCTTGGGAAGACTGAGACACAAACATATTTAGGAATATTATTGTTTGGGGACTGTGATGTCCCTCTTTTAGAGTTATCAACAATGAAAGAAGTAGTGAATATTCAGGAGTGCCTTTGAGATGTTGCACAGAATGAGATTATGGTTTTAATTCTTCAGGCTGGTTATTGTTTTATATGGGTTTCAAACTACGTTAAGGAAGTTTGATTTGCTACCAAGATTAGTCAAAGTCATGCAGAAAGTCCATCATATTTTTTAATTGACGGCTTAACAAATACAGAAATAATATTTAAAAATTCATGAACTTTTAATAGTGTTCATTGAATTGCAGCAATACTATATATGCTCTATGGTATATTAAATTTGCATTATTTAGTGTTTGTAGTCTCCCATCCTCTTCCAAGCAATGCAATGCAATGCTAATTAAAAACACATTTGCCACTGAGGAAGCTTGATATTTGTCTACAGTTTCAATGATTAATTAACTTCTCTGAGTCCTTAGGTAGGTTGGGCCTCCAGATGGATGTGTGTTGTCAGTAATGCTGGGTAGATGGGTTGCATTGATGAGAATGTGGAGAAACCATCTCAAAAAATAAACAACTTTTTTTTTTTTTTTTGTCATTGAGGCAATATTTTTGCAAATAATTTAAGTCAACCAGAGGAATATTGAAAGTTGAATGTTTTTTTCACTGAAAAATACCAACAGTGACCAAACAAGCCTGTGTATGCATTCCAAATTTGGACTTGTTCCTCTGGGGACAGGGAGGTAGAGTGGGAGAGGTTTATGGCTTTTAAGTGTTTTTTTTTTAATCATTATTATTTTTATCTTTATCGTTATCTACCTTTATTTCTCCTAAATCTTTCTTGGCTTATGTCTTATGGCATCATTATGGCAATGATATCATTCATTGCTATTCATTAGCTTGTGTATTAGGAAAAGAAAATAGTGTCCACTAGCTAAACAGAAATATAATACAGCAAAAGTGGGAGCAGGCTAAGCCTTATATAAACAATGGCTCTCAAAGGGGATATTAAGAACAGAGTAGAGAATGGCTGATATTTCTTCAGAATATCTTTTGCTCTGTCCTTCTCCATTTTGAGGTTTATGTATTCTCTGGGGATGTCATAACACTTGCAGTTAAGTACCTATGTGCTCTATAAAATAATCTTTAAACTAGATATCAATCAATCAGCAAGACTGTATTGATGTAAGCTCTGCCAGGAATAAAAGGAATAAAACAGTAGCAAAAATTTGGCTGAAAAATCCAGGTCTAATAGTTTTCAAGTTCTTTCAAATTAAATAAATAGACCAGCACTCAGAACATTCCTTGATATTTAATCAGACTGAACCTAAGGGTATACATTTTATTATGAAATCCCTTTAGTATCATGTTTTTAATTATCAGTAGAGATCAAGAGATCCTTGCATTTTTGCATTTGTTTTATGTCTTTGTTTATGTCTTTGTGTTTGTTATGTTTGTATGAGAGGGAAGGTGCTCAGCAAGAAACAGGAGAATTAGAGAAAAGTTAAAAACAAACCTAAAACTTATTGACTGGACATTTCTACATATGCCTCTTCTCCTGCCTAATAACTTTTGGTTAATATATGGATTCAAGTTAACATTGATATCATTTTAGGTCTTATATTTTCATTTTAATAACATAGTTATTTTCCTGCAAAAGCTCTAGTTTTGGTTAAATAATCATCTTCCAACATAAAAACAAAGTAATCTTTTTTTTTCCCTGTCAGACCCAGTAACAGTTCAAAATGGAATCATGACATGAATTAAATGAATTACTGATTGTGGTTCCCATATGACGTAACAAATCTGAATTATTTAGCATATTGCGTGTATTCTCTCTTTTTTTTCTCCTCTGTGCAGTACAATGTTTGTAGTGTAGATTTATACCAAGTAGTAACCTTTGTCCATTCCTTCTTACCTTGTGGTATGTTGAATTCCACCATTTGAGAGAATAATTAATTTAAAGAAACAATTCATTTCAGTCTGTCATTTTAATAAAAAAATACTAATATGTTCACAGTTAATTATAATAAAAATCAATAAAATTGCTCTTTAATGGGAAGAAAATGACAAAAATATGTATTTTAAAATAATAAAGTTTTTTTAACTTCTTAAATTTATATTCCGGGAAATAGGAATGCACATTTTCAGGCTGTCCTTAGCCACTACATGTCCTTCTTGGAGTCTCAGCACAGAAGGAACTGCAGAAACAGGGTTAGAATGCTACATAAATCAACAAGGGTTCAGCAGTGAATGAGGAGAGATAAGATTATCATCTTTTTAAATTTCTGAAATGGCTCCATGAAATCTTAACTACAAGGATGATGTAGTTAAAGAGAAACTGATTCAAAAATGAAATCAAGGTTGGGAACATAAAATTCTAGTGCCAATAAATGGCACCATAAGTGAGATAGATGAACTCAGCATGCATGTGATGGACCAACCAGAAAAATTTTAGCTTTATCTCAGTTTTATCTATTCATCACTGGGCTTTCTTTTTCACTGTTCTATCTTTTCACCGTTCACACTTTTATGACATACATCTTAAATTTAAAATAAGAATGTGCATCAAAAAAGTAGATGCATACAACTACTCATTGCTAGGTAATTCTTATTTCTGTCAAAAGATTACAATTCTTTATATACAAAGTGCCTCTGTCAGCTAAATGACTGAATCTTAAGAAATGCATCCTAAGATTATCAATCAGATTTGAAAATACTGATTTATGGCATTGACTGTTGCAGATTTTTTCCTTGTGTTTCCAAGGTTTGTGGAAAAATTAAAAGAGAAAAGAGCAGAACAGACCCAAGTGTATCAGAAATCTTTTCTGGGAGTTAATGACCTACAAAAAGTAAATGACTGGAAGAATTAGATAGCTCTTTTAAGTGTTTAAGTTCTTTTTATATGCTGAAGTTATTTATTTCTGTTGTGAGCTTCAAAAAAAAAGTTCAATTATCAAAGGTCAAGCCATATTTTATTTTCTGCTGTAAAGTAAACTTCAACTTTTATGTACTTTCTATAAAAAGAGTTGTATAAATAACTTGAGTAAACTATATTAACTAACTGCTCCTTATTTATCCATTTTTAATAACTTTTGGAGGTTTTTTAACCATCTCACAACAGATTTTATTGATTAGAAAACCCCTAAAGAATTGATTTCTTGATAGCTCACAGTGCCATCTGTGGTGGCCATTATAGTACTATATTTTTATTGTTTACCCTGCTTCCATTCTAGCATTGTGGCTATGCCTAGTACTTGAAAAACTGTGTTCCCACCTTCAAAACCCTCAAAAGCTATAATCTTTCATATTACCTGCCTACTAACTATCTTTCTACACTTCATATTTTATCAACAGCTTGTAAATGCTTCTTGCATTTTAGGATAAGATTGAAAAAGGAAAATTTAAGGTTTATCAGAGAGCAGATAAGATGTGAGTCATTATTTGGGAAAACAGTTTGATTTAAAGACTAAGCAGATAAAGAGATTTTTACTGTTATGATAACTAGTGATGAAGCAGGAAGCATTTTGTTTAAGGGAAGATGGGCACTCTCTCTAAAATGATTCTCAAGCTTAAGTATAAGATACAGTCTTGATTCAAGTATCAGTGGGGGACAGGAAATGTTTTCTTAGGCCTCATTTGTGAAGAGCCAGAGCTATTTATTTAAAAATGAAAGATATATTTTATTGATGTCATGTACTAAAGGTTTTATATTTTGTATATTTCATATTAGACACCAATTTATTGGCAATGACACTGACTCAGTGGCATCTCTTGTTACAAACTTTCATGATCTTTGTTTAAGCCATCATATATGATGTGATGAGCAGAATGGAATGAACAGAGGGAAGGTTGGTCCATGCAGGCAAAATATGACTAACTAATATTACTTAAGCATCATTGACACAAAAAATGTTTATCTGAATTTTTTTTTTCTTTTAGATTTCAACCTGCTTTAGAAATGAATTTATTTTACACTAAGCAAAACAATTCATTTGATGTCAGGATCAAAGTCTTCTAGAGAGTTTGCTTCCATTTGAGTGAAAGTAAAAGGTCTTTTGACATCAGTAAAGATTGTATTTGTAGTTCTTCCCTCAGATCATCCGAGTAAATCCATCATGGACAAAAGATGTTACTCATCTTTCAAATAATAGCAAAACTTCTATTTTAAAGCAACTCAGGCATCTCTGACCCATTTCTAGAAAGCAAATAGAGTAACGTCTGTGTGTAAAAGCAGATGCCATACAACCCTATATATTCAAAGTTATTCAGTCTTTCAAAACTATTTTGAATCTACCCTAAGTGTAATGCAAAAGAACAAGTACATTGGAAAAGCAGTAGGGAGAGAAAATCTGATAAACACTTTATCAGAAAATAATAGGGAAATACAGGCTTGTCTGGGTCAGCATGAACTGTCAAGCACTAGGGTTTATATCAGAAAAGTAATAATTGTTTTCCTGTAGTTCACAACATAACAGTAAAGTGAGTTAAAGTGTCAATGTCAACCTCAAAATCATGTTTTCTTATTTTTGTTATTTTTAGTGGCTTCCCACTAAGGGTGATATTCATTTTGCTTTAACATTAGCTGCTTGAAAATTAAACGTTAGCTAACTATTTCTTCCAACATCTTTGCCATCACCAGTGGCTATAGAGTTATTTCTGGAAGACAAAGGCTTATTTGTTTCAAATACATGCGCTGAATGTACATTTCCTATACTTTTACTGGTTATAGGATCCATCTCACTTAAATGTAGCCACCAAGAAGTAAGGCAACTAGTGCAAGCTAATCATTAATATTTCCTCTGTAGTCAATGGAGACATACAAGTACTTAGCATTGTTTCAGTATGAATATAGATGTCTAGTACCGATTGAAGAAATCACATTATAGAAGTGCCATCCTCTGTGTACTGTCTAAAGAGAGTAGATCAGACTAGACACTCCACACATATGGAGTTAGATGAGATAAAGTTCTCACTAGCCATTCCTTTAATCACTCGTCCAAATACGTCTGCAACTCATAGTTCTGCATATAGATGTAATATAAATGATAAATAAATTTAATTCAGATAAGCTATACAAATGCTTAACTTTTTAATTATTTTTCAACTCCTTCCCAGATGCCTCTATCTCAGCCTATACCAACAACAAGTCAATGAACTAAATCAATGATAAGCTCTTTTTTAAGTCTTATTGCCCGTCTTCTTCCCAGCAGGAGAGATCTTCAAACTGCTGACTTGCTGACAGCTTTGGAAAGAGACGCAGATCTTTCTTTTTTCTGGGAACAGCTCTTTCTATTCCCTTCAAAAGTCCTGTCAAAGTTTTTCTTTCTATGAATGAGGCTCACATAAGTTTTAAAATAATCTATAAAAAGGATGAAAAAAAAATTGACTTCCCAACACTTTTGTCTGAAGAAACATAAGGAAAAAAAAATCCAAAGAACCATTTTATTGCTCTTAATTATTCTGACACCAAATAATTACTGAGTGTCTGAGAGGGAATCAGGGTCTGACCTTGGCAAAAGATCATCCTTAAATGATGTTTCTTCCAAGAGATTTTGAGCCTAATTGCAATAGCAATGCAATTCCTCCGTGAGTACTTTCCGGCACTGGAGCAGGCTAATGGACAGTGGTCTCCACGTGGGAGCATTTTAACAGCCAGTTGGATCCAACCCTGAGCACCCTGGTTTGACCTCCTCACTGCCTCTGCTTTAGGTGGGAGGCTGGACTACCAGGCATCTGAGGTCCTTTCATGGATGAATTATCCCATGATCTTAAGTTGTTGGAGGGCCAAAATTGTTGTGTCAGCAGTCAGGTATTAGAAAAAGACACCAGTTTCATTGCTGCAGCATTAAATGTTCAAACAGTCTTGCAGGACAAACCCAAAAGCAAGAGGGATAGCATGACTAAAGAATATGAAGGAAAAGGAGTTGTGAGGGAGAAGAGAGAACCATCTGGAAGATGTGAATATCCTTGAGATTGATGTGATAGAGCAAGCAAAGAAATATATTAAAAATAATATAAGCAATTGAACTACATAATAATAAAATTAAAGGTGGATGTATGTATCTGACAGCCTGTCCTCAGAACTATTTTCCCAAGCTGCTGCTAAAGATTTTTTTTCACTTTAATCACTCAGTATGCAGAAGATCAGTCTTTTGTAGCTTCCAAATATTATTAGCATTTTAGCATTGCTTTGAGTAGAAAATGGCATTTTTCCTTTTCTTATTTTGAAATTCTCTTGTTTATTCTCTTTCTAGAAGATATCAAAAGGGATGAAAGAACCTAACCAAGTACAATCTCAATTTAACTGAAAGAACCTCCTTTCTGCAAGCAAACAGGCAAATAGAAACAGGTAAGTAGAAAGACAGATAGACAGATAGATATATAAAATAATACGTATAATTGTATTACTAGTTGGTGATATTGTTTTTTTTCTTTATTTCAGACTTTTCAGACCTAACCATTTTTAAAATATAGGAAAAAGAAAGTATCCCTAGCACACTAGGGCTGTATAGGCCAAATACTGTTCTCAAGTCAGTGAAATGCAAATATACTCCATTTGTTACATACCTCTCTTTCTTCCCCACTACTTCATATTAGCTTTCATTATTGGATTTAAGACTTTAATCTCTTTTATGGGAGATTATTTTAACTAATTTTTATTAGATAATATGCTACTGAAAAATGTCTCTATTGTGCCTTTGCACCTGTGTCATTTCTTACCCACATGCTTTCAGAAGTTGCCAGATGCTGCTGTTAGCACTGAGAGCTACCAGAATGTGGGAGAAGGGAGGTGCTATAGAGAAGTACACTAACTACCAACCAAAGTGTGGGTCTCAGAAAGATGAGAAGAAGTTGTGGTGTAGCTGAGCTATACCTCTAATTATTCGGAGTTTTATAGATTGAAAAATCAACACAAAAAAAGTCTAAGGTCTTTTCTAACAACACAGATGTCAACATTAGACCTCAGGAGTTCTTGTCTAGACAGATCTAGTCAACACTGGAGTCCAGGAGTTTCTCTGCAATGTCCTCCCATCTCTTTAGAATGGTTACATTTTCTGAAAGTCATTCAGATGTAAGAATTAAAGAATTAAGAATTAAAAATAAGTTCTGTAATATGTTCAAGTATAATCAGCAGTATTATTTTTTTTTATAAAGTAAGAAGCTGTTGTATGTTAAGATTTGATCTGTATGTGAAATACTGTTTTTGTAGACTGTGTAGCTACAACATAGCAAAGAATCTGATAGGGGCCAATAACAGAATAATGAGTAATGAGTATAAATTAAGACACAGATAGTTCCATCTCTATATGAGGAAGAACTTCTTTATTGTGAGGGTGACAGAGCCCTGGCACAGGCTGCCCAGAGAGGCTGTGGAGTCTCCTTCTCTGGAGATCTTCCAAACCCGCCTGGATGCCACCCTGTGCCACGTGCTCTAGGTGTCCCTGCTGGAGCAGGAGGGTTGGACTAGATGATCTCTAGAGGTGCCTTCCAACCTCAACCATTCTGTGATACACAGAAACACAGTGCAATGTAGGCAACATAATTCTGTGTCTTGAATCAAAAATTAGGATATCTGATTTTTGGCTAAAACTAATCATAGCTCACTTCTCCTGACATATTTTCTAGTTTTATTGTTCACATTGAATACTTTAGTAAAACAGTTAAAGAAAGACTGTTTCAACATTTTCCGTACTTCCAAATCCTTCTCACTACTTTCCAGTGGAATTCCTATATAGAACTCTCTCTCACTCTGTTTCTCACACAAACACACAGGAAAGAGTAGTAATTTTTAACAAGCTCTCAAATGGAAGAAAAAGAATAATAGATAAGCAAGTCACATAGCATGATACTATTAGTCTGTCACAGGATCCCTTGACATAAATCATTAGCACTTTGTTTTATAAGCTTAGCTTATTTGTTTGTTTCTTTATAACTCCAGATTTTTCAAATCTACATATAATATTCAAACAGCTACAGAAATAACTACTAGCTTTCCTCTCTTTTTAATTCTTAGTGATTTTCAAAGTCCTTGCAGGCTATCCTGCCTTGTTTTCGAGAACAATACCCTTTTGTTAAAGTTTTTGTTATGGTGATGGCCTGAAGGACTGAACACTTGCAAGGATAACAGGGGACATTTTTTTTCATATCTCAGCTCTAAGGGAACTATTAGTTCTCCTTTACTTCTCACTTGTGCTTTCTCTTGTCTCCTTAATAAGTACTTTGGGAGAGGGTGTAGTATTACCTCGCTTTGGTACCTGTTGTAAGCTTTCCCTTCCTCCCTGGGTTTCGTTGCTGCTATGCCAGATCTTCCAGGCTCAGCTCTAACCTTGATTTAGACTTCTGTGAAAGAGCTGTGGGAAAGTCTCTGAAGAGAGTGAGAAGTATTTGAGAGTGAAAACACCAGCATGGAAAGATATAAAATCCTGAAGAAAAATAACCAGGAAATATAGCCAAGCTATTTGGAAATCCTTGGGTCAAGTCACCAGTGTTTCTGCATACAGTGGAAGACTGCAGCTCACCTGTGCTGGGGATTCATTGCAAGGAAGTGCAAACGTGACCTTCTCCTCACAGCTGATCTGGGTCTGGGCAGCAAAGACTCTTTAGTCTCCATTATCACTGGTGGTGAGCGCATAAATGCTAAGCCTAACAGCTCACTAGAAATACAATAGAAATACAAATTTTATTTTTCCTTTGTTCACATTTATGTTGTTTTCTTCCAGCTTTCAAAAGTGTTAAATGTAAATGTGTATAACAGCTGCCAGCTTAGGTCCATAGAGGACCTAAAAGATAGAGATGCATTATTAGAAATTAAGGATAAAATATCCCACTAATATATTCAGAAAGTTCTTCCCAGCCTTTCTTGTTACAGTGTTATTTTTAATTCATTCACTTAGCTGATTCACTATACTCTTTCCCTTCACTAATCAGACTCCTTCCTGGATTCACCAGCTTCTCGCTGAACTTGTTTTCATTAATTGTTAGATATTTAGGCAGATTTACACAGCCTCAGAATAAGCTAAACCTCCTGGACATCCTTTTGCAGGATCATATCTACTACAGGAGCCACATACAGAAACTATTATAGATTCAATCTTGAAAAACTGAAAATCTTCAGCAGTTCCTATGGCAACTGATTTGATCACTATATTGAGAGGAACAGTACTGTCTGAAAAGATAAAGTTTAAAAAACAGTGGGACTGTGCATCTGTTGAAATACTTATATATTCTACTGTTACTATTAGTAGACAATTAGCCTGGCTTTTTGTGGTGGCTCTCCTCTGCTTATATTTCCATCCTTTTTTTTTTTCCTTTATAGTTGTTACAGTTTTGTGTGATTTGACCAAGCAGCTGTATATTAAACTTAGGGTTTCACAGGTGATACAGTGGTTTATATGCAAGGTGCACAATTTTGTAATGAACTTAACATAAAACTTAGATTTTTTTGAACAATTTTGGTCATTAACATGGACCAGAAGTTAAACAAAATATGAGTATTACCTTCATGACAATAACAGAAAATGATCTACTGTTACTGATATTCTGCAGTTCTTACTAATACTTCAACTGGAAAGAAGTGATTGTTAATAACTTTTCTTTGTGCAGGAAATGCCTGCTTCCAGGTTTGTACTATATATGTTGATTTCCAAAAACACTACCAGGTAAGTCTTTACATTTTTCTATCAACTTTTAGAAACATATTAATAGTGGTAGATGTTGTAGTATTTCAATAGATAATTTAAAAATTATTGCACCTCCTGTCAATTCTTCTATCCTCCCAAAAGGCAAATGCATACTTGTTTTCACGCAAGTATTAAAAACTATTCAGTCATAACAAGAGAAATACTGAGCAAAACAAATAATTACTTTAGGACTTTATTTTATATTATTATGGTCATTACTAATATTAATGATAATGTCACAATACAGAAAAATTACTCAAGAAAAAAAAAATGCTTATGTATCTGTTTTTATAGAAAGCCAAAATGCAAGGATGATAGCTGCCGCTTAAGTCCTAAAGGATATGGCAATGCGAAAAGTGCCTTATTTCTTAAACTCTTGTACTTTTAAGAATTGGCCTTATGCTGATGGGGTCAGTATTTTGAAAATTAATGCATCTTTTAAGTAGTGTATGCTACCTGGGAATGCTACCACTGAACTGATAAAATAACAGAAATTATCATGAGGAAGTAACTCAGCAGAAGGGTTTCAGAGTTGCTCTTTGAGCATAATATTTATATTATTTAAAACTTATTTAAAAGTTCCACTTTTTATTTTGAATAGGACTTTAATTATTTTATTTTAAACTAGATCTGTAAGCTTTTGATCTGCCTTCATATGACTGCATGGACCTAACATAATTTGTCCAAGTTAAGTTGTTAAACAATTCCATGTCTCAGGGAAATAATTTTAACAGGATACACCTTTACATACAGTAATCTCTGTAATATACTAAATTGAATATTATGTCATTCAGATATTCTGTTGCTTCCCTTGTCTCCACCATTTATTAATGAACTACTGAAAAATATTTCTCTACTGCAAACTTATGCAAATCCAGAATTAAAAATAAGATCATTTTTGTCAAATCAATCAGATATTGTATCTATTTAAAATTGTAAAGGCATCATTTATAATAAATAAAGACTAGATTAATGATAAGATGGCATTATAATAAGATCCAAAGAGTAATTTGTATTTTAAATACACAAGCTTCTCCTATGTGTCTCCAATTAGCCAAACCATAAAAAACCTTATCTTCATCTTATTCACTATGAGAGAGAAAGGACATTCTCATCCATGTGGCACTATCTAATATAGACCAAATTTATCAAGTAAACTGAACTTTGAAATTGCAAAGTATGATGATAAAACACAATAATGTCAATTATATTGAAAAGCTTTTACAAAATTTGTAACTTCCAGTGTACTGTACTATGTTCTAGAAATACATTTGAAGTTTTAAGTGTTTCCTTTAAGAAAAGACATCTTTACAATGAGTCACTCAACCTTCTTTCATACTGAGTGTCCTTACTAGCTCCACCTATGGCCAGAAATTTTAAGGGAAAAAGTCTAGTTGGGTTTTTAAAAGTAGTCAGAGTGGCCTTAGGTGCTTCTGGTGAAATTTCTTATAATCTTATGTGGCTAGCAGGTTGGTTCCTCATTCCTTCTAAGGAAAATCCTCTGTTGTGTCCAGAGGCACAACGGACCTATACCTAGGAGATAGTAAATAGCTCTGGGAAGATGATTTTGCTGCCATTCTCCTTCTCTTCCCCATTTTTGTCACTCTTAGTTCAACCAAGAATTAAAAAGAAATACCAAAATATGATAAACAAAATTAGATTTTAACACTGTGCTCTGTGAGGTCACTTGCATCAATTCATTAATCTTACTCTTCCCTCTGTAACATACATGCATGCTAGGATGAGCTTCAGAGAAATGAGCAGGCCCACACTAGTGCAAAACTGGGGTGAGATAATATAGTGTGCTTGAAATGCTCATATTTTTATGATTTCTTAAAGGACAGGACAGAAAAAATGTAGTAAAAAAAATGTAATTTCAAAACAATGGCCCTGTAGACAGCTTCAGCCTCTCTGTAAGGAGTTCTTTTTAATGATTTGGTGTACCTTATTTCATTAATTAGAGTTTTAAAAATCTCTCTGCCTTGTATACATGCTGACTCAATCTAGAAAAAAATAAAAATAGGAAATTAAAAGTAGGATATTTTCCACACATACGGGGTTTGAGTAGAATTGATACAGCCAGATGGATGTGTATATAGTACAACAAGCACTAATTAATATGTAGATGTCCTGTTGTTGTATTTTCCTATTCCTTAGATGGCAAAAAGCAGAGGAGATGGCAATCTAGTTCTTATTTTTCAAGTTCTTCCGTGTAAAAGATAATCTACTGGGTACTGAAGTGCTTATAATATAAGCAACCCCTTTTGTGACTTTCTGTTGCTGTAGGTTTGTAATGGTCCAAGGCACTTTAATAATTAGTCTACAGGGAACCCTAATAGAGTAGGGCAATTCTTTTAATTAACATAATCCCTGGTACATGAGTTGACCATGAGACATCAAACCACATTTTACCTCGAAGGGTATGTGAACTCAAAGGAAATCTCATTTTTAACTACAGTGGAGCTGCATTCTGTCTTTCCTTCAAGCACAGTGTAGCTAAACACATTGTGCCATTCTGGCCTGTGATAACTTAAACCTTTATTTTCAGTAGAATTAACAATAACTGAAGATGGCAATTTCAGAATAATCATTTTAATATTTACAAAAATATCATAGAGGGGCAGACATATATCAGTTTTTAAAACAGGTAATTAAGAAGTGATTCTACTCAACTATTGTTACATTTCTGTTTTATGCATACTCAAAAAATGTACTTGCTTAAAATATACAAAAGATGCTGAGACTACAGCCTTTATAGGATTTTATAATTAGAAATGTTCTATATTCTTATGAATTGGCACCAAGAAGGTGGTTCTAGGATATGAGAATACTGCATGCATGTTTTATAGTTATCAGAATTTGTTTTATACTTCATATTACATTCTTGCTTCTTATCAGGATTTGTCATAACTTCTAATGCAGGAAAAAAGATAAACTTCCTGAAGAGAACAAGCCAGAGGCTTTTCTGTTTTCCTTTCTTTGTTACTATTCACATCTTCAGTAACATTTTTAACCACGTGAATTTTGCTTTAGGAGTATTTCCGTGGTTCTGTGAAAATAATGATTATCATTGCATTGTGTAGAGTGCCACTGTGGGCTCCCTAACACCGCTGAAATGAAAAATCTCTGCATAATCATAAAAACCCATGTGAAAGACATAGCTTTACTGTAAGGTATATTTTTTTTTCCGTAAGAACACTGTTAACAACAGAATATATTAAAAATGCCTTTTTTTTTTTTTTTTTTTTGTCTTTATAGAGGTGTATTTTGGCTTTGGTGTTTCCAAGCAAGCAAATGGGAAATGTATTTAAACAAAATGTGCCAATGGATACATCAGGGCGAAGTGCTAGGCAAATTGCTGTAATTCAAGATAAAATAATAAGCTACTGTTTAGGTCTTGGGGAAAATAAAAGAAAAAATCACTTATCACTTATCCTATCCTTTATGTGTTATGACTTCTGAATGTTTTTGGGAAGATACTTAAAAAAATCATATTTAGATAAAATAAGTCTTCAGCTGGAGCAATGAGATATTCCATTTTTATCAGGACATAAGTGTGTCTGTGGAAAGTAACTTTATGGCCTATGGTGTGTTTCCTGAAATGTGACCTTTTAATGTATGCAAAGAATCAACTATGTTTTAAGCATTACATGTGTGAATTAAATTAAGTACTCAAAAGAGTATAAGTAGGAAAAATGGACACACACTTGTTGTTCTTGCTATTATACAGATTGAATTTTTCTCATTAAAATACTTCTTATTTTAATACTGTTGGGTGTATTCAAAAGCACTGCATTTTATAGTGAATTCAATTTCTTATATTATTAATCCTCTTATAAAAAGATAAATTTAGTCTCTTCAAATATCTTGAGTTAGTCAGGTTAATTTCCATAACTATAAATCTTTTTTTAACAAATGAGTTTTAACTAGTTGCTATCCTTGGTCATGTACAAGAGGAAGAAATCATCTTGCAGTTCATCTCTTGTTAGGTTATACTCAATTAAAAACACCCCGTATGTTTGTTTAAGATGTTCAGACTACTCTCATTCCAACTTGGTAGACATTAAATCATGAACTTCTAAGCAGTTTTCAAGTGCTTCTCTCCGTTTGTTTTAGAAGAAAGCCCAATCAAAGGGCTAGAAGAGCACAAGAAAATATTTCCAAATGAGTCCAAAGTTATACACTGCTATGCACAAAATCAAGGTCTGCAACCAAATAATCCCACATGTGTATTACCATAAATTTTCAACATTCCAACTTTATTTTTTTGGAATGGAACAAAGACTGTGCTGGTCTGGTATATGGTTCAACTGTATTTAGAATTCAAATAACAGACTTGGCAAATTCACATATTTATATTTTACCACTTTCAGTTTACTTTTAGGATCAAAGGTTTCAGATTGGAAGATACCTCAAGTGGTCATCTGATCCAGTCTCAGACTCAAAACAGGGTCAGACTCAGGTCCATATCCAAGCAAGTCTTTAAATCCTGCAAAAAAATGACTGTATAAACTCTCTGGGCAGCCTGACTGGGAAATGGGGAAAAGTTTATCCTTCCTCATTATTTTTTTATATGACAGTGTATATTCGGCTTTATTCAGGTTATGAGTAGAAAGGAGTGTGTAGGATAAACTTGTATGACATTGAAAGAAAAATAATGTGGTATTTCAAGAAAGAGATGTTTCAAGTGACCTGGAAAGAAAATTACATAATATTGTCTAAAATTCTATCTAAATCCTTTCACAGTTAGATTCCTTCTTTTGCTGGAGAAACAAAATGCTGCACCTCTTTTCTGTTACAGTTATATTCCTCTAATTGAGTGATAATACACTGAGGACTATTTGGGATTAGGTATGGATTAAGAATGTAAAGATTGATTATATTTACTTAGAAGCTGGGAATGCACTATTAGTATTTCTCCATCACTCCTCATAACTACTATGTCAGTCCTAACGTAAATTTAGCATCAAGAAACCTCAGAGGCCTATTTTGACGTCTAAAGATCTGTAAATATCTAAGATAGCTTTCCGTTGCCTGGACCATATAAATGTCTTTTCACAAACGAGACATCCAACCTATGTCCAATTAATATTAGAAAACCACTCTTACTTGCAAAATTATTCAAGTAACAGACTAAGGAGGATCCTCTAGTACTAAGGTAGGAATAAAGCTAGGCACTTTTTGAAATGCTGTATAGGAAATTCGAAAGGAGCTAATCTCGCTTAAGAAAGAAATCTTGCTAGATATTTGCAATCATCACTTCAATATGAAAAGACATCAAAACAGGCAAAAAATCTTGGACATCAGCAGAAAAGGTATTAAGAAAAAAAGCGTTTTCAGAGATGATGGCCCTCACACCTCTTAAGATAATTATGCTGGTGATGGTAATTCATCTGGGTAGACAGGAATCTCTGTTTCAGATTCAGAGTGAGATTATGAGTAAGATTAATTTATATCACAAATTAATTGAGATTTTACACTTTTTCTATAGTTTGGATCCAGATGAAAGATCCACATGCGACCAAGGGTTGTATTCTTCCAAAAAGATATTGAGAGGCAATAAGAAGAAATTGTCAAAACACTTTTAAAGATACTTTTTTAGAGTATATCCTTATTTTAAAATGGCAATAAAGCATCTTCCAGGAATTCACCTATCTAATAAGGATTCCCTATTCCTATGGTGACCTACCATAAGAAGATTCAGAAAATACTGCATCACTCTAATCTGTTGTATCTGTTATCTGATCATATCAGAAAAATTTTACGTTTCCTCACCAGGTTTATTTAATGTGAAACGTGAAATCTTTCCAGTCTACAACATTAATAATTTCCATAAAATCAAAATGCCTATTATCAGATAGGTTTTATCTTAATAACTGAAGAGAGCAGATTGAGTTTTCTTCTTAAAGAAAAGTATTTTTGTAACAATTTATGTTCCTTATAAAACTGAGTGCACTATGAAGAATATACTTAAAAGATTTCTATTGTTAAAAGTGGTACAATTTTAACCACTTTTAAAAGTGGTTAAAACCACTTTTAAGTCGCTGAAAGTTTAGGTCTTCAGCCTCTCTGAACTCAGTCTATTTAGCTGCTTAAAAACAGAGAAAGCATTTCATTCTTACCTGCAACTAGTTTATCATTTGTTGCTTGATTACTGTTCAATGAATTCTAACATTACGTCCCCCTAACCTCTTACTGACTTACGTTCTATTTCTAGTCTAGCATATTTTGAACAATTCTTTGAAAATGTGTATTAATAGGAAATAGGAATGTTTCTACTAGGCAGTTAAAAGAGTAACATACGCAATTATCGGCCTCATTTTGAAAAGCAGATGATGTCTGAACAGAGTCTCAATTTGAGTATCTAAAGATGGAGATGTTAATAGTCTCTAATCCTCTAAGAAATCATGAAGGGGTTAATTATTTCTTTGTTCTAAAATTTTCTTCAAGGGTAAAGTACACCTGTTTTTATAGCAAAATGATGACAGTGCTATGCAAGGCCATTTAATTCAGTGCCATTCAGTTAAGTATGTCAAGGCACGTAAGTGATACCAGGGTGCCAGGGAAAGATACATGACCATAGGCCTTCTTTCTACTCGATAGCCTCTCATCTTCAGCTGACATTATAAATCATTGTCATTGTCAGAAAGCTGCAAAGAAGAGTGGCATTATTTACCCAGATACTCTAAAACACCACCTGGTATTTTGCATGAACTACATGGTAAATTATGGTAACATTGCAGTGTTATTTTACAATAACACCATAAATAACCTCTGTCATGACTATAAATCTGTATCACCACCAGCAGCAATATCAGCAATAGCAACCTCTGAGACTAAAGTAGTCCTCCTCTTCAACTGTAAAAATATTCTTGTGATTTTGTTTTTTTCTCCATGTGTAGTAACTATATCCTCATCACCACTATGAAAATGAGTTCTGAAGAAGAGTAGTTTAAATCCTGGACAGCCCTTACAGTCAAGGCTCACTGTAATTCTGATTCAGGAATGAATACATGCAGAGACATCCTCCCATACTGCTGTTTTATTATCATTTAAGTGAGTTTCTACAATATACAATAGTAACCAGCTACTGAGTTTTGGTCACAAGAAAAAAATAGATGTTTCTCAGCTTCGGGCCACAATTTATTCCTGGAGTTACTAAAAAAAATTGAGGAAGCAAAAGAAGAGACAGAAAACAAATGGATAATCCTGTACAGACCAATTTTCTTCTATACATTGTATTATGACCTGTTAGGACAGTAGTAATTGTATTCAGTATCTTTATGTACATGTCCAGATTGCCATTACTAGAAAAGTCATTAACCTTGCACCAGATAAGATAGCTATGACCCCCTCATATTTGTTATTCTGATGTGTTTGTTGAATCCAGCACATAAAATAACCACACATTTTTCAGCAGGAGTTTTTAACTGTCTTCTTCCAAATCTTATATGCTTTTCAATGTGCTTCTGAGAAAGCTGTTAAGGGAGTTATCAGGGCAATAGCTGCCACTTTCTTACTGTCATTCCATTCAATATTCCTTAAATACTATAAAAAGTATCTGCTAAAAATTCAAGACTGTCCTGGAATTAGCATATTTCTAAGCATATTTCTGCTTTACCTTTTCTGCCATCATGTATTCTATTCTTAGTTAGCCTTTGCTTTGTCACTAGCCATTACAGAAAGAGTTAAAGAAAAAAAAATACAAAGCTTTCTATTGTTTTAAGTTTCAATTTGCACATAAGGAGATTTTTTTCTTGTACAGACTCTGAGGATGTGTGTATGCTTTTACTGAGTGGTTAGATTTTTTCTGCAGATTTAGCAAAGCCCTGCCAGAAGATGTTTAATGCTGTCATCGATAATCATTCTACTATCAGGGATATTAAACTGAGAAGAAAGACCTGGTGCACTGACTTTCTCTTGAAGCTTTGATAGCATGTTGGATGTGGTTTAGCAGTGTGAAAATAGTGTTGCTCTGCAAGCAGAAACAGTGACTTTTTTCCAATCAATTTAGAAAAGTTTTGAGGGAAAAAAAAAAGCTTCAGATAATATAGACTTTGGGAAAAAGAAAGAAAAAGTGTAAATTTTGTGTCTGTTTTTAAATAAATCTGCCTTTGTTTAATTTCAAAATCAATTCTACCATTATAAAGCACTGGACAGTAAGGCTGTAAGAGGCAGTTTTAGTTTGGGGAGTTACACAGACCTTCATCTGATATCCCTTTACCTGTTCAGTTACATTAAACTATTAAATAGAAAGTATGTAGCAAATTTAATTTTAACATATTTACAAAATAGTGATTAACTCAAAAGAGAGGTACTGGTTCATATGGTGTGTAGGTGAGAGGTGCTCATATGTGAGGGGTCTAAACGTCAGCAACTAGAAGGACCTTGGTGTATTTTTACTTCCCCACTGACCTTAACATGTGAACATGTGCTGGATTTGGCAGTTCCTAATATCCTTAAAAGTTCCCTGGTAGCTGACAAGGGCCTGGAGCTCTTTCCCAAAAAGGATCTAACCTGGCTGTGTGGGTGGTTGAACACCATAGCAGAGCAGACCGTCCTGATTAGCCACAGTATGAGGCTGTTGATGCTGCTTGGGTTTGTGAAGCGTTATGGATATCTGTCCACGGTGATCTGTGTGGCCAGCTGTGTATATAGGCATATACGTGTTGTGGATGTGGTATGGATGTGTTTGCGCAAGAGCTTTCTGTGAATATGCGCTCAGCCTCACTGCTGGTTGAACCTGGGGGCATGAAGCTACAGCAGCTTTGTCCCATCGGGAATGCTCACATATTCCTCTTGACAAAGTAATGCAAAAAGTGACACAATTCCCCAGGCGCTTAGAGGGTCCCAACCCAAGAGACAAACTCTCTTGTGTGTAGAGACAAACTTTTTGATATAAGTGCTGATGAGCCTACTGGGCTAAGTTCTGTACTGGGTCTGCTTCTTACATATAAGGAAGAACAGTTTTGTGGCAAAATGGCTAACATCTGCAGTGATCACAAGGCATCAGAGTTTAAGATCCTGAAGGAAATGCTAAGTAAATAAATCTCTGGTCTTCAGGAGGGAGTATTTAGTCTTTTCTTTATAGGATAGATCTCTAGGAGTCTGTTCTGAAAGCCGAAAGAGCACAAAGAAACTAGTTGAACTTCAAAGAGCCTCTTCACAGCACAGGAGAGGTTTAGGTGACCAAAAATGTGCAAAAAAAGAATAAAAAATAAGAGTGGGCACAGCAGGAGGCCACCTAGGCTGAATGTAAAACTCATCTCTGAGCTCCAACACAGGAAAAGGAGTTGGAAGTAGGGGGAGGCTACTAAGGAGCAATACAGAACCATTGCACAAGCAAGTAGGATAGTATTAGAAAAGCCAAACCCTGTTGAAATTTGAAACCAGTGATTGGTCAGACAGGCAATAAGAAGGGTACGTTGGCAATAAAGGAAGACCAAGGATAATGCTGGTCTGTTGCTGACTGTTGTGGGTGACCTGCTCATGAAGGTCACAGAAAAGGGTGAGGTACTTAATACCTTTTTTTTTTACCAGAGTCTTTATTGGAAGGATCTGTTCTCATGCCTTCTAGATCTCAGGGAGGACCTAGCAGCAGAGTTTGAAGGAAAAGGCTTTACAAACAATAGTGGAGGAATGAGTTAGGGTGCACATAAAAACTGCGTCTAGTTTATTTACACACTGGATGGGTTGCCACCAAGGATATAGAGGGCATTTACAGATACAGATACAGACTGAATGAGTGGGCAAGAGAGTAGGTGAAAAACTGGCTGCATCAGCCAGGAAGAGCAGTGAATAATTCAAATCTAACTGGAGGCTGACTGCATTCTTTGGGAGTAGCACAGGGGCCAAAACTATTTAGCCACTTTATCGGTGACCTATCGGTGAATGATCTGCATCTCCAGCAAGTTTGTGCATGATACCAGGTTGGGATGGAACT
The DNA here is from genome assembly GCA_013389825.1 of Crypturellus undulatus. Taxonomy (NCBI): domain Eukaryota; kingdom Metazoa; phylum Chordata; class Aves; order Tinamiformes; family Tinamidae; genus Crypturellus; species Crypturellus undulatus. The sequence goes on from VWPW01020126.1 coordinate 445,838, forward strand.
GGAGGGAAAGGCATCTCAACAAGCTGAAGATTCCTTCAGCTGACTGACATGATCCTCAGGAAATTCAGCAAAAACAAATGCAAATTCCTGATGGAGAACTGGATGGATAGTAGGAAAGAGATCAGGATTTCTGGTAGATGAAGTGAACACAAATCACCTTATACCCCTGCATACAAATTGGGCTGCAGTAGGAAATATGTCTTGGGAAGAGAGGTAAGAAGAAGTACCTTCTTCTTCTTACAGGTGGATGGAAATGATTATTAAAAAGTCACACCTGGAATACTGTATCTGGTTTTGTGTCCCTCAGTTTGAGATGTAAACACCTGGAGCAAGTGCAGTGGAGGGGCAATAAGTCTGTTGGGGGCTGGAGCATATGTACAAGTAGAGGCTGGGAGAGCTGGAGAAAAGAAAGCTAAGGGAAGATTTAGCTGAAACCTTCAACTGTCTGAAGCAGGGTTTCAAAGAGGTCAGAGCCAGACTCTTTTCAGAGCTGCACAGCAAAATATACAATATAATCAACACAGGCTGCAGCAAGAGAGATGCTGAAGAGGCATGAGAAAAAAGACACAATGATGGTTAAACGCTGAAACAGGTTGTCCAGAGATGCTTGGAAAAACAGTCTTTGGAGATATTTTAATCTTGACTGGACAAGCTCCTGAGCAACCTGAATTAGATCTGAGGATTTGACCAGATGATCCCTAGAGTTCCCATGCAACGTAATCATTTTCTGTGGTTATACTATGGTATTTTAGGTTGGCAATGAAAAGAGAAGACTAATGAATATCAACTTGCTCTTTCCCTGCAGAGACCCTTCATATAGCCAGGACAGTTAATGAGTTAACAGTGCTCAGAAATACAACTGTCTTTTGTGATGTCTTTTTTTGCATTTACTTCAAATACGAGGGAAATAAACTCAGTTACAGGACAGAGCTCAGTGGAAAGTCCGGTAGAATTCAGTGTAACAATTATTTTGGGAGATATTTGCATTCTAAAGAGACTGTTTATTGGAGATCCGTGCTTGCAGTTTATGTGTTTGTGTCAGCTCAGAATGTTCAGAAGAGAGATAGGATGAAAAGTTATTTTCTTCTAGCTAGATAGATTGAACTGCTATCTAATCAGGCCGTTTTAAGTTGTAGCTGAAGAAGACATTGGGAGGCTAGCAGAATTTACTTAGGTTAACTCTACTGTGCTGAACTGAAATGGTAGCAATTAACTTTCTATGAGTCTGCATTTTACAGAAATACTTGCCAAAGAAAATGTGTGCCATTTCTTTAAGCTCTTGAAAAGTTCATTTTGCTTTGTCAGAGAGTACAGAAATAGTAGACAACTTTACCATTAAAAAAATCTTTTGTTTTGTATCTCTGTGGAACTGTTTCAGCTGTGTATATGCATGACTGTAATAGATCACAACTGGCATCTAAACACTGAAAACAGATCAAGAATTAAGCAGAAAAACTACCTATCAGATAGGTCTCACGCCGCAGTGGGGAAACCAAAAACAGACAGCTGGGACTTGGTATTTATACTGTGAAGGTTCAAAATCCAGCTAAGGAAAGGACAGAGTTTTGAGGAAGCATTTAGGAAACAAACATAGAAATCCTTATTATGATGATAGATGCAAATCCTTATTATGATGATAGATGCTTCTCTGCTAGCTAGCCTTAGGAAACAGACTGAAATATCTGGCTACTGTGCTCAGGAATGGTATTTCTCTCTGTTGTAGGTAGTCAGAAGGACAGAGATAGTGAACTCAGCCTTCCCTATAGAAGAGACTAAACTATGGAAAAAGCTTATCGGGAAATGGAAAATGTTTATTTAGAAAGCATCTCCATATTCAGCATCTGAAAGGTATGTTTCCCCAGAGTTAACATGGAATTTTGATTCTGCTGTCAGTGTAGAAGATGGCAAAGAGTGTATAGAAAAAAAGAATATAGAAGACAAGGCAAAGTGTGTAGCAATTATAATGCAGTTTTGGCAGTAATGCACTATTGGCAGAGTTGTGCCAGCCCAAGCCAAATTCAGTTTCAGAACGGAAACTGGATCCCTTCCTCCCTTAGCACTGTATGTGAAAATGGTATCACATCAGCCCTTATTGACCTTCACAGTGTAGGACTGCTGAGGTTACTCCCAAAGTCACTGCCTTGGTAATAAAAATTCTTTTGACTGCTCTTCTGAGATTGCTTGTGGTAGAGCATACTACTGGTTCTGTACATGGAACCAGCACACATGTGGTCAGCACAACAAACACACAGCCACAGTCACATTACACAGAGACTTTATAGGGTACAAATGGTTTTGCTATTTTGTGTGATATTGGCCAGCCATTGGCTACTTATTGCACCAGGACAGCAGGGCACTGTCCTTTTGCCATGGGTTAGTATTTGCACTGGCTGAGGGCAGGGAGTCAACTATTTTTTGTTCTGAATAATCTGTAGATGCTACTCTAAGTTTCCTGAGGAAACACAGTTCCCATGACCAGAGAGTTTGACATCTGCACATGAGCAAATATTCTTCCTGGTTTGTTGTAATAGTCTTTTGCATTTAAATAATTAGAGGCATAAACTAGGAGTATAGTGGATGAGAATGTGGCTAATATTTGTGTCTCCAATCAGTCGTGAGGGCTGCAGTCATGAAACCTCTTCAACTATGCAATGGTCTGAAAAAAACATACAGTTTTCAGCCAGAAAAGGCCTTATGCTGAATGACCTTGTGTATTTCCATTAGTGCTCTGCATGACAGACATTTTGACCACACTGAACTCTGAGCACTCAGTGAGAAGACTCTTACTCAAAGAATATAGATTGCAGTCTAGAAAAGGGGCCATCTGTATTCATATATTTTTCTTGCATACTGTGAAGCTGAAACCTCCTTGCCACCATCTCTCACAAAGTTTTATCAATGCATATTTACTATTCTTATCCAGAACTACACCTAGGCAGTGAATCTGTTCTTATGGCACGTCATACTCAACATGTAATGATCCATAGCTGACAGTGAGTGAAGGCAACTGCAATCAAAATGCCTGCAGAGTGTGTGCACAGAATACCCCAGAGCTGATTAATGTAGGATACTGCCAGGATTGCAGAACCAGGACAGATAAACTGCATAATCCTAACAAAATCATATTTAAAATGTAGAGGGAAGAGCTGCTTGCTTTGGCATTCTTTCTGCAGCCAGATCTGCCTTTAATTCTGGTGAGCATGAACTCCTCCAAGCGTATCTCAACTGTACTTTTACCAGACAGTAGTAGCACCACTTATTTTTAAGGTAGTCTGATCACTCTTATTGTAAGATTCTGCTTTCAGCTGCTTAGAGTATTGATAAAATTCATCTGTTTCATTATACATTTTCTATTCCAAATGATCATTTCAGATTAGTTTTCTTCGTGTTTTTCTTTCCTTAATTACTTTTAATATCATATAAAATAATGTCATTTTAATGTCACTGTTTGCCAATGTTAAACAATTGCTAGCCTTTTTTGTAAGATGCACAGTTGCATCATACTTTTAACTAGTTTTGTAGAAATTGATTGTGAGAGAACAGTTTGAAACATATTCCTTTAGTCTTCTGTATTAACATCTACCTGACATGTCTGTTACAAGGTTTTCAAAAATTACTGTTCATATAAGCAAACATACATCAGAATTGGAAAACAAAATCTGAGGCTTGAGTTTCAATATCTAATCAGACAAGGAGGAGTTCTACTGGGGGTAGAGGTGGGAAAATTGTGAAAAGAGATTTTTTTTTTTTTTGCAAGTAACCTTCCATCTCATATGTAACATATTTTACAGCTTGAGTAACCAAAGAGTCCAGTGTTCTTCCGGTAAATCTGTGCTGTATTGTCTATTGCCAATTTATCCCTAAGGTCACAAAACAAAAGCCCCATGATAAAGACTCTTTAAAGAATATACCAAGGTGGACCAAAATAGTGTTAAATCTGCAAGTGTCTATAATGTACTGAATGTAGGAGGTATGATGGATAACATCAACAGTAAACGGGGCATGAACATAACACAAGGAAGCCTTATTTAGGGAATTTGAAACATAATGCATTTTAGGACTAAGAAGGGAGGAAAGGACTTTTTCTTCTGCAGGATAGCAGGACTGCACTGTCCCTGCCACTTATAGCCTTTGACAGCACAATTTCTGTGTTTGGAAGGGAGAAATCCACTTGGTTTTTATAACTGCGTTTACATCCAGGATCATTGGATAATCCAGGGTGGAACAGACCTGAGGAGATCCATAGTCCAACCTTCTCAAAACAGGATCATCTAAAAGATCAGCCAGGTTGATCAAGAATTAACCAGTTAGGTCTGGAAAACCTTAAGGCTGGAAATCTCACAACCTCTCTGGGCAGCCTGTTCCAGTACTTGACTGTCCTAATAGTGAAAAAGTTTTTCATTACGTTTGGTCAGGACTTCTCTTCAAATTATTCCTGTTATGTTATAGTTCTAGCAAGTGATTAAACAAAAACCAGAAACATTTTAAAAGAGATAAGTAAAAACTAATTAGAGAGTTTCATAGGCAAACTTCATTAGTTTAAAAGCAGAAATCTAAACTACTGGTTTTATATTACTTGTAGCTATGCCTATCCAGATGATAGTTCTGCTGCCTATATTCACATTATAAAGCTTTATTTGTTTTAGAAGCTAGTGTTTTGAAACAAAATAAGATTGTTTGGGTGAGGATAAATGGGGAAAAAAGCACTGCAGTTTATACAACTCTTTAAATTCTGGAGAACATTTCATTTTGTACTAATAAAGCTGATATAGAACATTTGGACAGATTCTACTGCCTTTGCCTTAGATGCTTATGAGGAATAGCACGTTATACCACCATTCTGCACTAGTGGCTGAAACTCTTTTGAGAGGTGAGACTGGATCATCAGCTTTGGTGGGATAGATCCACTTCTCCATGAAAAGGACATCTGCAGGAACAACTGGTGGTATTCTTTTCCTGAAGTATTTTAGTAAATCTAGATTATACCAACAGACCTAGAAATTTTATAACATTTTTTCTTCCAATTTATGCTAAAAGAAATCTCAAATTGCAGAAAACAATGTACAAGGCCTTCTGCAGCATGTACGAGTCAACTGCAATGAGTCTTTATTAAGACAAAATACTTAAGTCTCTCCAGTTGTCTGAAAAATCCTATAATTTATACTATATGGTAAGTTTATACTCCTGATTCAGAAAAGTCAACCAGAAATTCATAAAGTGGAAATTATTCATGGATTCAATATTAATATCTCACTGCTAATGGCTTAAATAAATTATTTGTATAGAAATTCCCTTAGCTGTTTAAAAATAGGAAGATTATCTCCAATTATTCTGTTTAATGTTGCTCCGTGAATGAGGAGTGAATCTTTGACCCTGGTAATGCCTCAAATGGCTTGTTAGAAATAAGTTGTATGTTTAAAATTTTGGGGATCCCTCAGTTGTATATAGCTATTCTGTGAGTACCAAGGTGACATGAGATATGGAATTACTAGAACTAGTTATGTCTGAGGTGTCATTCATAGAATCATAGAATGCCTAAGGTTGGAAGGGACCTCTAGAGGTCATCTAGTCCAACCTCCCTGCACCCGAAGGGCCACCTAGAGCACGTGGCACAGGGCTGCATCCAAGCGGGTCTTGAAGCTCTCCAGAGAAGGAGACTCCACAACCTCTCTAGGCAGCCTGTTCCAGTGCTCTGTCACCCTCACTGTCAAGAAGTTCTTCCTTAAGTTCCCGTGGAACTTTTTATGCTTCAGTTTGTGGCCATTTCTTCTGGTTCTGTCAGTGACCACCAGTGAAAAGAGGCCAGCCCCATCTTCCTCACTGCCTCCCTTGAGGTACTTATAGACACTGATCAGGTCCCCTCTCAGCCTTCTCTTCTCCAGGCTGAACAGGCCCAGCTTCCTCAGCCTCTCCTCATAGGGCAGATGTTCCAGGCCCCTGATCATCCTCGTGGCCCTGCGCTGGACTCTCTCCAGCAGCTCCACATCCCTCTTGTACTGGGGAGCCCAGAACTGGACACAGTGCTCCAGATGTGGCCTCACCAGGGCTGAGTAGAGGGGTAAGATCACCTCCCTCGACCTGCTGGAGACGCTCCTCTTAATGCATCCCAGGACCCCATTGGCCTTCTTGGCCACGAGGGCTCACTGCTGCCTCATGGTCAACCTGTCATCCACCATGACGCCCAGGTCCTTCTCTGCAGAGCTGCTCTCCAGCAGGTCGGTCCCCAGCCTGTACTGGTGTCTGGGGTTATTTCTCCCCAGGTGCAGGACCGTGCACTTGGCCTTGTTGAATTTCATGAGATTTTTGACTGCCCAGTTGTCTAGTCTGTCCAGGTCCCTCTGGATGGCAGCACAGCCCTCTGGAGTATCCGCTACTCCTCCCAGCTTCGTATCATCTGCAAACTTGCTGAGAGAGCACTCTGTGCCTTCATCCAGGTCGTTGATGAATAAATTGAACAGGACTGGACCGAGGACTGATCCCTGGGGGACTCCACTCACCACAGGTCTCCAACTAGACTCCGCACAGCTGATCACCACCTTCTGAGTTCTGCCATCTAGCCAATTCCCAATCTACCTCACCGACCACTCATCCAGCCCACACCTCCGGAGCTTGTCCAGGAGGATGTTGTGAGGGACGGTGTCAAAAGCCTTGGTGAAGTCAAGGTAGATGACATCCACCGCTCTCCCCTCATCATATGTCAGCTGATGTCATTCAAAACAGAAAAAAAAAGAAAAAGAGAAATAGTAGATTCTGTGTGTTTGTGTGCGGATTTGCACATCTATGTGAGCATGAATGTGTAAGCAATATAACAGAGGTTTCAACAAAACAATGCTGTATACTAGAGCAGTACAGGTTGTTAATTATCAAGACGGTTCCAATATATAATAGTCTTTCAGTATTCTAAAAGAGACTATTATGTGCTATATGTTGGAAAAGAGAAATCATAGAGAAATCATGGCCTCCTTTTCAAAGGGCTCTGTAGCTTTCTCCTACATGTCACATTCTGCCTGAGTTATCACATAGCCAACTCTCTGCGCTTGGGAGCAGTCAACAAAATCTCCACTCAGTCCTACTGCATAGGCACATTTTCTTGTATCTCCTGCGTATTATGGTATCCAGATTGATGCCAAAGCTCAACAGGTCTCAACAGTACATAGAGAACCAGAAAAAAAAAATATTTCTCATCTCTTCTCTCTTTCTTCTGTATGTTTCTCCTGATTGCTCTGAACAAGAAGGCTCCAAGTTGGAGGGATGATACACAAAAAGGATCAATTACTCTAATAAATTAGGAAATGGACTTTTGCTAAGAGAAAAAGAGGAAAGGAACTTTCATTTATTCATCAGACTGTCTTTCTCTGAGATACATCTTTTGATTTAAGTGTAGCTCATAAAGTGGCTTGATATATGCAGTTCTATCAAGCTGTGGAAGGAATCACATCTGCTCTGTAAATGCTACTCTAGACTTTGAACTATAGCTGTTTTTGTGGCACTGTTTTGCATTTTGGGTTGAGTCATTACAGTTGTTCAAATCCCCATGCTTTTATATCCGTCCTGTCCTGCCAGGGGGCATTTCCATCATTTTACACCTAGATCTGGTATATGAATATTTGAAAAGTCACATAAGACTTTGTGATGATAAAGATACATTATTATGCTACTGAGAGGAATTATTAAATTCATTGATCTGAGATAAAATCAATTCATTTGTGTTTATATTTTGTCTGTTTAAAAAAACTTCTTCAGTCTCTGGTAATTCTGATTGACTTCACAGGTGAGAACGTTCTGCCCCTGTTTTGACAGCTCAGCTATAGGAAAATCAAATGGAAAAGCTTGCATGGATTTTCTAGAACCATAAGGAAAGTAAGCATGTGATTTGCAGAGAAGTATAAAAGTTTTCTTACATTTACGGGTACCTCTCCTATTCTGCCCCAGTATTATTTGAATACGTAGAAGTCCCAGGATGCACCAGCATCACATATTGACATAGAAATCGAGCAAGCAGAAACCTCCCTGAGCTGTAAATCTAAGGGGAATAGGACTATTATGACTTCTGAGGAAAGACTAAGTGAGCTGGGCCTGTTTAGTCTGGAGAAGATAAGACTGAGAGGAGATTTGATCAACATGTTCAAGTACCTACCTGAGGGGTGATTGTGGGAAGGATGGGGCCAGGCTCTTCTCCGTGGTGGCCAATGACAGGACAAGGGGGGTACAAGTTGAACCACAGGAAGTTCCACCTCCATGTGAGGAAGAACTTCTTTTCTCTGAGGGTGACAGAGCCCTGGCACAGGCTCCCCAGAGAGGCTGTGGAGTCTCCTTCTCTGGAGATCTTCCAAACCTGCCTGGATGCCACCCTGTGCCACGTGCTCTAGGTGTTCCTGCTGGAGCAGGGGGGTTGGACTAGATGATCTCTAGAGGTCCCTTCCAACCTTGACCATTCTGTGATTCTGAGTGATTCAGAGCGGTTCTTATCTTCCTGCCTGTGGGCTTTACTACAAGTGTTGATTGCCGTGATAAGAGTGAGTAAAAGCATGTCATCAGGTTTTAGGAATGAAGGCCAATGGTACTGTTAATACTGCCCTACTTCATGGCTGGGATCTCTTAGGAGTTATAAGGTTGATAATATGTAAAAAAAAATAAAAATAAAAATAAAAAGAATGTAATCTTTTCCCACTAGGTATGGTGCTATTTGTGTGGAGTTCATTTTGTAACTAGGAAATAATGGCCTCAAACAAAATGCAAACAGCCTTTGTAATTATCAATATTGTCAAATAGTGAGCATTTCAAATAGTGAGCAAATAGTATAGAAGGCATTTACTGGCATTTGTGTATTTGGGATTCTGTGCATGTATGAACATAAAATTACATAATAAATATGATAAGCACTCTTTTACATAGGGTGCATTTTTTTTAACTTACCTGAAATTATGCAACGTCAATTTAGCTTTTACAGGTTAAGAAAGCACATCAAAAAGTTGTGCCCAAAGATTTAGCAAAGATCTGTACATCTATACATCTGTATATTTCACAAGCACTATGATACAGCAAATAATTAATACTCTTGGTTAAATAACTGCTTGAAAACCAAAATATAACGGCTTTTATTGCAGAGAGGATACCTAATGTGATTTTTAAACCATAAATGAAGAAACACAGTTAGCTATCCCAAATTGCAATGCCCAATAGTTTTTGAATTTTTCATTACATTTTATGTACTTTCAACCATTATGCAGTGATAAGATTTTTTTTCTTAAGATATTAATATTTATGTACTTTCATTATTGCCAGAAAGCCGACATCTTCTCAATGGTCAGATGAGGTTGTCTGAAAATTGTAGAGCTACATTCACTTATTATTAATAGAGCTCATAAATACTCACACCATCCAAAATAGCCTTAAACAATTGCACTTGAGCATGCTATGAATTCTTTTCTTCCCTAGGGAGTTCTATTTTCTGGTATATAATTAGGTGTCATCAGCTGTGATGGGAAGAACTCTACTCCACCCCATTTCTCACCATAAATGACAGGTTTTATAGCCTACAGCTATTAAAATATTTGAGTAACTAGAAAATAAAAACAAGCAATATGAAGAGATTATTATTTTTAACAAAAATATAATTAGGTTAGTTTCTAATAAACTTTTTAAAGTTATTTTCTACAAAGCTTGAAAGAATGTGTGCTTGAAACAGATCAAATTCAGCATGGCCCCACAGTAAATCTAAATTAATCAGAGTGAACTATAAGAAATGACCTTGAAAGATATATGATCTGTGATACTAACACTTGTGTATATGAATGATTAGATTCATAAATAGCTAGAGTAGTTGTTATCTACAGCTGTTTGCTCTGCCCCTATATTGGAAGTTTTCACTTCTGCACAGAGAACTCTGCAGCTTTGTGGAAGCAAGAAAATTTATGCTGGGGCGAATTTTACTGTACAGACCAAGCTTTAAACTGAGAGAATTTCAGCATTTTGTGTTAGATGACTTGCCTACAAATAAAGGAATCAGAGAAAGGCAGGCCGCACCACACATTCAAGACTTCCTTCAGCAATTTAAGGCGGCCACCTGACTTGTGGATCAGACTCCTAAACTGCGGTCCATTGTGGTAACCCTAGTTTAAGTCCAAAGCAGACTCACTATTATACAACTCTCCATAATAAGCACTTTCTTGTTTTTTAAAAGTGTTCACTGCCTCTTTTTCAACCTACTAGTTATGATTTAATAGTAGAGTGATTCAGCAACATGGAATATTATCTAAATATTTGTTAAATTGCCATTTAAAACATACATAATTATTTTGAAAATAGGTCAGGAAAAAATAATTGTTTATACACAAAAAAAATAGATCAGACAGACAGGATGACAATAAAAAATAAAATAAATAAAAGACTAGAGCTACAGGGGTACATCTTTCTTGACAAGGTGATAAGATGAATAGGCCACATACAATTTGTCAGCTCAAAATAATATTTAAAGAAGTCAAATGGATTTCTGGTAGGAAAAGCAGATAACAAGCTAAACAACAAAATAACATCTTCTAACCCTGGCATTGAGATAATAATATGAGCAGTTTTAGTCAAGTCATCTGGAAGCCTTTTATTAAGTACTTGACTTGACTTACATAGCCCATTCAAACACTAATTAAAATGATATGGAAGAGAATAAATGTCTTCTCACAGGGAAAATTGACTTAATTCTGCTCCTGCAGAATAAGACAGCAATGAAAGTTTATATTTACTGAGGCTAGGTATCAGAAACCATCTTCAAATTATGGGAGACAAAAATGGAGGAAGATGGGAAATTATTTTAACAGATAAATTTTCTAGCTAAATATTATTTCAAATTCACCTCTGTGGCCCTGATCCCATTAAAGTTAATTTTGACAATGGGATCCTATGAGTATATGCAAATTTCATGATGTTGTGGAAACAGGGCATCAAAAATCAGAATACTTATTTTCTGAAATGTTAATATGTAATAAATGTTGCATTAAAAAAAAAAATGTGAAGAAATGACAAAAGTCAATGAGGCATCCTCCTGGAACACTGGAACAGAGAAGAAAAGTTCAGTCCAAATATAGATGAAGCAGATTTACTCCTGTCATATCTGTAATTATATGAGCAAAAAAAAAATACAGGAAAATGAAGGAAAAGGAATATACTGGAGAAATGAACATCACCTGAAAAAGAGATGTATCTGGCATTGATCGAAAATGCTGAAGAAACACTGAAACAAAGCAAATACATTGTGTCTGATACTGAGAGAAAAAAAAGGACATTTGAGATAGTTCCTTTACAATTTGTGAAATCCTTTGTGCACAACTATAATTGTTATTGTATTTCTCTTATAAAGAAGTATTCAGCTGCAGAAACTTTAATTAAAAGAATCAATGACACTGTTATCTGTTTCCTTGGGAAGGATAAGATCTGGAAACCAAGATCTTAGAAGAACTTGGATTAAACTTTAATTTAAACAAAGGACTGAATCCATCTATTTTGTCCATATACAATGCTGCATTGGTCTAACGTAACTTGTTAGAGGTAACAGAGTGCAGGATAACCCAAATTGTAATAGAGAATCGACTTCTGAAACTTGATGGATACAACCATTAGTAGAAAGAACTCCTCAGGTCAGGTTTTCTGTGAGAGCACAGACTCTTGACATATCTATTGTCCAGCATTTTCCTGGGTACGCTCTATTAATAATCTATCACTAGGGTAGTTTTGACCCTGAGAAAATCTATTTTTAAGAGCATCTTAAGAATCGTGATATATCATGGTGTAATAAAAGAAACTAAGAAGTAAAAGAGTAATAAGCATGCAAAAGACAACAAAAGAAAAACAGCTGAATGAAGCCAGTCAAATAGAGTTAAGCAAAGAAAGGCAATTTATTAAAGCCAGTTTCACGGGAAGGAAGTTTACCTGGCTTTACAATAAGATTTCATTTCTTAGCTGCTTGAGGTTTTTTACTATTTTAAAAAACAAAATCTGATTCATTTATAGAAGAAAAAATAAAGCTATATACTGCAAATATCAGGACTGTCAAAAATTAGTAGTGCACAATAGAAAAATCAATCCATAGTTGGTTCTACACAGTCCTTTTCTTTCTCTTTTACATTTATACACAACAGAAAAAGAAATTCCATTAAAACTATGTCTTTGCAGTGTATTTTGAAGCACTTTTCTTTCAGTATCAGTATTGGCTTAAGCAGCTCTCATCAATCATTGTAGACTTTATGCCGTCTCCTCAGTTAAGCTGGTACAACTGTTTGCAGGTCTGTGCAATGAACTGGACTGAGGAATTGATCCGAAGTGAAAAATAAGCCATTCTCCCTAGGTATTTTTAACCAAAGGAAATGAGGATAAGGAGTGCCAGAGACATAGGGCTACCTAAGTCAGCACTGCCACTGGAAAAAAAGGTGTTATCAAACTGTAGTCTTTCATGACTTGTTCTGTCACACATGTGCAAAAGCTTGGTCAATGAGTAATTCAGTGGGGCATGCCCACTGACAGCTATCAGACAATCTAAAGTGCAATAAAAATTATTCTTTCCCACCCTAGTTCCCCAGATCCCCTTCCACTCCCCGCTGTAATCAGAGCCTGAAGAAAGGTCTTAAATTAATTTCAGGGAACATGTAATTTTAAAATATATTTTTAAAAGTCTCTGTGCTACAAAGCATTATTGAGACTAGGAAAATTTTGAAAAACTCTCCTAGCAGAAATGGGAACAATAGGAACCATGGGATACTGCAGATACCCTGATAAACAGAACCAGAGCGACGCAGTGCACTTCAAACAGAGGCAGGATGTATTTTTAATGCATCTGTATGTCACTTGTTCCTGCGATGCAAATAGGTCCTGAATGTTACCTTACACATCCTGGAGATTTTGGCAAAACATCCTCCTACTCTCAAGAAGAGTAATTATAACTCATACAGTATGATAACGAGGCTCACGAATCCCTGAAGCAGAACCCTCCGTCAGCTTCCCTCGGCGCTGAACACATTTAAGGCTCTGTTGATCTGACAGAACTTGCTCTTATACAAGAAGTGCAGCCTGTAACATGCACTTGTCTTTCAACATAAGAATGCTTAAAGAAATTGACATAACATTTATAAATGGAGCTTTTCTGTTTTTTCTACTCCACGGTCACAACTTTTGTATTTGCTTCCTAATTCTAATAATCAGAAAAATACTAAGGTAATTTTTTGCTATTATATATAACATAAATTCTGATGATAAGATGTGAAAAAAATCTGATGATAAGATGTGAAATAAAATGTGAAAAAATGATAAGACGTGAATTCTAGCGTATGAGGATATCATGTGCAGTTCTCTTTCCATATTGTTAGTATGCGACTCTAAGTAAACAGATTTGGTTATTAAAACTAAAAATGAATCCTAGTTACCAGTATATAGGTAATAATTTGTAACGATTACTAAACATAGTCACCACAATCAAAACTTCCTCAGACATAAATATTTCCAAGACATTTCGATGTCCTACTATTTCAAACTTTTCAGAAATTCTGTTTCGAAACACTTGAAACAGAGTGCTTAGTTATTATCTGACTTTACCACCACCAGGGTCAAATGTAATTTTTAATTTGATGACAGCATTGGCTATCATACCTGACTTTGAAATTCTTATATGATCATGTTATAATTTTACTTACTTTACTAGCTAATATCTCAGAATATTTATCTGAGTAAAAGGAATAATGAAGTTCAAAAATAACAGTAATTTGAAGAGTGTAGAAGAGAGAGAAAAATGAGTACTTCTTATTTAGCCACTGTGGGGAAAAAAAGAATACTTGAATCAGAGTTGATATCAGGTTTATTCTGGTACTCATTGTCTCTTTGTGAAAAAGCAAGCTTTAAAGAAGGATAAAGCTAAAAAACGACTCAATTTTTTTTTTCTTTTTTTTTTTTTTCTTACAATTTACAAGTTTAATCTGATCAAATAGTCTGTGCTCAGGTTACCCTGTAAGCAACCACCAAAGTTTAGCAGAGATTGCAGCCCCAGTAGCAAAAGCAGCACAAGTGCCTCATTGAGGCACTGTCTATATTAATTAGCATTGCTAATTTTTCTGTACGGTCCCCGAATCAGTATTCATACACAGTGTGTTTCTGTGCCAGGTGGATATCCCAGCTGACTTGACATTAGCTGGAGGATCTCAGCACGGCTCTCGGCGGCGCGATGCTCAGGCGCCCACAGCCCCCAGAACTGTCGCGGGAAGCGGCTGTGAGACCCTGCAGAGCTGCCCTCCCCCAGGGCCACTTGGGCTCTGTATTTCTGAAGAGCTGAAGCCACCGCATCAACCATCTGCATAATTGATGTAACCAGAATAACACTCTGTGTTGCAGAGTTACCTATTAGTTTCGTTGTATCTCTTTTAAAGTCAGACAACATCCCTCTCAGAGACTAATACAAATTGTGAGTCTGACAATGTTTTTAGAATTTTTTTTGTTTATTTTTCTATAATGTTTAAACTTTTATTTTATCATGTAGAAGAAAGCTACCTTTTATTACACAATAATTAAATGTATTTTTTGTAACATGACATAATTTATAAAAATACTTCAATATTCCTTTTGTTTTCATTCCTTGCTTGAAATATTTTACAGTAGTACATATTTCTGTATTTGTGATGTTTCTTTTCAAATCCCTAATTAATTGTATTTCTCAAAGTACTGTCATATATCATTACCAAATGTGTTTGCATATATTAAACTAAAATTCCAGTATAGAGTACTTTGCACATAATTCCAACTACGATTCTTATCACTAATTTTTATCTAAAATGAAATTGGGATCACCAATTAAAAGCCCAATATGATCCTTCAAAATCTTTGTTTAAAATTTGCTGTTTTTCAGCATCTATAAATGAACTAAGGTCTATCACCATCCGTAGCAATAACTTTTAAAAGTTCATGGAAGTTGGTAAGCCAATGAGTATCTTTTTTGGTGTTACAAATTGCTTTTTAGGATATACTCATTAGCCAAGATATTTTCAAGGATCGTTTCTATGCAGTGAATTGAATATAACAGGAAAATTCAATGCAGTGCTTTTGAGAATGCACATTATTTAAAATTCAAGATACATTGATCCATAATGATGGTCCAAAAATATATTGTATTCTGGTCTCTTCTAATTTTGACTAATCAGACTGATACCTTTTTATAAAGACATAGTATACAAACAAGAGAAAGGGATTTAACAAATCTTTACATCTCTTTAAAGTTTTAAAGTTTTTTTTAACTTTTAATCTTATAACACAGAGGCCTGGATCAGGCTACTGAGAGATACACTGGTCAGGATCAACACTTGTCGTATAATTACAATACAAAGTAATTAGTTGCATTTGGATATATTGTCTTAGTAGAGGACTGGGTGGTCAGATCATTTATTTGACTCAATATTAGGAGTAGAGGACTGTTAAAAAGTTTTCAAGTTCTCTTCCTCTGTAGTGTTGCTATAAGGAAATGTTCCTCCTCCAATATATATGATGTCCTCCTCCAAATATATGATGTGTTCTATGAATAAACTTTTGGATAAATAACATCACACTGTATAATATAAAAGAAAGATTAGTACAGATAAAGCCTTTTTTTTTTCCCTACACAGCCAGGAACTATAAGAGAAGGTATTTTTTGTCCATCAGGTATGAGTATAAGTAACTGTCATAAAAAGCAAATCCAAAAACAAACCATATTCTTATTGCTCAGTCACTGTAAGTGTCTGATTAATGATTGAACTCATTAAAATGACAGATATTTTTAAGGGACTATCCAAAGAGTAAAGTAGTTGACTCTATTAGCTTTTCTTTATATTTTAACCCAGATACAGGTTGTGAGTACATTAAAAAGTATATGATGTTCCTTGTAAGCAACTTGAGAAACGGATCTCATCCTGACAGAGGTGTTCTCTGAATAGTTTAACAATGAATACTTGTGACAGGTCAAAATAATGAAGAAATTATGTCTGACTCTAAACAGAACACAAACACTTCCAGAGGTGGAATAAAAAGAATAGGCAACTGTAACTTAATTTAAAGAATATTCCAGTATCACTAAGAAGAATGATTTGATAGAGTCTTCTGCTCTAAAAAGAAATGCTATTTTCCCAAATGTTAACAGGTGAAACAGTAGTATTTTCAATCCAAACTGCACCAGAGTTCTGTTACCAGCACAAAATCCAGTTCATTTTAGTTTTGCCTTTTAAATTAAATATCCTTCTCTTGGTGAAATAAATACACTTTTAAGATAAAGTTGAATCCTTTCAAGCACAGGATTACTACGAAGTTTTGGCAAGATATATCCATTCCAATAATCCTTATGTATTTAGTGACTAAAGGCCCTATTTAAAAGTTTGTTTCCCATTTGTACACTAGTAAGTAAAAGGCAATTCCTGTCCCACAGACCTTTATTTTGTGAGTATAACATGCGAGACTTATGAGCAATTACAAATACAAGTAACACAGAATTTTTACAAGAACCTTGGTGGTCCAACTCATTCAAAATTTCGATGTTCAAATACAAATACATACATCACCTGCTTGGATGCAGCCCTGTGCCACGTGCTCTAGGTGGCCCTGCGTGTGCAGTGAGGTTGGACTAGATGACCTCTAGAGGTCCCTTCCAATCTTAAGCATTCTGTGATTCTATGATCACAGAAGATACTCAGTAGTAACATTTACGAAAACTTTGGGATAAGTGTCAATCTAGACAACTGATATACTATGAAAAAGACAGTTCACTCCATTTGGGAGCAAAAGTAAGCAAAAGTTTACTAAATTTTTTAATGAAATATTTTTTATTTATGGCTTTATGTAAAACATTTTCGACTCATTTATTCACTACACTGTACTAAATAACCAAAAAGTAAACTTCTAAATCCTCCCATTTAATTGCCGTATCATATTTTTCATATTCTCCTGGAGGGAAGAAGGGCTTTGTACTTTGGTAAGTATGCAAAAGACATGCTGGGAGTAATTGCAGTTTAAAATAGTATCTAACAAGTTTTTTCAAAGAAGGATAGGATCCTAGAAAAGTTGAGCTGCAAAGAACCCATCTTAACAGCGATCTAGCAGGCCTAATCTTTAACATTTCTAATGAGAGGCACCCTGCAAGCACTGTGTGCAGTCTACTCTTAACTGTATAAAAAGGTTTTCCTGGTATCTAACATAAATCTTTCATACTGCAGCTGTTTTTGTTTTGCTTTTGGTGGCAACATTGACAGTAAATGATCATTCTTCTTTTTACAGCAATTTATATATTGAAAGACTTTTATCAGGTCCTCCGGAGTTTGCATTTCTAGTCTTAAAAAAAAGCTTTTCATTCAGCCTCCGGATACTGTAGCCTTATATTTCTAGCCTGTCCACATCCTCTATTATGTTCTCTTTTTTCATTAAAGATGGTGCTTTAAACTGCATCCTGTCAAGACCTCACAAATGCTGAGTAGATTGAAATATTTACTCCATGTCTCTCATGACATCTTTAAATTATCCCGCTTTTTGCTGGTTTTGGAACATTAACTAGTGTTCCAATTGCAGTCCATTGTGATCCTTCAACCTCCTCCACATTATGTCTGCCTAGGGAGACATTATACATTTTGCATTTTCTTTTTCTTCCTTAATAGTTTGCATCTTTTTGCTATGTTCCATTTTATAGCTTTCTGACCATTTCAAGAGTTTTATCAAAATCACCGTCACATTCTAGCATGTCTGTGTGCAGCTGGTTAGGATTATGAACAAATGCAAGTCCGTCAAGTGCAAATGAAAATATTGCATAAGGATGCATAGAGTAGGATGACACTCAAGTAGTTTCTTTAAATCTGACAGGAAAAAGATGATAAGTTGTCTTTGATAAGTGTTTCAACCAATTTTACAGTAATTTCAGTAAGAACAGATTTCCATAGTTTTCTTATGACAGTGTCATGTGGAACTGTCACCTGTCATCAAAGAAAAAGTGTATTTTTTCTCATTACCCACTTAGCTACTTACCCTATCATGAAAGGAAATTAGACTGGCCTGACCTGTTGTGATTCATTTTCAGTGACTCTACTGCAGTTACTTTTAATCAACTTTGGATTTTCTAGGTACTCTGAGAGAAAATCACTGTTTAATTATTAATTCCAGTATCATTCTATGTATCAGCTGGGCAGATGATATTCTTTCCCTTTTTAGTTTACTAGTTGTGTTTTTTTCCATTAAATGTCCATTCAGCCTTTATCTATTCTATAAAGTTCTCAGAGGTGACTACTAATGGTTCAGAGAGGATCTTACTTCATAAATAGTTTAGGGAGAAATGTCATTAAGTCATGGTGATTTGAACAGATATGGTTCACTTTTTTGTCTGTTAACCAATTCTGGCTTAGAGCTCCAGCACTTAGTTGCTAATATTAATTATGTTAAGCTTCCAGTCACAATTAACCTTTTTTGGAAAAGAATGAAGAAAAAAAGATTGTGAAGATTTTGTTCTTCATTATGTCATCTCTTATTTGCTCTTCCTTCCTATTACCTACTAGACATTTACTTTCTTTCATCTTTTTCTTTATTTTAATGAATTTATGGAACTTTATCGTATTTCTTTTTATGCAAGTTGCTTGCCCTATCTTTTTTTTTTTTATGCCTCAGTCTTTATAAGTTTATCTTATACACTTCATCTTCATTGTAACAGTATCACAGAAATTTTTCCTTTTATGAGAAGTCTCCTGTTTAATGTACTGGCTTCTAAAACAGATAAGAAGGCTAGGTCCTGTTAAAGACAACAGGAATCTTGCCATTGAATGGAGAAGGGATTTCATCCTAAAACATAAAGTTTTTAATGTCAGAGAGTGCCAGGCTGCTGCCAAAACAAAGGACAGGGTGGTCTTGTGGTTGCAGCCCTCCACCCATCTCTTTAGGGTTTCTTTGCAATGCTGAACTTGTGTTAATTCTTCAGAGTTGTGCTGACATAGTTATTCCATTCCTAGGACCAAGCCACGATCTCTTCATGGAGTTACTATATCTCACACAGATTTTTTAGAAATATTTTGCAGAAAATTTAGATATCTCTGGCCAGTGCATACAGCATCCTCAACATATTCTAAATAATCACTTCAAACCTCTAAGGTTTGAAGGGACAAATACCCTCTATTAAATAGAATAGAGGGTATAGCCTCCATTATTAATAACAATCATGTTTTATTGTACATCATTTTCAGGTGATACATTTTTTTTTTCTTACTGGTTAATGCAATGATTAAGAACAGTGCTCATGTTACAAGTTTCTAGTAACATTTATCTGTAATATTTTCTGTCAGCATAATAGTCCAGTTAAATCATTACATTTTACCTTCTCTCTGCGCAATTGATCATGTGAAGATAGTTACCCTAAGGACAATGCAAGTGAATTATATATGATTTTTATAATATTAGAGCTCCAAGGAAGGCTTCATTTATACAGTCTGCTATGTCTATTGAAATTTTTTTTTAATGGGTCCAGAGTGAACCAATGAAATATAAATATTAGGGGCTTATAAATCTTTGGCTATTGTGTATGTATTTTTAAATAATTAAGAATGGTTAGAGACAATTAAAATACACCATATTTTCAAGAAAATAAAAAAACATTAAGTAAAGCTTTAATCTACTTTAACCTACTTTAATCTATCTGTTCAGGCCAGCTCCTTACTCTATTTGATTATTTTAGTCCGTGGTTTCCTCAGTTTGTTTGCAGAAAGAATCAGATGGGTGTACATTAAAGGAGGGTGAGGCCAGGCCATTCATATACTTCTTTAAGACAGTACATTGCACACGTCCAGTGCTCTAGAAGCCTCCTTAAGAACTATCACACCCTTTGACCTATATTTGCAAGACTGCAAATATATTTGCAGTCTTGTATACAATATACCTCTAATCTTCCCCACACGATCATCTAACTCCCAAGAAATCCTTTTGCGATGTTAATATTTAACTACAAACTACTATTTGTTCAAACTGTTTATCCTGATGCTACTGGGAATGAAGTATGTGTATAAAGTTCTGCTCCCCAGTTGTTATAAATTGGTAAGGCTCCAGTGGGTCCCAGACAGTTGAATACATTCATGATACTTGTGGAATTGACCTAGTAAGGACAGACTGTGACTGCAGCTTATATTAATTAACCATATAAAAAGAAAACATGGGCTGTTAGCATTTACCACAATACCACACTAACATTGTGCCTAGTAGTTAATGTAAATATGAAATAATTCATATTCTCTTCAGTTCTCATTAGCTCAGGGCTTCTGTGCAACCATCATCTATTTATTGCTTCCTGGTATCTTTATACCTGTCAACCTGCAAATAGCATCAGAATGTTATATATATGCCCATGATGGATTATTGCTATCATGTATATGAGAAAGGCAGGCATGAAGTATGAGAACAGAGTTCAGCTATCAAGTATTACATAAATTATGTAAAAGTAGCTTTTAGTGTCAAGCACTTTGAAAAGTTCAGTAAGTTGATGTAACTGAAGTAAATCAGCTAACCTTGTACCAGCACAGGACAATTTCCTTTAGGAGTGTATATTGAGCAATTTTTAACATGGTTAAAAAGTGTGTGAAAGTAGCTCATTTATATAATGTAAGCAAGACACTGCTCTGGACATATAAGGAGAAAGTTTGCAGGACCGTTGTAAGGCCTGAGGACCTAATTACTGCTCAGATCTGATTTTAGATCTAATCTAAGATTTTATGGCCTTAACCTTCAGGGATCTGACTGCTTCAGAGTCCAACCTCATTGTTTTTAGTAAGTTCTTACTGTTAGACTGCACAGAGATGATTCAGATAATTTTGAGGGAATATGATATAGGAGGGGCAAAGATCTAGGAAAAAAAAATCTCATCATCAGTCCATATTTAGGCATATGGAGGTGGCATCTTATATGCTTCATATTTCATAGCCTATTGTGAAGGTGGAATGTAGCAGGTTTGGGACTGTGGAGAGAAAGAGAGCTGCGAGCTCCCTTGTTTAGTTGTATATGCTCTTGTAATGTATGATGACCATTATATCTTAAAAATAAAAATACAATGTTTTCCAAGGTATTTAAAAATATTCAGGTGAGATTTTGAGAGATTATGGGATGCTAGATATTTTCATTCCTGAAAAATGAGGAAAATTTTGTTTGCCTGTTTTATAGTATGTTTTGGTATTTCATCAATTTGTCTTATTCGCTCTATAAAAAGTAGTGACATTTTATTGTCCGTATTTCTTGACTATATAAGCAGATAAGCTGCTAAAGTAATAGCATATAACTAACCTGTTCATTCTCACAATTTTACAATGTTTGAAAGTGAATAGGTTTCCTTTTCCTTTAACATGCACACACACACAGAGCCAAGTGGGATTAAAGCACTCTATGTGGCTCAGCATCTTGTGCAAGATCAGGAAACTACAGAGGAAAGTATTTTCTTGTTTGAAGATTTGAAAGAACCATTCTTAGGGAAAAGGGAGGAGGCTTCTGATGTTAGTGATCTTGCCTCTTTCATGTTCTATAAAGACTAAAGGAAAATTCCTCTTTCATCGGCCTGAGGAAGAAAAATGGCTTTCCCAACTCTAAATATTTAAAGAAGCCCTCATAAAATTTGAAAAAGGTTTGAGCTGTTTCTTTGTGGGCCTAAATTCTTAAGGGTATAGGAAGACATACATTGATATTTATCTCCTATAATATTTTACTTCTTCTATAATAAATGTGTCATGAGGGTATTGGCATCATTTTGTAGACTTTGCAGTATTGTGCTTTTATAGACTTTCAAAGAGTATATACAGTATTCTACAGTGTCTATTCTAAATAGAAATTTTTTAATGTTCTTTCCCAACATAAAAATCAAATATGAGAGACTACTCAGATAGTAGTGAATGACACATGACACATTTTTTGGATATATTTGGTGTTTGCCTGAGACACCCCACATAAATCGTATTCTATAGATGAGCTCAGACAGCATGCTGAATTGAACAGAAACTGGTTTTGGATGTTTATTGAAATGAGGTGAGGACTGCTGATTTTGTGAGTTAGATTATGTCTGAGCTCAAAACTACCAAAGCAAAATCCTGTCATTTAGTGAAGTCATCCTTTTATTGAAATTAATCACTACAAAGTAACCAGTTCGTAGTTCTGTATTTATGTTTTAGTTTTCTTTTATATTGTTATCCTCTAACTGACTTTAAAGATTTCCTCTTAGAAAAAATGTATTTTCAATTATTATCATTTTCTAAATTTCAAGCATATTATTTTTCTCTCTTAATTTGCATATCTATTCTCTTCATGTCAATGTTTTCAATACTTAGAATAAGTCAGCTTATTGGAGGAAATACTGAGGAATATTCTCTCATGTTCGTATATAGCATATCATTATTTATTTGCAGCATAAGAGTCCCAAAGGCCTCAGATCACATTAGCCATCCACTGCCCAAAGCGTGGCACAGATACATGGGAGGACACAGTGAATGTGCTGGTTCACAGGCTCGCTGCTAGCCCTCCGTCCTTGAGGCAGCCAGGGCTTACAGTCCTGTCTGTAGCACTCCTACACGCCTTTGGCAAGAAGGGACCTTTTAAGGCTGGCTCCTTAGCTGACACGACTGAGAAAATGGAAGTAAAGCCATATTTTTATTCCCTTGGCTTTACAATCAGCCAGGAGCAATCTAACCTGTACTGCAATTTACAGCAACCTGGCTGCACAAGGGGCTATTCCGGCAGATGACAAGCACCAGAACCTAAGGTCATTCCCTGTTTCTCCCAAAAGAGCCTGCATACTAGGGTTTGAAAATGAACAGTATTCAGATTTCCTATTGCTTTTTCAGCTGGAACAATCCAAAGCAGCTGCAAAGAATTGATGATTGCCCTCTTAATGTTGTGGAATCATTTCATTTCATTGCCATCAGTGAGAAATCTTTCCCAAGTGAAAGAATGCTTTATTCTAATAATTCATTTATTATGACTAAGTATGTAAACCTAAGTCTTTCATAATTCTATTTCCAGATATTTGATTATTAATAAAAATGGCAAGTGATGTTTTTGCTAGTTGCTAGAACACAATTGTACTACAGATATTTTGTCTTCTATTTCCATACCATTTTATTGCTTGCTCCCATGTGACAGTTTAGAAAATTGTTCTCCAGACAACTTACGATTTCTCATTGATAACAGGCAACACCTTTGGAGTGCTTGCACCAGGCTGCAGTTTCCATTTGGAATGTTGAGTTTCTTCTTCTGCTCTTTCCAATCACATTGTTACAAAGGCTACAGGAATCTAAAGCAAAAATTCTTGCACCTAATCAAGAAGTCACTAAACTTGTCTTTTATATGCTAACAAATGCTGAGAGGGAAAAACAAAACAAACAAACAAACAAAAAACAGACACCTTCTTTAAAATCTAAATCCCCACAATCCCATGAAGAGGAAAGAGTACGTTTTGAATCAAGGCAAAGCAGAGGTGTAGTAACACTTTTCAGGGCAGCAGGAGAAAATTCTCTCTCTGGTTATATTAGAATGAAAGAGCCTGAGGCCAAGCCCAGAGCACAAGGCAGAAAGTGGAAATAGTGGAGGAGGGGCTCTCACTTAGAGGATAAATACGGTTGCTAGAGGAGAACTGTGCTATGTGAGAGAACCGCAGCCAAGAGTGGAAAAGCCCATAGGAGAGAAGTTTAATGATCTTTCCTAGATAGAGTTTGCCAGCACATGTTAAGAATCATCAGTTTGGGAACTTTTATGACACCAGCTACCATGTGTTTTAAGGTGGTATATGTTAACATACCTACAAATGTTAAGTTCTGGAAAAGAATACAGAAGAAGCTGCTGAAATGTAGCTAAAGTATATGCATCCAAGGGTAAAAGGAAACTGAGCAGAGTTCTTAAACATAAAACAACACCTAAATCTAGAGTCAGTCTTCTAAATATGGAGCTTTTAGGGCACCTGAAGATCATTTTCACTGAAATCCTGTGTAAAAGCTTCATCTGAGCTACTGCTAATATCACATGCCAAAGTCATGGAGAATTAGGAACCCAAAGATATGCCTACATGAACATATACTTGCACTTTCGGAGGGGATTCAAGTAGATCACATTTTTTAATTTCTTTACCACACTTATGCTTAATGTTTCCAGTTAAGTAATGTGACCATGTTAATTTGGAGACAGAGAAGTTATTTTCTGCAAAACTCTCTGTTACAGCATCTTTGCTAGAAGAGTAAAGCTTCTTCACCACAGAAGGCTGGAGCTGATGAAGATTCCGTGCTTAGAGCAATTCTGCAGAATGGAGTCTATAAAGACTATGGTAAAGAGAAAGATGGTGGGAGAAGAGTTGTAAACTGGCCATTTACTTTTTTTTTTAACCTTAGGCAAAAAGCAGCGCTGTGTAAGAACTGGTGATGATTTTCTGTTAGAGACAAGGCTGAATTTTTGTAAGTACAAGTTTGAAAAAAAAATACTAGGATGTAAAGCAAATGTCACCTGTAAGAGACTGTTATGAACTGTGTTTGTCTCAACATTGCTGATGCACCATTTACCTGGACAATGCCCCAGTATCTTGTCTCTGGGAAGACCAGCTCAAGACCCAAACAAGGACATTATCTCTCCCCGTTTACCCTTCTTAACCCTGGTATCTTATCTCTGGGAAGACTGTAGTACCAGCTATCTACCTGGCTTAGGCATGCTGTCTCTTGGAAGATCAGCACAAGACCTGACTCAGCAGTGCCCACCAAAGAAGCTCGCATTCGATGTCGGATGAAGCGGAACATCAAAGCACCCCACACGTATGACACAAACAGCATGTACCAGAAAACTTCAAGAAAGTGGGAGGACTCTTTGAGAAGGGGGACATAAAAGGAGCACGGATGCCACCCCCTAGGGGTGCAGAACATCACCTGCACCCAGCATGCAGGGCCTTCTGCCTCCGAACATCACCCCCACTGGCATGGGGGTCATCACCTGCACCGAGATGCATGGCTTTTTTCCCTGAACATCACTAGCACTGAGGCACGGAACATCACCTGCACCGAGATGCCGAGGCACCTGTACCTGCACCAGAGCGGAGCCAAAGACACTTACCCAGACTGGTGGCGGTGGTAACTATGATTTTGTTGCATCTCCCCCGCTCGGTTGTTTATCTTTCTTTCTTTTTCCCTTCTTCTTCTCTTTGTCCTATTTGCGCTTATGAGAATAAAGCTAACAAGATTGTATGGCATTTGACCCCATTTGTGTCTTAATCTCACTCTTGGGATCGTATCAAAACCTCCCCGACACTGGATTGGGACACCACCACAAGTGCGACTTTGTCGTGTGGGAAACAACGAAACTGTGTCAGTGCAGCATTGCTTCTCTTTTGCAATGCAAGAAAATTTATCACTGGTACTAGTGCTGTGCAAGGTAGTTCAAAGATAATGTAAGTCTGAAGACTGAATCTCTTATGTGAATAATTGAATTAATTCCCATTACTAAATAGTACGCTGCTTTCATGTATTAGACTCTTCATAATAGTGACAGATGCTAATATCTGTGTTTCAGTACTCAGAGACAAACTGAGGCTAGCTGACTGTTATAACTGTGTTACTTCAGCAGTTTAAATTGTTCTAAATAGAATACATTTGCATAAATTTACAAATAAATTTACAACTATTTTTTCATAACTATAGAAAGTTCATTTTCTTTCACCTATTAACCTTCCCCAACAAAATTACTAAGAGCACAAATCAAGTGATTCGAAAATTAAGAAATAAAAAGACACCATAGAGCTCTCAGTGAAGAATAGAGGTCCAATTCTCTTGAATACCACAAGTATTTGAATGCCTCTTACTAAATGCCAGAGTATTTGACACTAGGTTTTTGTCCAAGGCTGTTCTGGGTAATGTGCAATGCCATCAAATAAAAAAAATTACCTTTCTGTAAGAAAAATGGCATCTAATATTTCTATATAAGCTATTAAACCCAGACTGCTTATGTTGTTACAAAAAAATACTCATGATATGTCTGAGGATAAATGTGGTGAATGATACTAAGTCCATGAAGTACATGCATCTGGCTAAATAGGTGCATAAACAGCAGGTGACGCAGAAGTGATTTTGCAATAATGAACCAAAAGGATTTTTTTTTTTTTGGGTGCATTCTTCTCCAGAGAAAATGGTGGAAGTGCTGGAAAGCATATCGGAGTATCAAAGCGTTCAGATTCCTGTTGTTGCCCATACAAAGCTATTATCCAAACAGAAAATCTCTATATTCATAGTTTAGACACACATTTTATTTCTGTTCACTGCTTGGCAGATCTGAGTAGGCTCTTGCATAAATATAGAGGATGAATAAAATTCTGTGCTTACATTGCTTGCTGCTGTCTATTGTGCTGTAAGAGAGCAGGAGCTGTGCTATGCCAAATGACATTCATTAAAATGAAAACCCAAGCAAGCGGTTTCTGTCAGCCGGTGAAATGACACCCCTATGCTCTTAAAGAGTTGCACTGAAATTGATGGTGCTAAGTCTTACCTATGGTGTAATTAAACTTGACTAAAATAGCTAATACTGACTGGCTGTCTTTTTATCATAATGTCTCAGAAACACTTCTGGTTGGGAAACTTAAATTGCAGTATCCATGATTGTACAGTATTTATAAAACTAGAAATAAGAATCATTTTGTAGGCAACAGAATCTGAACAATGTTTGGACTGTGTCAAATACTTAGGAATGTTGCAAAACAGACAGATATCTTCAAAATTTCTGTCTTCCAAAGGTTCACTACCAGCTGCAGAGACTGTGCTCTGCCTTTGTTGCTTCGGCATATGAATTCTGCGGTTGCAACAGAACAGAGCTGAGGTACCTACTGGTAGGTGGGTTATTGAGAAAGAAAATTGTACCAGTTTGTCTAAGACTCTAAAGGTAAAATTTCAAATCTCCTCAGAATTTTAGTGTCTTGGAGCTTGCCAGTGTTTCCTGCAGTGGTGTTCATTAACTTGCTCATAGAGGATACTAAGACCTGAAAAATCTCCAATGATAGTTATTTTTCCTATTACACATTCACTAGCTCCTTCAAGTAAGCACAAAAGAGACACAAAAAGCAAGAAAGTGTCCTGGTTCCAATCCTCTTTGGAGTAACATTTTTGCTCCAAAGTGAGGTTACATCTTATGTTCATAGACTTCAGTAAACATCTGTACTAACTACACAACACACACATTCATTAACACCCCCTCCTTGGATAATCATCCCAGAATTTCTGATGTGTGAATAGTCTTAAAGCTGTATTTGTCATATTCAGCACATTTGCCTATTTTTGTATGATTTTGCATGCTTTCTCTAAATTACTGTTTTGGGAATCTTTAATTAATTTCTGTACTACACAAGAACATTTCAGAAGAATTTCTTTGAATAGTTTTCCTATACCAATAGCTGAACTACATTTAAGAGTAGCTAGTAGCTAGTATCACTTCAAAAATAATGAACTGAGCAAGTTGTTTGTTAATAAAGCTATTTGCAAGGATGGATCAAATGATGCCTTTTTAGTGTGTGATAGAAATGTGTCTACATTGTAGACACTCATAGGAAAAGAGACCTAGATGGTAGTATTAGAAGTCTAGTGTATTAAGAAGCCCACATGCAAAAGCCAACCCTATCTTCCTGTATGCACCACCATGTATAAGCATCAGTATGCATAAAATGGACATATTAACCTGGTTTTGGTAGGTTTTGGACATTAAATGGAAAAAGGATGATCTGTTTGCCTTGAGATCTTGCACCATACTCTGGAGTACATTATACCCACCAGTGTAGCCGGAACAAAAGGAGCTGCTTCTCCAAAAATAGATGCAAAAGTATACCTTTTCCTGAATTTGACTTTTCCTGTCTTGTCATTCCGTAAGACTAGAAGTTGTTCTTCGCTTCACAAGACGTGTTATGCTTTATGTGTGCAGAGAACAAGATAGCAAGTTTCCCTCTTTACTACATTTTTTCCTTTGCTCCGCTCTTCTTAATTTACCCTTTGGAGACATGAATATACACATACATGTCTACGTATGAATGAGAAAAGAAAATAAGAGAGAGATTTCTGCTTTTGTTCTTCAGCTCCTCTCCTTCAGCCCTCTATTAATAATGACAAGTTGCAGAGAATTCTCAGGCTTTTATGCTGTATCTCAGTTTTCATAGATTGCACCCCCTTGCTAAAATTAAAACAAATAATGATTAAGCTTTTACGGCATTCCTGCTGCTGTCAGCCTTGCCTAACAAGCAGAAATGACCATCTTAATTAAGTTCCAATTATCCTAGAAAACCTGACTTTTTAGTCTCTATTTTTATTTGTTTTCATATTTCTGTCATTCCCTTTAAATATTACTTAGCTTTAGCATTCTTCTGAATTATTATTATTATTATTAATCTTACTTTAGTTGTACAAAGTTTACATTTTGATAAGAATTATGCCTGCACATTTTATCCTGTCATTTACAAAAGGTCTGTAGGTTTTAAAGATAAAACCAAAATAATTGTTTCAATTTCTGTAGAAATTGTCAGTATACTAACTTTCCAAATTTGATTTGGGGAGTTACGAGTTTAATTAGTAAATATATTTAGTAGATTTTACTTATTTAAAACATGCGTCTCATTAAAAGTTATGAAGGTTTTAAAGGCTTTTATGATCTTTAAATAAGACTATCTCTTTATTTTATGATCTAAAGCAGGATTCGAAGGATTGATGAAGGTGAGTAGTTATGAACACAACCTTATTTGAAAGAGAGGTTAAACTTTAGTCAAGATCAAAAGGTAAAGGCACTTTGGACCAGGACTTCACTGTTCGTAAAACTGCATAACCTACCAGTAAATTAAATGCTAAACTCTGTGATTTGGCACATCACAGTTCAGTGAAAGTGGATGCTTTAGAGTGAAGCAGCTTTTCTGTTAGTCTGCAATGCAGCTGTCTTTTTCTCCTAAATTCTTAAAGGAATTAAATACATTACACGGTCAAGCTCACTTCTTTTCTTTGACAGCAATAATAACTTGCATAATTATTGCAGGCCTGTGCAGAAAATAAGATTTAGTCAAAAACTGTAGATTATCATAAATGTTGTCACAATGTGGCAGACTCATAATCATAGTGAACTGAAATAATTTCTGTGCTTACACCCATAGTTCCATTGTAGTGAATGGGTATTTTTCAAGTAAATAAATCACATTTTGACACATAGGATATTGATCTATTTCTTCTCAAAATGAAATGAAAAACTCAAACTGATTTTGGCAGTAACTACAGAAAACAAGAATTACAGATAAAGATTGTTACAGTATGTTTGTGTATGTGTACTGTACATACATATTGTGTACTGCATGTTCAATAATTTGAACTCTAGAAGAAAACAATTTAATTACTGCTGGTTCTAATTGCATTCTCCCAACTCATAGAACTATGGAATGACTGAGAAAAGACAATGGAGCACATGCTTCCATTACTTGAAAAGGGCTGCCTGAGGAAATGGAAGATATCTAGCCTCAATCTCATACACATGAATGTGCCTTTTCAGGGCCCCTCCAGTGAAAAACAAAAACTGAAAATATCATGAGCACTTCTCAAGACAGTCTCTTGAAAAGTATCTTTTGTAAAACAAAACTGGCAATTGGGTTGATATAGCATCTTTGGATTTCTCTAAGGGTTTTGCAGTAGTGTCACGTGGCATTTTTAATTCCCTGTAATGAAAGATTTTTAATCAACAGGGCACACATTATATGAATTAAAAACAGGCTCATTGGCAGATATCAATGAGCAGGGCTGTTTCTAGCAAAGTCCCCTGGGATACATTCGTGATCCAAGAGTATTCAATACATTCTTATAAACAATCTAGATGATGAAATAAAATCTTTCCTGATTAAATTTGCATATGACACAAAGATTGATGGCATAGTAAATAACTAGGAGGGCAGTTTACTGTTAGAATTTAATCTGAATCCCTTGGTTAAATTGCCAGAATCCAACAAAATGCAAGTACAGATTAAAGCACTTTTTAAAAAAGAATCACAGGTTACTCACCTGGCATGAGCTACTGTCTCAGAAAGCAGTAACTCATAAAACATTTGGATGTCACCTTTAATAGCTGCTTCATCATCAAAGTAAAGATGTGGAAGGGATTACTTGAGGAAATTCTCTCAGGCATGATTTAGCAAGTTTAACCTTAATATACATGAAATATAATCATGATAATTAGTTTGGGAATAGGTTGCAAACCATAGAAAGGGGACAAATGTGAATTTGTGGCAAGATCTCTCTAAATAAAATATTTATATAGTTTTAGACTATTTTTATAGTTTTTACAGAGAGCTTGTTTATTCGTTTATCATTGTAATCCCTGACAGACATTAATCCATGAATCATCATGGAAATTCCATTGGAATCAATCTTTTAATGTACTTTTGCTCTTTTAAGTCTAACAAAATCTTTTTTGCTCAGAAAAATTACCTGTATATATCATATGAAAATGTATAAGAGATCTTTCATTCAATCTTTCGTTTTTATGTAGGTATCCATGTAAGCATGCATATATAAAAGTATAAATAGATATGCATAAATAGATATGCATGCCCATATATACACATACCCCAGCTTGATATTAATCTGGGTTGTTTATAAATATTTCTACCCATTCTTGAGTCTGGAAATATACATTCCTGACATACTTAATTTGGGAATTTCAATATAACTGTCAAACTACACCAGAACATTTTTTTTTTCTTTCAGCAGAATATACAGTCAAGAATGAATTTTAGTGAGAACTGCTATGTAATCCACATCAGGCGCAAAAATTCTTGTAAAACTTCAATTCTTTTTAATGCAGTGTGTGGAAAATTATTACTAATAAGTGTTTATACCAAGACTGCTTTATGGATTTCCATAATTTATTTATTCAGAGCGAAATATCAGTTAAAACTATATAGTTATAATAAACATCATTAAAAATGACTTTATATTTTAGGAACTTTGGGTGGTGGAAAAGCACATAGCGGTTGTCGTCCTTCCAACTGCTAAGCCCGTAATGTAATGTAATGTAAACACATGTAGTCTTTAGGAAGAAGTTATATGGCAAAGAAAGAAGATGTCTTTCAGCTATACTATATTTTGGCTATTTCAGTAAGTCAAGCAATCTCTTCAGGATCTGTGCAGGTAAGAGGTCATCACATGATGCTGCCACCTGTATCATAAAAAGATTGTCAGTAGAAATATATGAACTAGGAACTAGGACAGAAATCAGAATTGCTATCTATCTCTAGAAGTTAGCATATTACCTGTTTAAAGTATATGTAGAATATATTTATTCTGTAGCAATTGCTCTTATTGTGAATATTTTACGAGACACATATATGATTGATCTTTAAGTCTTTACTGCTGTGGCTTGAAAGGGGGCCAGTTTTTCTTTTCTTTTCTTCTTTCTTTCTTTCTTTCTTTCTTTCTTTCTTTCTTTCTTTCTTTCTTTCTTTCTTTCTTTCTTTCTTTCTTTCTTTCTTCTTTTTTAATACATTATAAGCACTAATTATTTAATGTTAATTGAACAATGTTTGAAGGTATACTTATATTATTTGTACTTTCAAGCATTTGAACCAAAATCACTATTTGAGTTTGATTCTCTGTCTTTATTTTTGAGGAAGGGTATAAGAAAATCTTTTCTTTTTATGAAAAAAAATAAAAGATTTTTTTTTCTGTGGACATTGTCAGAATGTGTAAGCAAGGGGGTATAATCTATATCTCAGTCTAACCTTAACCTTGCTTAACCTGCCTGAGAAATCTATAATAAATGTCATTACCTCTCAAGTCTGTGTTTCATCCATTTATAAGGTTATATGTTTATTTACTTTTTCTCTGAAAGGGTAGATGGGTAAATCAGATTAAGGCCATACCTGACACTCAACCAACAAACCTGTACTTCTTGTTATGTAGTTTGCATGAGATTACACATCTAAAAAAACCTTATTTACTAGGAGTGCCAAAAATGAATAAGGCATGAAATAGAAATGTTAAGGATTAAGGATTAATAAATTTTACCATAGTTTATTTTATAGGTTTTTTTTTCATGGAATTCAATATACCTCTACAGACTTCAAATCATAACTAGAGCAGAAAATCCAGTCAGGGTACCTGATTTGAAGAAATGTAAAATAGTTAACTGCGTTATAAACTAACATATGACTGCAATTATTATGAATGCCCTATGTATTTAATAAAATTCAAAATCTATTTACAGTCTTAGTTTTAGCCTGTTCAGTTCTATCCATACACTCCTGGAAAAGCCTTTTTCTTTTCATTTTTATAGCCAAATCATCAATTCTGAATAGTCTTCTAGCAGTCTTCTAGTGTGGCCTTCTGTACTTTATTTTCCTTTCATGTGACAGTATTTTGCATTGCACTGTTGACAGTAAAAACAAAGCTGGGTCATAGTGACTTTAGCCTAAACTCTCAACAAAAGTACAAGGATAATAATCGGCTATGACAACTTTCATAAATTGTTCCATTCCCAGTGATTTTCAGGAAATTATGTTTTCTATAACACAAACACATATCACTTTCACTCACATTTTAACCACAGAAGCTCGGTTATTTTGCTTGCAGATTATACCTTCAACCTTCCTCTACAGGGCTGTGGCTTATTCTCTTCAGATTTACTATGTTATCATCTAAGGTTTTTATGCATATGTACAATACATTATACATGATCCTGTAGGCGCATCTACTTCTCCAGAAATCCTGAATTCAGACAGGCAATTGGGTCAGAGAGCACCTAAGGCAGCACGATACCAACAAATCTATGGGCCCTGATGGGATGCACCCCAGAGTGCTGCGAGAGCTGGTGGATGTCGTGGCTAAGCCACTCTCCATCATCTTTGAAAGATCCTGGAGAACGGGGGAGGTGCCGGAGGACTGGAAGAAGGCCAATATCACGCCAGTCTTCAAAAGAGGCAAGAAGGAGGACCCAGGCAACTACAGGCTGGTCAGCCTCACCTCCGTCCCCGGAAAAGTGATGGAACGGCTCATACTGGCCGTTGTCTCCAGGCATGTGGAGGACAAGAAGGTGCTCAAGACTAGTCAGCATGAATTCACCAAGGGGAAATCATGCTTGAGTAATCTCATAGCCTTCTATGATGGGATGACCGGCTGGATAGATGAGGGGAGAGCGGTGGATGTCTTCTACCTTGACTTCACCAAGGCTTTTGACACCGTCCCTCACAACATCCTCCTGGACAAGCTCTGGAGGTGTGGGCTGGATGAGTGGACAGTGAGGTGGATTGGGAATTGGCTAGATGGCAGAGCTCAGAGGGTGGTGATCAGCGGTGCAGAGTCTAGTTGGAGGCCTGTGGTGAGCGGAGTCCCCCAGGGATCAGTCCTCGGTCCAGTCCTGTTCAATTTATTCATCAACGACCTGGATGAAGGCACAGAGTGCTCCCTCAGCAAGTTTGCAGATGATACAAAGCTGGGAGGAGTAGCGGATACTCCAGAGGGCTGTGCTGCCATCCAGAGGGACCTGGACAGACTAGACAACTGGGCGGTCAAAAATCTCATGAAATTCAACAAGGCCAAGTGCACGGTCCTGCACCTGGGGAGAAATAACCCCAGACACCAGTACAGGCTGGGGACCGACCTGCTGGAGAGCAGCTCTGCTGAGAAGGACCTGGGCGTCATGGTGGACGACAGGTTGACCATGAGGCAGCAGTGTGCCCTCGTGGCCAAGAAGGCCAATGGCATCCTGGGGTGCATTAAGAGGAGCATCTCCAGCAGGTCGAGGGAGGTGATCTTACCCCTCTACTCAGCCCTGGTGAGGCCACATCTGGAGTACTGTGTCCAGTTCTGGGCCCCACAGTACAAGAGGGATGTGGAGCTGCTGGAGAGAGTCCAGCGCAGGGCCACGAGGATGATCAGGGGCCTGGAACATCTGCCCTATGAGGAGAGGCTGAGGGAGCTGGGCTTGTTCAGCCTGGAGAAGAGAAGGCTGAGAGGGGACCTGATCTGTGTCTATAAGTGCCTCAAGGGAAGGAGTGAGGAAGATGGGGCTGACCTCTTTTCACTGGTGGTCACTGACAGAACCAGAAGAAATGGCCACAAATTGAAGCATAAAAAGTTCCACGGGAACTTAAGGAAGAACTTCTTGACAGTGAGGGTGACAGAGCACGGAAACAGGCTGCCCAGAGAGGTTGTGGAGTCTCCTTCTCTGGAGATCTTGAAGACCCACTTGGATGCAGCCCTGTGCCACGTGCTCTAGGTGACCCTGCGTGTGCAGGTGGGTTGGACTAGATGACCTCTAGAGGTCCCTTCCAACCTTAGGCATTCTATGATTCTATGATTTTAAGTCTCCAAATCTTCCTTGAGCATCTGTACAAAAGAGTAGGACATGCTTGAATTTTTGCCACCAGTTTCTGCAAAGTAGCTGTTGTCATTATGATGATATTGAGATATCTTTGAGTTAGCAGCTAAGAAAATTTGTCAAATATGATACCTGAGCCAGTAGACCTCACTGGATTTGGATATTTTGAGTACTCAAGTTACCTGGTTTAAAATCAATATAGATAGACTTGCATTACACAAATCAGTGTGATGACTACAATATAGGCTCATGATTTGTTACTGTTCAGAGGTTTTTACCCAATCTTAGTTCCAGCAATTCCCATTGCAGTGTCAACTACTAAGTGTCAGCTAGGATTAATGAATTCTCAGCTGCAAAAACATCTCAGCTGCAAGATGATAAGTGTTTGACATCTTTCAGATAGACAGCATTGAAACTATGTTATCTGACCCTCCAGCTCTTCTTACATCTGTGTCCAAGAAGATGGAATATTAGAAAAAGAAATAGGAGTGTTGACGGATCTTTACTACAGGCACAATGAAATTGTATTCCTGACTAAGCTTTGTAGGGTCAATAATTACAGTATTATAGTCCACAAAATGCTTAAGCATAGGTTTAAAATCAGTTATACACCAATAGGAAGTCTTTGACTTGAGTCATGAGGGAAATCAGAAATGCCTTCTATAACTACTGTGGTTCAAATGCTGTGCTGTGGTCGCAATATATTCATAGATGTAGGTATAGATAGATACAATACTCTTTGTTATCATTTACTACTCTCTAGATATGATGTCCATTTAGAATAATCATAACTGTAAATGTGACAATAAGATTGCTACAATTTAATTTCCAGTTGCTTAAACAATTAAAATCATAGCCTCTTTAAAGAGTGCAGGGAAAATGCAGGTAAAATGCAGGGATTTCCATACAAGATTTCTTGAAGTAAACAAAAAACAGGACATATTTCTGTGAAGAATGTATGCCATTGCATATATGAAGGTGCTGAGAGAAGATGAATGAAAACAGACAAGTACTGCTAATTTTCCAAGGAATTGCAAAGGGAGATCAGGAACTGTCTTTGCTTCCTGCTGCCTATGTACAGTACATAGGGGGCCTACGTACTGTTTACATATTTCAAATGAAAGCATTGCACAAAACAGGGGAGGTTCTTATCCAAATAACAGAACTGCCTGGTCCTCAGCTCTCTGGATGACTCTCGTCTCTCAAGGGTGAAACTATGAATGAATTTCAATAACTTGCTTGAAGCTCATGACCTACTTCTTGTGACAGTTATTTCAGAGTAGCTAATATTTTCTTTCTAATGGATCTCCACTCACTTTCAAAACTGTTTTAACTGTATTTTGATCTTACTGGCAATTTTATAACAGCATATAATCTACTATGAATCACTACAGACTAACCCTGTTTTGTGAATCACTATTTCTGAACTTCTCTTTGAGAAACTCAGTCCTATAATGCTTAGCTGTAATACTCTATGCATCTCAGTGATAATTCACATACTATGCAGTAATCTTAAATTTGAGGTTATTTTCAGAATTATTAGAATAATAATTCATGATAACTAATAATGTTTAAGGCTTAGCCTTATGTAGATTTAACACTTGGATCTTTCAGGGATATTTTGTGAGAATAGAATATTCTATGACCAAAAAAAAAAAGCAGAGATGTAATCTTGCATGAAAAAAATAGTAGTGGAGCTATCTTGCTCACAAATCCACAGCTGTGATTTCATCACGTTTTGATATCAAAACATTTTTCTTTCAGATGAAAGAAAAATCATTCTCCTAATGGTTATGCTAACAAATCCCTCTTCAGGATATATACCCACATACTAAATCCTAGGTTTACAGCCAGGAAAATTTCCAGTCCACTTGTTTTGATTCTAGTCATCCCTAGGCAATCCCTCATAATCTTTGTTCATTGCATTTTTCTCTGCCCACTTATGATGACAGGCTTAGAAATAAGATAAAGACTCGTTACCTATTTTACGTCTCCTCTCAACTGCCTGTCTGTACAACATATAAAAATTAATTTCCAGCTACGAAACCTTTCTTTTCTGCAGTGGAACTGGGGTTTGGTTCAGGTGGTCGTGGAGATTAAAGTATTAAAGAATTTGATTGCTCCTTTTGTTGAACTTGGCATTCTTTGAAAAGCTTTGTAATTATTATATTTTTTGAATTCATTCTCTCTATGAAGCCTCTATAAGACTTTTGCATTCAAAATAAAGAATATTGGATAGATGTTTTGATATTATGCTATTACAATTTTTAAAAACATAGCACTCATAAAATCATGTTTATGTGATAGCATCCAGTTGTTAATAGTTTGTGGGGGGATTTTAAGCTTCATATATCACATTTTTATTTGCATAATTACTTAAGCAAAATTTCTCTTAGGTACAATTTCTTTACTTACCTTTGAGTGCCATTTAAATAAAATACTAATTATATAGCAGAATCATACCTCAGCATTTCATTTTTCTATAAAAAGTATGTAGTAGGTCAAAATCAATGTTTGTGGAGTTGGAATTAGAATAATCTAAAAGAAGAAGATACAAACGGGGGAAGCCCTCTCTATCTTCCTGTCAGCTTCTATAATTCATTTCACATTTGATCTGTAGCTCTTCTGCTGTTCTCATCCATGTTTCTGAGTTTTCCCATGCAAATCTGTGTTTTTATAAAAACACTCTGAATCTCTAGTGTGAACAGCTTTGTGTAGTTCTATTCCCCCATACATATATATGCTCCTTAATCTTCAAATTCCCAACCATCTTTCTTACTTTTAAAGATTCATGAATTCTAGTTGATAGTCATGGGAAGTAAAATAAAAAATTGGTTTAAAGTTAAAATAATCTTTCTTTCTTTGCCTATCTACAGTGAATGTCAAGCAATTTTAGTAACTGTAGCAATTTCATAGCTATTTATTATTTTCAATGCTTAAGTCTGTGGCTACTATAATTCTTGTCAAAAATATTTATAATAAAATAAAGATTTTCCAGGTCATACTATCATCCATGCTAAGTTCAGGATATGTACAGCAACATGAGAGGAATATTTTTATCTAGCTTCTGTGGAGAGCTTGTTATTTAACGTTAAGGCTGAATTTCATGGCTTTGATGTACTGAGGATAGCTTTCAGAAGGAAAATTGTGACGGTTGTTTTTTTGCTACACAGGTTCTCTGAGTGTGTTCTCTTTTCATACTTACAAGTGAGAGAGCTCTTACCCTGGGGACAGTGAGGTCAATCGCTGCCAGAAATCTGTAACCTTTAGTAATCTTTATGAATTCTATTTGCCCCTGACTGTCAGCAGTATACGTGCTAGCCCCAAACCAAACTCCATGACATAGCAGAAAAGGAAGCAAAAATGGGATGTGGAAGTGTTCTCCAGTTCAGAACAGATGCTGCAGCAGCATCGTGGGGAGAACTCCACCGACCAGGGAGCATTTGAACCACAGCTGCTTTTATGGATGAATCTAGCACTTTTGGTTAGGTGTAGTTCTTCTTTGCATTCTGAATAGGATTTTAATAACTTCCTGACAGCATATAGTAATAATAATTAATAGTACATTCGTTTGATATTTGGTTTTGCTTTCTGATGAGTAAGTGCTGAATTTCTTTTTTTTAATGACATTCAAATGTGACATGAGATGAAAAAGAAAGTTTTGGAAACTTTACCAAATAATTAAAATAGACAAATGTATGTTCCACTATAAATTAATCCTTCTCTATAGCAAATCTTCAAAACTGGTTAAGACGCTTAATTGAAAGGCAAGTGCTAACAACCAAGAGTAAAATCCCCTAAAAATCCAGAAAAATCGAAATCAAGTGAGTTATTTAACCTAACCAGTAGGAAATTATTAATAGGAGAAAAAAAAAAGTTTTAAATTCATTGCTCTATAACATGAAAGGCATAGGAGGAATAGCAGGAACCTCCACTGCTAATTGAGTTGTCAAAGAAACCTTAGTTGATTTTTAATTTCAAATTGGGCGTATGCTTCTGAAAAGAATTGCCGAATTATACCCTCTCAGCAGGTTTTTGTTCCCATTCCAGGCACAGGAATTTGATTTCTCTGTAGGATATATAATTCCGACTGCAAATGGATCCACGGGATTGGATGAGAGGTAATCTGAATGAAACCTCACCAGATATTATGTCCTAATCTTCAACTCTTTCACAGCACACATCTACTCCTACAATACCACAGTATTTGTAAACACAGACAGAGATTTTGAGAATCTTAATTTTGAACACAGATACC
Source organism: Crypturellus undulatus (assembly GCA_013389825.1). Taxonomy (NCBI): domain Eukaryota; kingdom Metazoa; phylum Chordata; class Aves; order Tinamiformes; family Tinamidae; genus Crypturellus; species Crypturellus undulatus. The sequence goes on from VWPW01020126.1 coordinate 484,434, forward strand.
TGTTATGACAACTGTAATACTTTTATGTATTAAGGATCTCAACAGAACAATTTTTAGTAGATTATGAGTGTGGGTGTGGATGCACATACGACTCTCTAAGATACTCTACAAAATTAGAATAATATACGGTATTCATTGTCAATGCAATACAAACAAGATTAAACTATTTAGATTTTGCATGTTAAAAGAAGAGGGTGGAAGAAAGCTTTTACCATCTAAAAACCTTAGAGTTTTCTCCCATGTGCCCCTTTGTTGCCACCTGTCTCATAGAACTTGGTAGGAGTTAGCAAAAACCCTGCTGAGTGTTCACACATGCACAAGAACTCTTTGATTTGGTCTTTAACAAACTGTTTTCTCAATGGAAAAAAATGGATTTCATTCATCTTAAATTTTAAAGGTGTGATTGCAGTACACAGTTGCATCCGATAAATTCGCCCCACTTGCCTTTTGAACAAAATAGCAGGACGGCAAAGGTGTCCATCCAATTTCTTGCTTGCAACCTTCAGCACATCAAGAGGCAGGGAGATGCCCTCCACAGGCTGCCACATAGGTGCCACCAGCACGCGTCCTCGGTGCGTGTTGTGGCAGGCTTGGTGTTAGCCTACGTGCAGGTCACACCTAGTGCAAACAGAAGATATGGCTCAGGAAGATCTTACTGAGGATTATGAAGCTTTGGTAGGGGGTACTCTACATCCCACAGGTTATTACAGCTTCCTCTGAGTACCTTAATACCAGCTTTTAAAAATTAAGTTGGGGGATCTCTCTCTTTAAAGGTATTCTTGAGATTTTCCAAAGATTTCTGTGTATGAAGTTTGTAATGTATATACTTCAGGAATATGTAAAGATTAGGGTTTTGTTTTGAGATAAAAAGAATAAGGAAAATGCTAACTGTGTTAAGCTATTCTTGCAGTATCTAAAAAGCTATCTTTGAGGTTTTTAACTCTTGGAGTTCAAATGAAGGAGAAACCAAGGTAAAACATAGGGTGGCTGGAATACAAATACAAATCTCCACGCCTTTATACTTACTTACTGGGAGTGGGGGAAAGTGATTCATGTCAGGAAATCAGATCGACTTGACCAGAAGAAATGAAGTAGAAAGTCTGATACTGCAGGTAAGATTTTCTCATTTGTTACCTCCACATGAATGAGTAACATTCACAGTTCACAGACCTGAGGATATCAGTTGTTGCAAAACAAGCTTATCTTATAGTTGTACTTATATTTATTTATAATAATAGTTATTAGTGTTCATACATATAGTAACAACAATATTGGCCATGTAATCAAAAAAACAATGGACATAAGATCCACTGGTGTGAGTTCAACATATAACAGAATTTATCATGAACGATTCTGAATCACACTGTATTGTGCTTAATCACTTAACTCCTATCAAGGAAAATAAACTTTAAGACCTTTTAACTTAAATCGTGAAACACATCAAAATGATTTGGGTGGAAGAGGATTCTTTATCTGCTTTCTGGTTCAGTAAAGTTGGTAGAGTTATTTTTCATTTTTAATGAATATGATTTTTACATATTTGTTTTTGAATAATAGTTATTTGGGAAAAATATTTGATAGCTTAGTGGATTCAAGAGAACTAAGAGGTACAGTTTGTATATTTATAAGTATTTAAAAACTGAATTAAATGAAATGGATGGATGAGTGGATGGTGATATGGATTGGGAATTGGCTGGATGGCAGAGCTCAGAGGGTGGTGATCAGCGGTGCGGAGTCCAGTTGGAGGCCTGTGCTGAGCGGTGTCCCCCAAGGGTCAGTCCTCGGTCCGGTCCTGTTCAATTTATTCATCAATGACCTGGATGAAGGTACAGAGTGCTGCCTCAGCAAGTTTGCAGATGATACGAAGCCTGGAGAAGAGGAGGCTGAGAGGGGATCTGATCTGTGTCTATAAGTACCTCAAGGGAGGCAGTGAGGAGGATGAGGCTGGCCTCTTTTCAATAGTGGCCACTGATAGAACTAGAGGAAATGGCCACAGACTGAAGCATCAAAAGTTCCACAGGAACTTGAGGAAAAATTTCCTGACAGTGAGGGTGACAGAGCACTGGAACAGGCTGCCCAGAGAGACTGTGGAGTCTCCTTCTCTGGAGATCTTCAAGACCCGCTTGGATGCAGTCCTGTGCCACGTGCTCTAGGTGACCCTGCATGTGCAGGGGGGTTGGACTAGATGACCTCTAAAGGTCCCTTCCAACCTTAGACATTCTATGACTCTTTGATTCTATGAAATAACCTTTTTTTCAGTAGTTTTTTTTAATGTTCTGTTACATATTCAGCCAGCATTACCAGATAATAACAATTTATATCCTTGAGTTATGCAGAATGGAATGTCAAATCTGAAACAAATCTGAGTAGCTCCTTTTCTATTTCTACATATTTTCTAGGCAGCACAGCAAATGCAGAAAAAAAGACTCATCAGTATTTCTGTCTATTAAAGGTCAATGTAAAATGGAAGTATTAAGTTGCCAATGCAATATTGAACTTAACTGATTTTATATGTGGAAACTTTAAATAAATGTGGTTTTTTTTTCACCATACTTCTTTTTATTATTTGGCACATATGTCTCAAGTTATGTATCTCTATTTGTCACATAATTTAAGTGTTTGCATTTTTAAATAATATTGAAGCAAATGTATGAATATGAACACACTGTCTGATATGGAAGTAAATACAAATGCATTATCATGGCTTGTTATGGGAATTTTAAGTATGCAAATATGTAGAAATGTGCCCTATAACGTCCCGGAAATTAGATTTCTAACCGCTTGTGAGTGCTCTAGCTGTTGTCATACTTGGGCATAAATGTCTCTGTTCAAAACAGCCCTCTTCCTGGTTCCATTCGCATTGGAAACCCTGTGGTACTGGGGCTCCAGGAGGAGACAGCACAGTGAGAATGCTGCTGGTTTTATGGACCTGCACAATGTTCAGCTCAGCTGGGCTCTGCTTTCAGATATTTGCAACTGAGAGGTTAAGGGAAAAATAGCCTCAAACTCTCTTTTTATTCCAAAATTCACAATAGAATGAAACAACTTTGGAGTCTTCAAAAATATATTTTTAAATCTTACCTTATAAGAAGTGGCAAAGGCACAAGTTCTGTCATTTTCAGGTGAGCAAACACACAAGAGGAAAGGGTTTCTTTCTCTATATGTACCTTATCTTCCCCACCAGCCAGTATATCAGGAAATTCAGAGAAATTCAGTAGGTCTCACAGTCTCAAATTTCTTTCTTAAACTCACATTTCATCTCCAGTAAAAAAAAAAAAAAAAAAAAAAAAAAAAAAGGTGGGCCTAAAAAAAGCAATATTTGTGTAGTATAATTAATACCTTTTTTTTTCTGGCCTTCTTTGAAAACTTTTAACAGATTCCTCCTTCAGAAATAGCAGTTGTGTGTTCTGACCTGGCAGAACGCAGGTTTAATTCTGTGAACCGAATAAAAGATTAAAAGAGGACATACTGTGAAATAGATTACACTAACTGTGCAGTGCAGCTATCACTACTCTATATTAGCCAGCATGAGTACCTATTTGATTACAGTTTTCTAAAGGCAAGATTCATGTTTACAACCAAAATATCTGAAAAGGAAAGCAGCTTGTGGAATGGTTTATCAGTAATAACAGCATCTGGAGCCAAGGGCTGAAAGAGATTTGGCCTCCCATTTAGTTACTTCCAGTGCCTCTCTAACCAGAAAATCAATTAGGGGCCTTTAAACTTTACACTTTAGCATATCTGCATAGCAGAGCAGAGTGCAGCCCAGAGGTATTTCTTTTCAGTCTCCAGGATGATCATCTGAGGGCTCGGCGCAGGGAGGAGTGCCAGCAACAGAGTGAGAGTATCAGATGGTAGTTTGGTGATGGGGAGGGAAGTCTGCTCTAGGATGGGAACTGAATGCGTAAATATGAGTAAGAAATTTTATTCTATTTTTTTTTTCATGGAACAGTGACTTTGGAAGAGAGACTATGAGAATAATTTGAACTGTGTCTGAGTTCATCTGTGTCTCAGCCCATTAAGCTGGAGTGCCTGCACTGTGAGCTGAGGTGTGAACTGAGATAATTAGACTAATTGTTCTGACTGTGAGAGCTGCATGTAGGGGGAGAAAGAAGAGTTTCTAGAGGGTACAGAGGAAGCCAGACAAGGCAACTCCCCCCTCCCCCACACACCCCACCCCGGCTTAAATGATGCCACTTTTTATTACAGGAACTTAAATGTGAGCAGAACCACAGTAAAGAAGCAAAAGGGAAAGGTGTAGCTGCCCTTTCTTGCACTGCAATTGTCACATAAGGCTTATGAGGCATTCTGAAAGACACCTAGATGTCTCCTGCCCCTCTCTATTTCTCTCTGGCAGAGCCCTTCGCTGCAGGGCTCAGGTGCAGTTGCCCATCCCGCCAAGCTGTCCTTCCGTCCCGCTGCTCTCTGCTTGGCTCCAGAGACATGCGTGAGCTGCTTCCATGTGTCCCTTGCTGCTGCTTTGCAAAGGAGCAGAGAAAGGGGGGAAACAAATGAGACAGCCACAGCAGAGGGTGACTTCAGTGGCAGCATTGCTGTTACTACTGTGACTACAGATTGCAGTGCTGTCCCCTGGTTCTATTACTACTGTTGTTTGGCACCAGTGCTGAAAGAACAGCATAGAAAGAACCTTGTTCTGAGCTTTTGCTCTTAGTAGGTGCTTTCTTACATTATTTTTAATTCTTATTATTTGCCTGGCGCAACAGTGTCATCAGGCTAGAATTCCTTTCTGATTTTGAAAGAAAATTCTGCAGAATGTATAAGGAAATGTGCATAAGCCACTGCTGCTTCCACAAGTCACTCTTAGCTCCTCCAAGAGACCTGGAGACTGAGTACTTTACCTAAATCCAGATCTGCCTTGGAAATGGGAGAGCTTCCCAGCCTTGTTAGCTGGGTAGGAATTATAACGGGTTTTGTAAAGTAGGAGTCTTGATCTTTCTTAGGACATGACAACAGATTCCTCTCTGAAGGATGTGAGGGCAAAATCTGAGAAGAAAAGATTCTCATCAACTCCTCGTTGTACTTTGTTCATACAAGGTTCTGAGCATCTGAATTTTACCAGTATAAATACCTTCAAAGAGGCATATGCATACAATTTCAATATCAAATATTTGCTTGACAGAGTTGTGAATTGAATAGGTCAGTGGATTTTTTTGTGTGTAAATCATCTGATTAGTCTGAAGAAATACCTCTTGATTTATGAACTAGAGTAGAACAAAATGAGACTACTGTGCCCTGGAGTATAATTGTGCAGGGAAAAACACTGGGTTATGCAGAGGAATATAGGAGATTGAAATGAGGGAAAGTCTGAACAATTTCCTTCTCCTCTCCACATATTTTAAGACAGACTTAGTAGCTTTTATAGGAAATATGAACACTTTCTAATATTGAACTATCTATCTACATATCTTCCTTACACTTCAGCCCAGACAGGAGACAAACTGTGTAGCATGCCTGCTACTGGTTTCACAGCCTTTTAACACATTTGAGGTTGCACAAGTGGGTGGAAATAATGACAGTTACTAATTGGCCTTAGAAGGAGTGGAAATGACTGGCCTGGGGTTACAACCTGAGTTTATCAGAAGCCCATGCTGAGAGTTTAATTCATAAAGCAATAAGCAGTTAACAGCCCCATGGGGTATGAAGGCAGTGCACCATAGGAGGACTATGATACCATGTCAATGGTGTCACTGTGGAACTGTTTTGTGCAGAGGCGGACAGGCTTCCCAGGGTTCAACCACCACCAGTGTAGTGGTGGCAATAGGCGTCTGGTTCCCTTGGGTCTGTGCTGTGCTTGGGTCTAAAGAGGCCAGAGGGAAAGGCTCTGTAAATGGTCTATGATGTGTAGCATAAAAATCCTGGACCAGAAATCAACCTGAGACATCTTGCGTAATAAATAAATGGTAAATTCTAGATTGCTCGTCATGGCTGCATGTGCACTGACTGCATTTGTTCGTGATTCCCCTCACCCAGTCCTTCCATGTAACTAACCTATACATAGTAGCCATCTTCCCAGAAGCAGAGCACACACCAGCTTGCCTTTTTTAATGGGAGAAAACACGGTAACACCTCGAAAAATGAAACGCAATGAAAGAAATTGGTATTTTTTACTCAACCGTGTGATCAAGCACACAGCAGTTACAGATGCTGCATCTCTGAGGACAGATAGTTTCTTCCCCACCTCCAGAACAAAGAGGTAGTGCACAGGAAGGAAAGAGGAGAGCAGGAGGCTAGGACTGTTTCTTACCATCTAACAGCTCAGCCTCTTCTTTATAAGCAGCAATAAATCCACCTGTCCTCACTCCCCATTTTGATTCAGTCTAATTCCCACCTGCCTCTATATTACCAATAATAATTCTGTTAGTATCACTCTTGACCTGCTTTGTTTATCTTGCCTTTACATTTATCCACAATCCAGTTATTCCAGAGACATCTTCTGCCTGTTAATATTTATGACTGATCTATCATCGTTATCCCTTGGACATTTCCTCCTTTGGTTTCTTTCTTCACAAATATGAGAGCCTAGGAACTTCTTTCCAGATTTAGGAATGCAGTCCATGTGGTACACATTGGCATTTACAGAGTCTTCTGCTTGTGCCCACATCCATCATTATCCATAATTTGTGTGTGTGTGTATATATATATATATATATATATATATATATGCTGCACATTGATCAGACAGCAACTAGTTAAAAAAAGAAAGAAGGAAACTGAGGCAGATATTTCACTCTGATCTTACTTTATATCCCTTTTATACTTTGCAGAAGTCAGAGAAAAATGTTTGCAGTGATGACAAAGCTATTGGAAACCTACATTTTCATGAGAATTACTTCTCATTTTGACAAATGAAAACAGTATGTTTACGTTGGGGAAAAACTCTTGAATCATTTCACTTTGATGAGGTAATTTTTAGGATAGGCAGCCATAAGTGAAGACTGAAAGTAGTCGATAGTAGTAGATAGAGCTATCTACTGGGAAATCTGTCTTTAACTTATGGAAGGCCTTTGATAATATTCTAATCCTTGCTGGAACTTTGTCCCTGCTGAAATGAAAGGATAATATAGCTTTAAAGTAGTATATGGATTGATCAATCAAAATTGTGTTCTCCGCAGGAGTCCTTATGATCAAAATGAAGCAGGAAATATTCTTAATCAAACCTAGCAGACAGAAGTGAATGGTCTGGGTTTTCCCTCTATTTGGCTACAAGGCTCTTTTACTTAATCAATAAGGATAATGTGTACTTGCTTGTCAAAACTGACAACAAGGAGAGTCTTAAGTCTTTGGAACTGTCAGATTCATTAGTCTGTGTTAATCGTGCTTATTTTTAAACTTGTTTTTATAGATTCACCTATCTTACATGACATTTACTTTGTCAATTATGTTAATATCTGCAAAAATTGCATTGTGGAAAAACACTAACATGTGAGAGAATATGTTCTCAACAGGGACTCTGGTTATGATAACTTGCCACTGTCGGCTGTGGTGTGGAAAGGACATGACTGATGATTCAGGACTGCATGTAAGCCAGTGATCTGTCACTTACAGATAAGTGTTACATGCACTGTTACTTGTTCAAGTGTCAGGTTTGCAGGCTATGGCTCTTCCTTTAGCTTCCAGCAATTTGGATTCAGATCTATTCCTTCACCCCATTAAAAATTAGTAATCTTAAAGTTATTTAAGTATAGATGTAATAATTTGGTGTCAGGCAGCAAAATTGACTCTGAAAATTTTAAGGAGTTGAATGCCAGAAAATCTTTGCAATTACATAGTTAAACTTGGCAAAGAGGAAAAGGAAAAGGAAAAGGAAGAGGAAAAGGAAAAGGAAAAGGAAGAGGAAAAGGAAAAGGAAAAGGAAGAGGAAAAGGAAAAGGAAAAGGAAGAGGAAAAGGAAAAGGAAAAGGAAGAGGAAAAGGAAAAGGAAAAGGAAGAGGAAAAGGAAAAGGAAAAGGAAGAGGAAAAGGAAAAGGAAAAGGAAGAGGAAAAGGAAAAGGAAAAGGAAGAGGAAAAGGAAAAGGAAAAGGAAAGGAAAGGAAAGGGAAGGGAAGGGGAAGAGAAAGGGGGAAAGAAAGGGGAAAGGAAAGGAGGAAAGGAAAGAAAAGGAAAGGGGAAAGGAAAGGGGAAAGGAAAGGCAAGGCAAAAGGCAAGGCAAGGCAAAAGAAAGATTTGACTTTTTTGAGAAGTAAAAATATGATAAGTAGATTGATAGCACTTGTTAAATTTTAAAGGACATACTGGCTACTTTTGTTCTGTAGCCATCCAAATGAAGTTAAAATTTTCAATTAACTTGTTCAGAGATCGGAAATTCTGCCATTACTAGGGCTCCAAGAACTGACTCAGTAATAGATCTAGAATAAAAATAAGGACTTTTATAAATATACTTCTTTAGCCGGAGACCAATAAGGAGGGAATTTCAATATTTTCTTTTGTTAAACTTAATCAAAATACTTAATATGGGACAGAATCTATGATTTGCAGTGTATCTTGGCACTAAAGAAGAGTTTTGTATCCCATTTTAGTGCAATCTTATTGTTAGGATATCAGCTTGCCTTTTGACAACAAATACAAAGAATAACTCTCATTTTCCTCATGAAAACATTTTCTTTGATACATGTAAGCAGATTTTCATCAAGCTTTTTTTTGCTGGATAGCAACATTTGTTTCTTATTTTTAACAATTTTTTTGTTCTTCGTTGAATAATCCCTCTGAGGTACAACAATGAAAATAAAAGCAATAATAAGAACGCTTTGCAGAGTATGTAATCTGAGGTAGGGTGTACTATAGAGGATTGAAAGACATAGGTCAGTCCATTTGTACTCTTTTTGAAATTAAAAAAGTCTCAATATTTAAAATATTAAGCTTTAAGCAAGTAGTTTTCTGAGTGTAGAGGCGTTGCAAGATTTTTCTATATCATTGCTCCCTCACTTTACAGGAATTTATAGATATCAGCTCTTTGTTGTCACTTAAAGAATAAAAAAGCAGTTTCTTTCTCTCACAATTTATACTTCTGGAAAAATATGGTGCCAGCACTGTCAATCAACTGGCAATGTTGGAAGGTAGATGAAAAAAAGAGACAACGGGTTATCTTCCCTATTCTAATATGCAATCAGAAAAACATAATGTAAAACGTTTCTAAGATCACTGTAATAAATTCCAATAGTTTAAAGAATTATTCTTTATACAATGATGTACATATCATTGCAGTCTTTTTTGTGAAAGTGATAGCAAAAAAAAATTAGAAAAAAAGTGAACGAATGAATGCACGAGGCCAAGAAAATCAAGAGCAAGATTCATTTAATCTTTCACTACCCAGAATTTAAGCACACAGTCTAAGGCACTTGACTAAATTCCTTCATCCATTAGGACAGAAGAATTTAGATACCTCTAGAGGACTCTATCCAACTTTCCTTAAATGTTGGTCTTAAGATGAATGACTCATCCTCAGGAGTCATCTCTCTCTGCCTCTCCCCTCTGAATAGGAAGCTGGCCTGAATGACATGCTTGGATTAGACATACAGCTTTGAGGGCTAAATTAGCTGAATTGCATCCCACCTCTGTGTCTCTTCAGAGCGTAATTCTTATTTCAAGAGATACAGGCATTTACTTAGACTCCTAAAAGCTAGTTTTCAAAGGTCTTTATTCAGGTGCAGATAGGCCTCTAGTGAGATTTTAAAAGTGCATAAATGAATAACAACCTCACCCTTGCAATTACTTAGGCTCAGAAGCACAAGGCCTTTAAAACTCTTATATGTATATACTTAACTCCCCCCAGATCTTACTGGGAGTTAAGTATTGGAATGAGAGTTGAGATATGCTTGGCGGATACTCTGCATATTTAGATTCCCTAATCCCATTGAAAATTTTGCCATGTGACTATATAACAAGACTGTGGGTTGCAACATAATGTCACATTTCTTGAGGTATCTTTCAATATTTTAAGTCAGATGTCAAAAGCTAGATAGCTCACTAGTTAGGAAAAAGGGAGAGAAAATCACATCAGATAAATTACTTTGTTTCTTAGTATGAATTAAATGAAAAAGAAATATAAAAAATATATCTTTTTAAAAATAAACTTGACCTATGTTGACATCTCTTCTCTCCAGGCTTTTGGAATGTAATCTGCCTTGCTTAGAGACAGAACAGGACTCGATACATCATTCTGCTCGCTATAGGACAGACATACCATTTAATTAGCCTTAATCAAAAAAGAAAAATACTTTGAATATGGCTTTTCTTCAGTTTCCTGTTCACATTATTCCAGCAGATTATAATGCATAATATGCAACTGTCTAACTTGAAGTACATATTATAATACCCTTTTATTGAATATTGGCCTTTTCAAAATCTGTAGTTTGTTTCCCAGAAGTCTTGGGAAAAGCAGTCATATAGTAATGATAAATGTATTTCAGTACAAAGAATGTCAAGTTCTTCTACTACTTTTATCCATGATGCTAAGGAGAACTTTAATCCACAGGCAGTTCTATTAAAGTCAATAACTGCGTTATGCAGTTATTTAAGCTAAGCAGGGATGGACAAATTAAACTCAGAATTAAAAATGCTCATTGCAAAATACTAGAAATCAGTGAATGAAGAAAATGTGAATTACTGCATCTTTTCACTTCAGTGAATTACAGTCTACAGGTGACACCTTTCTTGTCACAGCCAGCTGTAATTTGAATTACATGATTACCTTTCTCTTTAAATCTTCAACAGATCACCTAAATTGTTGAGATAGCAGCTCAGAAATAAGAGAACTCAGTGTACCCAATAATTCAGTTATGAAGCAGATATGCAAAGAAGAAAATTATAAGAATTCATAATACTCTGTAATACCAAAAAGATACTTTTTTGGAATAACTTGTTTTATATTGAGACATTTTTCTGAGGCTCTTTCCAGAGGCTACTCCTGAAATGCTAAAGCCTACATGTCACATTGTGCTCTGAAGTGTGTCTAAAGACTACACCTAGTCTTTTCAACCTGGAAGAGTTAGTACTTTTTTATTTTTTTGAACTGTTAGTTTATTGTTAGTTTTGTTCTTTAGTTTTAATGATTATCCCACAGATACAATGTCAAGGTAGCTGATGAAAATTCCTCACTGCTCAAAGTGAAGATAACACTTAGTAAAACTTCACACTTCATGTGAAGAAAACAGTTATTGTACATAAAAAGTACATCTAATTATTTTGTTATTGGAGATGATAGTAACACGCTTGCAAATGAAAAGTGATAAAACTTCTAGTGTTCTTTTGGAAATGCATAGGCTAAGATCATTTCTGCCTTACCCTGACTTGTAATTTATGTCTACAGAGTTTCTAAGTTCTGGCACTGTCATTTGGAATAAATAGGTGTCTTTGAATACTTTCAAAATGAAAATCTGTTAGCTAAGATTTGGCATCTACCTTAAAATGACAAATTTCCCCCCTGGACCTTGAAGGGCATGCTGACTTTTTTGGTGATAAAAGGAATCTGGACACTATATGCAGGATTCAGTCCTTTTAACATGAGTCACCAGGGCCTGTCGAGATGCCATAGGGCCACAGGGGCTGTGCTGGAGGGCAGGTCCGTCATAAACCCTGTGTAATTTCTGGTAGCTTTCTTGTTTTATCATTCATTACTTTTCCATAAAAATATCTAAACCATGTTTTTGGCATACTTCTTTCTCTTACCAACTGCAGATTCTACTCTGTATGTTTAAGATAATATAGTTCAATTGTAAGTAAGAGAGTGGAAGTTCTGCTTCTGCATCTATCACTTTGTACCTATGCACATGCATACAGTAGATGCCAGTTAATAGTTACCCAAATATTTACCTTTTGATTGTTTCACAGATCAGTTTTCATCAGAATGTAGCTGTTTAATCTGAGCTTAAAGTAACACATTTTAAGGAGTCTAGCTAAAGTTCTGTTTGTTTGTTTTTTCTTTCAGAACCTAACTTAATCTGACTATGTAAGTTATCATAACCCTAGTCCTGAAAGGATATAATTCTAAAAACAACAAAAAACCTCTAAAGTCCTCTAAAGTGCTAAATGTATCTTGGGGTTAGGTGGTTATGCTGCAGTGGCAGAGAGAAATGAGGGCACTTTAAAAATCCTTCTCAGATAGCCATTATGTGACGTTAGATTCTTTATATCATACAGAATAATGGATATTTCACCTCACAGCTGATTCTGATCAAGAGTTTTGTCTCTGTAATGAAAAAATAACCTCTGTAATAAGTCACATAGTCTGGACATAGTTCAGTCAGTTCTCAGTTTTTATTTGATAGTGTCGGATTTGTCTCCGGCATTCAAAAACGTAGGCAAAGATGAACTCTGTGGCTTTTAAGGAATAAGGTGGAAAGGGATGTTGAATAGGAGAGGCTCTGAGAGACAGAGACAGAGGAAGGCTGAGGGTTTGGAAGGGGCCTGTTAGGCTTTCAGAGGTATCTACCAACTTTCAGAGATTTTGAAAGGATGAAGCCTCTGATTGCTCTCTCTTATATATTATTTAACATGATGTTTTAAATATATATTGTGCTGTACATTTCAGATATTGAGGATTATCTTTATGTTCTTCCTTTTTGGGATAATTAGTAAAATGGCTGAAAGGTTTATTCTTTATTAGTGGTGGAGTTAATCCTTGCAGCAGAATAACTGTAATATCTATTGATATTAGACTGACAAAGATGGAGAAAGTATTATCTCTTTTTCTGTCAAATTGCCTAGATTCCAAGAGCATCATGTTTATAATGTAACCAGTTTCTGCTTCACTGGCTTCTTCCTTATTGGCAAGGCAAATTGCAAGTCCATGATTATTATCAAAAAATTCAATACAAGCATCAAGACAAAGCAGTATAAAATATTTCTTCTGATATTTCTGAAAAGAAAACAAAGTAAAAGCATAAACCAGGAAAAAGAGTTCAGGTATTTCTCCCCACTTTAACTTATATTGCAAAGTGCTGAGCATTTTATATGGAAATACCTGCTGTTTCTGAGTATGAAGAGCAGTGCATTGAGTTCATTCTGATACATTGCCTTCAATTAGCAATTATTTTTAAATGATATCATGATCTCATTATTTGTCCGTTAACCATTTCTAAATATTTTGGCACACTGGCAGACTCCAAGAAGATGTTGCTGTACAGTACAATACTTTAGATTTTTAATAAAAACAATATAAAAATTTGAAATAACAAGATCTAATATTGTCCTATAGAATTCATCCAGTAATGTCAATATTTGTGAAGAATTCTGGTAAGTCTGGAAATTTGGAGAGTAAATACTTAGGGAAAAATTATATTCTTTAATAGAAAAAGCTACAGAATCCATCGTATCTATGGAGCGGGTAGACCTCCATCCTATAGAAAAGACTCTCTTAACTTCACTACCTAATACAATATTTATTTACCACAGGAGACTGAACAGATTACGTGAGTTATAGAGCCTGCATATGTCAAAGTGAAGTTTCATACCATTATAACATTCCTGCAAATGATTCCCCTTCAGCATTGATTTGTGCTGAATATTCAAATTAATGATAAACTGTGCTCTAAATAAAGAAAAAGAGAAGCAGAAAATATGTTGATGCACTGTGTAACATTGCTCTCAGCAGAGAGGCAGCTAAGAGTGGAACGCTGACATTTCCCGGCACTAAGCATTTAAAGCTGCTTTTTTGTTTTTGAAAAACAAACAAATAATAAAAAAAAAACTCTAAGCTTTACCTTGTGCACCTTTTGGCACTAGACTCTGTCTCCGCAGTGAGCTCCCAAACTTGGACCATGCCCAGGACTGGAGCTGCAGACTTTGGTCTCCGACAGGGGCAGTGGGGACATGGTGCATATGCAACGTGTCAGCCACTTTTCTTAGGACATGTAAAAGACTCAGCTGTGCTGATAATTCGGTCAGGCCTCAAGCCCGCCCCAGCACATCAGTTTTACTTGATTTACACTCCATGGCCTCAGTTAAACCTCTGTGTTAGAAACCAGTGGGGAAAAAGATCCTTCTGAAGCTCCTTAAATTGCAAAAAAAAAGGCATAAGTGTAAAAAATAAACCAAAATTAAAATTATTAATTCTCTAAATAATCTGCCTGCTTGTTTATAAGAGAATATCATCAGATGTAGCCATTTGTGCAGGAATAAGGATCTGTCCAACTCTCTTACCAGGTCCTTTTTAATATTCAACAAGTGGTGGGTATAATGTATAATATCAAATTTTCTTATTTGCAGATATTCAATATTACATGGGATTTTTCCTTTAGCAGAGTGATGCAGCAGTATACTAAAATAATAATATATGTTTAAGAAATACTTAGCAATCGCAACATACAACTGATTCACACATTGCCCTCGCTCATCTCCTTTGAGACATCTTCCATTGTTGGGGCTTATTGGTCTGTCACAGGATCAGAGTGGAATACTCTGTTTTTCAACATTTGTGCATTCAACATTGAATTTATTTTTAACCATTTAAAAGAAAATATAAAACCAAACTCTAAAAGTTGTCTGTTTTGCCACTGACTGAAAATATTGGACTTAAAATATTATTGTATAATTTACATCATTCTGCTACATCTAAATCCCCCCAAATAGCCAATAAATACTATTTTCAAAATCTATCAGTGACTTTTTTTATTTGTTCTGTTTTTACTTGTTGTTTCTTAATGTCCAGCTTATACTAATTTAAAGAACCTTGATTTAGAAAACATCAGAAATACTCCCTGAGTGTGACTCTGTCACTGCTTTTAATTAATTTGTTAATTTTATAGTTGTTCACATATTTAAAGCAAAGTAGCTTCTATTGAAAATTAACAACATTTCATAACTAGGGAGAGATCTCAACTTGCTGATTGTTGAGCTTAAATAATTCTAGGAGCGAACTCCATTCCTTTTTCCCCTATCTTGACAGAAAAGATCTCCTTGAGAACAAAACAAAATAAAACAAGGAATAACTTGAAAGATCAGAAGTAGCAAATTCAGATGGACATTAAGAAAGCTTTTTACACAGAGACATTGAAGGACCAACACTATATGAAATCATAATCGATATGCATCTGTATTCTGAAGGTGGATATTTTCCAAGGTATTTATATCCTCATACATGTTCAGATGTTTCAAAGGAAGAAAACAATACTTTGGAAAACAAATAAAAAAATGCTGTTACTTTTCCCTTACGGTAATTTCTGGGGGACAGTTTTTTCTATGAAGCATAATACATTCAATCATGGGGAAAAATACTTGTCATTATCGCTTTCAAATATTTAATTGGCATTTGCAAGAACAGGGGTCTAATAGTTAAATCAATAGATTGGAAAACAGAAAAGTGTGATTAATGTTTTGGTACTCATCAGTTTAGTTGTGAACCTTAACAAATTTTTAACATACCACCTAGCATCTCTATAGCTATCCATACTAATAAAATTTGGTATGAACATTGATTAATCCCCCCTCTAAGGAGCATATAATTTGGTAAAGAAAGAGTCATGTTCTCACTTCTTATGTTCTTACTAATTCCAAACCAAACTATCTCTGTTTTAATTTCAAATAATTTTGCAATTTAAATGTTAATAATTTGTTCCCATTTGAGTTATGATTTTGTTATTTCCTGAGGCAACAGACACCTATCTTTTTTTATAAAGAGCAAGCAATCTTTCCTAGGATGCACAAGAAAAAAAAACATTTTGCTTCAGTATCAATATTCAAAGATATCTAAAATACAAATATATGTAAAAACAGACTCCCAGAAGCATCTAAGATATTTAAATCTATGAAAATTGTTTAATTATGTGAGTTAGTTTTATTTATAATATGTCAGTAATGTAGATGATGAGAAAATATATACATTTTCTTGCTTATATCTGAGAAATGGAAGGAACAGCAAACTACATGAACAGATACATTAAAAGTGTCAGTAAAGTAGCTGATCTTGACGTTTAAGTACTTCCACAGTATATATAGTTTTTCTAGGGCAAAAAATTCTGAAAACTGGAAAACAGTCCCAGACATTTTGAATTTATTAATGAAATAATATGAAAAAAAAGGCATGAAATTATAAATGCAAACTAAGATTTAAATAGGTATGTATATAATTTTATTTTTTAAGGTTCTGAAATTATGAATAGTCACTAGAAAATTCATCTTAGTGTGGCCTTTCATTTTCTTTTGCAATTGGTAACTTACTGGCTTTATTGAAGGTCAATATTCTATACTGAGACAGAGAATGAGTTCTGCTGTATGCTTTATTCAGTTTTAATTTGGATGAATTTTTAAGATATGATTTTTGGGGTTATTTTTGTTCAGTTGTCTCCTAACTAACTAGGAGTTTAGGTTGAATCTGAAAAACAGTTTTGATGGAAATAATAAAATTTCACACTTGTTTCACAGAAATAGGGATGAGGTAACCTACTTTTATTTATTGACGCTGTTGTGAGGTGTTGTGCGAAAATTGCTCAATAAAGGGGAAACTAGGCAAAAACTAGGGCCTAACAGAAGCTATGGCATTACAGAGGTTTGTCTGAGGTGAGAGATAACTTCCAGGATGGTTGGTATGTACGGAATCTACTCTTCCACGGTTCTGTCGATTCCCTCAACAACACTATCTGCCCTCCTAGCCCACACTAATAAGAGTAAACATAGAGTGAAGCAGAAAGGACACACCATGGCCAAATTCTGTGAGGTGGTAACCTCATCATACCACACAGCTGATAAGCCATGTAGTACAATAAGATGTATGATGTTGGGCCAACAATGGTGGCAGATCAGTCCCTTCCAATGGACTTTGCTCAAACTTCTCCTCATTCTGATCTCATTATAATACGAATACACAACTCCATCCCAAAAGTTACATGCTTCCAAGGAATGACCACTCCTCACTGACCATGCTCTCTAGACTTTTGATTGACTCAAGAGACTTTTTAAACAATCAATAAAAAAAAAGTATGACTAGAATCCACCTAAATGTAAAGCTTCACCCAAAATATATGTATATATATAAAAGGTGAGGAGGGAAGGAAGGAGAGTCAGACCTATAGCTACCACAGTATTTGATGTCTCTGCTAAGAGATGAGGCCAGCTTGCCCCTATCCCTCTAATCTCTGAAGATCATCTGGAACATGAGGGGATTCATCTCTTACTAAATTTGTCCCCCCTTCAAACTGCAAAAGGTGTCTCTTGCAGAGAACAGGAAAACCAGGTCTAGTACTCCTCTAATCAATGATATTTTAATCCCAGCTTTTCTGTTTTAATCCCAACTTTTCTGTTTCTCCATCTGTTGATTTTTCACTCTCCTGGGCTAATTAGTGTTTGCATACATCCCGTTCCTCCTTCATGAGCTATGTATTCCTTTCTATTGATATCTGATAACTTGTCATTCTGATATTTAAAGATCTTTGAGCTCATTTAATCAAAAGTCAATGTTCCCTTCTCTTTTTCCCTTTCAATTTCCCTTTCCCTTTCATTTCTTCATCTACTGTAGACACTCACATTATTTGTCCAATTATATGACTGTGGTTAGCAAAGATTTTGAAGCCAAAAACATTTCAGAAATGAGTTGTAAAGCTATCAAAAAGACTTTATTGCACTAAAGGACATGTTTTTCAACTAGCAGAAGAGTAGAGAACATAATTTTAACTGATACATCCACGTTGTTCTACATTATTCTCAAGGATGGAGATACAAAAACATGAAGAATAACTACGTATTTCCAACATGCACAAGCATTCACTGTGGCTCAAGAACAATCTTTATAAAAATAAACCTGAAAAAATTACTGATCACAAAACACTTTTCTTATATATATATTTCACATTCTCTTTTTGAAATGTCTATGTGGATACGTTTTAATTTGTTTAATATGATCTCCATGAAAATATGAGAAAATAACTACAATGGTATGGCCAGGTAAATATGAATCTGCAGACAGCCTTACTTTGAGTTCATTTCAGAAGACATCTGTGATGCAAGAGGTACACATTTTTACCTCAGCGTGATTTAGGAAAAATTACTCTTTCTCTCTTCAGCTTTGCTGACAGTCTTTGGGTGGAAACTGCATCATGCTTGAGACGGTACCACTTTCTGAGTTCAGTCATCAACCTTGATCCCATATGTAGTGAAACCTCTCAAACCTCTTGTCAGTCAGGGGCATGGACACAAGCACAAAGACACAAATATAGCTTACACATTTTTTTGCTCTTGCTATGACTCAAGCCAATCTTGCAGCTTTAGAAAAGGAACGAGATACTGGACTTTGCTTTTTTTAGCAGAGTGAAAAGCTTCATATTATCAAAATAAATAGCTTCATATTATCAATATGAATATTCATATTATCAAAATAAAATTTGCAAAAATATGTAAAAGACTGCCTACCAAATATTTTCATATTAATTGCCCATTCACTTTCCCCATATGTTCATTCTGGTAGATAGTGTCTTTTAAAACCTTATCAGTATTTTCACTCACTAGGGACTTTATTAATGCAAGTGATTTTACGCAGAAGGTTCTAGAGCATAAAGCTTTGGATAGAGAGATTAGGTAGTTATGACCTGGCTCAATCAATAATGTTACATCTTGATATATGAGAAAGACCAGCAAGATTCCTCCAGTACAAAATATTCACATATTCCCAGGATTTAGGGTTCTGTACTCTCAGTGATGCACAATATATTAAAGAGTTAATATGAGTTATAACACTGATTCACTGCACATCTAGACAACATGAGCTCCCTGAGGTTCTTTCTCCATATTTTGCAGAGTTCTATAAAACCTGAGCTTCTGTTAAACAAAGTAAAGTCTCTAGCTCTTCTGCTTTCAAAAAGGCCTTTAAATCAGCATACTTTTGTGTGTTTACTCTTTTCCCAGATGGGTAGGAATAACAGCGCCAACAGGGGGGAAAATTTTACATATTCATCTTCATGTTGTATTGACTTCAAAGTCAACTATCAGGCAGTTAAGAGATAGCGTTATGAGCGTGTATTTGCAGATAGAGAAAAAAATCTAAAACAGGCAGTGCTATTAACCTCTAATACAGCTCTCAACTCTAACGAGTTGAGAGCCTGTGGGTAAGGGTTAAAGGGCAGGCTAATGTGGGAGAGACTGTGGTGGGTGTCTGCTACAGGCTACCTGACCAGGACATAGAAGTTGATGAGGTCTTCTACAGGCAGCTGGATATTGCCTCACGGTCACAGGCCCTGGTTCTCATGGGGGACTTCAACTTCCCCGACATCAACTGGAAGGACAACACAGCCAGGCACAAACAGTCCTGGAGGTTCCTGCAGAGTGTCGACGATAACTTTTTGATGCAGGTTGTGGAGGAGCCGACAAGGAAAGGTGGATTACTGGACCTTGTACTAATAAATAGAGAGAATGTTGTAGGAGATGTGAGGGTGGGGGATAGCCTCGGCTGCAGTGACCATGAGCTGATGCAGTTCAGGATCCAACGAGGAGGAGGCAGGGCTGTAAGCAGCCTTGCAACAACGGACTTCAGGAGGGCCAACTTTAGCCTCTTCAGAAACCTCCGCAAAAGAATCCCATGGGCTAGAACCCTAGAAGGAAGGGGGGCCCAAGAGAGCTGGCTAGTGTTCAAGCATCACTTCCTCTGCGCCCAGCAACAGTGCATCCCTGTGTGTAGGAAGTCAGGCAGAGGGGGCAGGAGACCTGCGTGGATGAGCAAGAAGTTTGTGGCAATGCTCAAGCAGAAGAAGGTGGTATACAGAATGTGGAAGAAAGGACAGGCCCCCTGGGAAAAATACAGGAGCGTAGTCAGGGAATGCAGAGATAATAACAAGAAAAACTTCTAAATATATTAACAGTAAAAGGAAGATCAGGGGAAATGTGGGTCCTCTAGTGAATGGGATGGGCACCCTGGTTACGAATAACACAGAAAAAGCAGAGCTGCTGAATGCCTGCCTTGCTTCAGTGTTTACCAAGGGCAGCCCTGTAGAGTCCCAGGCCCTAGGGACAAGAGAAGAAGCGGGGAGAAAGGAAGACTTGCCCTGGGTAGAGGAAGATTGGGTCAGCAAGCACCTAAGGCACCTCGATACCAACAAATCCATGGGCCCTGACGGGATGCACCCCAGAGTGCTGCGAGAGCTGGTGGATGTCGTGGCTAAGCCGCTCTTCATCATCTTTGAAAACTCCTGGAGAACGGGGGAGGTGCCAGAGGACTGGAAGAAGGCCAATGTCACGCCAGTCTTCAAAAAAGGCAAGAAGGAGGATCCGGGCAACTACAGGCCAGTCAGCCTTGATTTCATTAGATTTAGAAGTTTTTCACTGGATTTTGGTAGGCCGTAGATCAACCCTTTACTTTGCCAGAGGCTGACTTTATTAATGTTGCAGACATGTTGCAAGTACTGCAAGGTTGTTTTTACTGTATGAATTTACTTGTGATTTTGGTGGGTGGAGTGGACATGAAGGTTCAGGCTGGCTTTGTTTGGCTGGACACCATGCAATGCAGAATCTAATTTTACTGCAAGTAAGTTACAGAGTCACTACACCAGCACGTGGAATGAAATTCTGTCCTATTAGTGTCATCTATGAATACCACATATGCGGTTTGTGATTTACTTATAACTGTGATTTATTGTAAACCTTCAATTGTAGTACTCTAAGTACACGGAATGATGAATATTGAATTATTGAAAACTGTTCAATAAGATGGAAAGTGATAATAATTTTAAAACATTGAACACATTCTAGAAGAGATTATTTTTGAGTTAGTAGAAAAATATCTTTTCTTCTATATAACTGTATAAATTATAGAACAGAAATAAAAAATATAGTATCTCAATATTGTTCATCCATTTGATTGTTTGGTGAGGATCTACATAAAGGAAAACTATGTGTTTAAGTTTCCTGCAGATCATGATGGGAAGAGCTTCTCTGCTTCCATCCATTGTTGAACTAAAAGCAACACGGGCAAGGAACTTTCCTTAATATGCATTCCTCTTTCTCTCTCTCTGAGGCATTTTCTTCCTTTTAATTAAAATTATTTTAAAATTAAGATTGAGGAGTTGTTCAAATATTTTTTTTCCCAATTAAACACCTGTAATATGCCACAAGGGAAAAAAATTCATAACCTATGCTTAACTTGGGGTGACTGGCAAGTGAACCAGGACAGTATAAAATAGATGGGGAAGAGGGAAGGACAAACATATCTGACCTTGGTTTCTTCATTTTCACCTATGCGGGAGGGAACAGATTTAGATCCAGCACTGTGGCATCTGAAGCTGCAATGAGACACTACAGAAAACACATATGTAAGTTACTGTCATGCAACGTATATCTCTGATTGTACGCATGTTGCATAACTAATGTTCTTGAAGGAACAGATAGATACCTGGTTCCTTGTATCTGTATCAGAGAGAAGATGTAAAGATGGAATTACGACCAACAGTGGTGGGATGCAGTGCCACTTCAATTAAACAATTGTAAATTTTACTCAGGAATGGGTTTACAGGATTACTTTTCAAAGTATATTAATATATGTTATTAACTAGATGGTATGAGTCCAAAATTTAAGGGACATGTTCGAAGTATCAAATAATGTTTTGCTGAGAAGATGAGCAGCGCTGCAGAGGGTCCTTTACTTATTGTTCATACAAAGATATTATTGTTTGACTGTTGTTTATTTCCCAGATCAATAATTTTTGCCTTTTTTTCCTCAATATCTCCCTCCCTCCCCCCTTTCTGGTATTATACAGACATACTTTGTGGAAGCAATCAAGATGGTCTACTGGGAAGAAGTTTCCTAGGCTGGGCAGAGACTGGAAATCAAGGAGGTAAAGGATTAAGGCAGAAAACAGGAGGTGAGTCTTTGATGTTTTCTTCACTGAAAATAAAAGATACCTGCATACTTGTTCCTCATTGTTGCCAACAATACCCAGCAGAAATATTAACCATAAGCAATTATGATGTGACTGCAGTATTAGCAAATTATGCAATTGATGTAGTTCTGCATATGGGTCTATAGCATCGGGTTCTTGTTTTGATTTATTTTATTTTCACAGATAGCAGGAAAAAAAGAGTTAAAAAAAAGAATTAAAACAGAGTTAATGCCCCTTGAATGACAAGGAGATAACTATATTAATCAACCTCAACCTTTTGTTTAAAATCAAAATATAACCACAACATTTACTTTTATAATATCTTTTTGAGACTGTTATTTAACATTGGTTATTTACTGTTAGGTAATTCAGCTTACATATATTTCTAGATCATGTAGAATACTTATACTTGCTTCTGATGGTCTTATGGTGGTGACTCTGTACTTTAAGCTCAAGGTCTAATGACCAAAACAGCTTTTATTTAGAAAATTCAGCTTCTAAAAATGAGCACTGTGTGATTATTCCAACTTGTGCAGAGATACTGGGGAATTTCCTGCTGTTCATGGGCTTGTTAAAGTCACTTGTGCTCACTCATCGTGAATCTGCAAGAATGTATGCATGCTGCCCATTTACAAGAGAACATTCTTAATTCACCTGGGGTTCATTTGCTCATCAAAGTACTATGACTAGGAGCTTTACTCATTTCAGGTTATTTTCAGAAAGTTGCCATTTCTGCTCCAAAAAGGTTAGAAAAGTTAATAATAGTTTGTAAAACTCAAACCTTTAAAAGAGATGTCAAAATTATCTGGGAAATGTGGTTGCTTATAACTTAGTGAAAGATAGACTGTGAGGGAGGAAGAAAAAGGGAAACAACTTGCTTATCAGTACCTTTGTAAGCAATTCGCCCTCTCTAGAGAGTTATGATGTCCACAGAAATTATGCAGCTAAAAGAGAGAGAGATGCAGCTCAACAAAAAGAAAAAAAAAAAAAAAGCATAACTGGGTATTAGAGGTTTGGTTTGTTTCATGTGCATCTTTTTAGCACTGTGACAAGTTAGATGTTGTAGCATAGCTAATGTTTCTTTGTCTAAAAACAGTTTCAAAATGTTTGAAAGCAGGAAAAATCAGAGCATATTCAATTAAAGTCAGAGCACAGCTGAAACATTTAGTAGTTACCTACTAACAAGAAAAAATTTGCAGCCAAGTATAGTTCTTCTAGGCTTTAAACTAGGCTTTAAATTCTGATCCTGATTACTGATTTCTAATGCTTTTGTTGATAGCTTTTCCCAAAACAGAAAGTAAAGTTTTACAAAAGTAGCATGCTTTTGCAGTCCTGTCAATGATTGAATTTTGAAAGCAATGAAATGAATGAAATACAAACAAATACATACACAGGTACAGTCATATTGTTCACCCAAGAGTAACTATAAAGCAGGGTGAGAAAGCATCATAAATCAGGGAGAGAAAGCAGGTTGTTTTGTTTTAAGGTTGCACATTTTGATCAAGACTGATTGTTAGCAGCAAAGCCATGCGACATTACTGAGGTGGATGTGCTTATATTTTTGCTATTCTCTGTAAGGAATACAGAGTTTGATTTAGAAACCAGCAGAAAGACATTGAAACATAGAACGGATCTAGAAAATAGATGTATTCTACTTTTAAATGCTGAATTATTGTGGGTTTTTTTCTTTTTTAAAAACAGCCTATGCTCAACAATCACAGTTCAAATAACAATTTTTGATGGACTAAATATTTTCAGGTTAAAGTATTTGGATGGACTGAAAAGATCCCACAAATTTTCTATGAAATAACAGATAGGAATACACTTTTCTGGGATGTCGCGTAAAACTCCTCTACAGTATACATATATTTTCAGGAGAAGTTAACATCTAAGAGCTAGGGTTAGTGTATCATTTTGTCATAGTCTAAGAATGCAGCAAAAAACATGCATGTGTTAGTATGCTACACGAATTTTTTTCCTACTGGAAATGAATATTTCTTTAAAGTCATGTGCATTTGATCATCAGTAGGCAATAAAAAAGTGTTACACACTTTTTGTATGCAATGCCTCATCCAGGAAAAAGTTTTCTTTTGCCTGCCATTCTGCATCTACTTAAAAGTATGGAAAGTACTATCTTTAGAAACCAAGATTTTTCTTCTATTTTTCTTGTATAACCTGACCACAGAATTGATGTTAGCAGTGTTAAAATAATACATTTATTTTTTTGGATGTGAAGCTGAATGCCTGAAATTAAATAAAACCAAGGACTGCTTAAAGCTTTGATAGATTTGAAAGGAGGAAATAAATTGAGTCAAGTGTTCATGAGCTACACAGGTAGCTGGGATAAAACTGAAGAGGAAATAAGAGAAGACATTGAGGTAGGAGCAGAATCTGAAAGACCCTTCACGGTCCTCACAGACAGCAAAAGTGCTTCTTTGATTGTATCCTTTGGGTGCAACTCACATGGGTAAACCCATATGGTTTTATGAGAGCAGTATTTTGGGAACAGATTGCAATATTTGAAGTGAATTTTTGAATCTTGTGAACCACCCAGGGAATTTGAGTTTTATATTACCTTGATAACGTCTGTCCATTTGGAGGCAACATCTGCTTGTTCATGCTTGGTTATGTAGGAAGGCAACAATTTCTCTTTTTCCTTTTTCATCATATTTATGAACAGTCCTCATCTCCACTCTAAAGGACAGTTACCCAGGAAACAATATATATATAACACAAACATATATATTATATAATATATATAATCTAATATAATATATATAACATCTATGTAACAACATGCTATTTTAGCCTTGCCTCCACTTGTTTGAGTGGAAAAAGCTGTAGAACCGAAAGCTATAAAATCAAAGCCTTTGAAATGAATTGCAGCGGGCAGGAAGGCTTTGCAGCCATTGCGTTGAGAATGGCCAACTATGATTCAATTCATCTAGAAAGTCACGCTTTTTGGAGAGACTGACCTTGAAGAAATATGGGTATACTGTATACCTCCTGTTGCTTCCAAAGGGAGACTGGGAGATAAGACATGATTTGCTAAAACAAGAAGAAATATTTTTTGCTATCTTTTTATTGAGGTAAAAAAATGTTCATAGGACTAGTTTTAATTAAAAAACTAACTATCGCTGCTGGCTCTAAGTCCTTTTTCAGCATTAATTCCCATTTAGCCAATTCACAAATGAGTTAGCTATGTATCTGAGATACATCTGAAATATGCACTTTATTCAAATTGTAAATTATGTGCTGTTAGTCTGGATAGCCAAACAGTTATAGTTTGGAGTAGTGAGCTCTGAAGGTAAACTTTCTGAATTTGTCCAGTATAAAGTTCTTGACAATATTTTGGATATTTTATTCTTTTTACTTTTTAAATATATACATACAAGTATATATATATACATATATAAAAAGAGAGAGTGCGCTTTGTAAATGTATTTTGAAAAAATGCAAAAAATACAAAGACTGCTTGAAAATTGACTGTGGCAAAGGAGAAATCACTGTGTTTTACATAAGATCAGCAGTGACTATGGTACAAAAAGGGAAGGGGACATGAAAGGTTGCTTGAAAATCTGCATAGAATTTAGATTAGCTACTTTAGTGTACTTATGTAAGTTTTAATATCTTCCTTAATAATAAAATTCATTTATATCCCAGACGTTGGATTATTGGTCTCTTGGCCTCTTCAAGGAAGTAATTGAGCACCTGTATGGGGACAATGGGAATTGAGGAGTTCTGATTAGTTTTCTCTAGTTATAAATTATTTATCACCTCATTCCATTTCCCTCTTATACCTATTGGGATGTTTTCACAGTCTTGTTGCATAATAAGAAAGCGAACATCAGGATCCTTTTTGCTATGGTTCACCCTCATGAGCCATTTAGCATTTTGTAATTCCATAGAAAAAGCCATCCAATCAGTAGAAATGAAGTGAGAGTTTTATAGATGTTTTCTGTAATGTGATTTCTTTTTTTAAAAGATAATGAGTGACTCATTTAAACCTGGATAAATTGGCCAACAAATCCTAACCTGTATTGTTATACAACACACCTACTGCTGAAATGGCAAATAACCTTCCTGCATCTAAAATGAATACATCATAAAATGCTTATATCTATTCATGTTAAAAGTTAACAGCACATTTTAACATAGCTTAATATGTGTAAAGAGTACTTCTGCATATTCTGTTTTGGAAGATTGCTTATTTAGATGGGAATGTTATAAAATCGTGATCTGTAAACTTTTGTGATTTTTCACAGCCTCTTCCTTCCAGGTAATTTTGAACTGTGGAATAAACCACACTTTCTTTGCAGGTGAGATAAGATGGTGATGGAGATTTCAAAAGGACTTGATACTAAGTTTCACCCAATCACTAGATTAATCTTTCATTCTCTTAATTTGTCAGTTAGCTTGGACCAGACTTGGCTTTCCAGAACTCTGTTTTCTTACACAAAATTCATTAAGACCAAACACAGAGTTGCATATATTGGCCTAACAGTCTTACACTTCTAATAATTTGTATTGAAGAGAGTTGATTTTGAATGTGACTGAGTTCAAAGAAGTGCTAGAGATTGATCATTTTGTTCAAGGTCTGCTTTCAGGAAGAGGTTGGCCTCACCATTACAGCCTCAGGTTCTTCAACAATTTTCCTAAAGGAACTAAAGGAAAAGTACCAAACACCCTATAACCAGAAGTTACAAGCTGTAAAATGGATTCAGTGGAACAATTCCTGTGATAGTGTGCCACTGGATTTAGCGGCCCAGAGAAGTCCTCCTAGCTTAGTCTTTCTATGTTCCTTTATCATTATTATAGACTTGGATACACCTATATATGGTATTGAGGTATTCCTTTTGCTGTTACCTGAAGAAGGTCCTGGGATCACAAATTTTTTTTAGGGCCTAAGTCTACATGGTGCAGCACCCACATGGTACTAATAGTAAGTTTCCAGTCCAATAGTACTTTAAAAAATTCTAATTCAGCAAGCTGTGAAGTCAGGTACAAAGTTTGCAATGACCTTAATAATTAGACCAGGCAATGCCACATATCTCACACAGTAATTATTGCTACATTTTAAGGGCAGTAAGAACTTCTATTACACTAAAATTTCCTCTGAGGCGAGCATATAAATGATAGTATATGTTCCTCACCTCCTAAAGAGACCACGACTCCTTGAGGACATATAGAAACCATCTTTTTTCGTTCTTTATCATGATAATAATTGCAGGAGATTTGATGTTAGCAATAGCACTGAACAGTGCACCTTGACATTCATCTGGCCTATTAAGACTAATTTATGTTCCTTTGTGTTCTTCTCTATATCATAAAATAAAGTAGAACAGAACTGGCCCTCTTTTACAGCCTCAGTAATAATATATACATCCATGAAGAAAACAAACAAACAAAATAAAAATAGAAACATTATAAGTAGTGACCAGATAATTTTCTATGGAGTAATAGCGGGAGAAATGTGTTCTGATGATGAGTGTCATATTCAATAACCTGATCACTAGAGACAGGGAAACAAATTGAATGATTCTACAGGTAATTTAATTTGCCAGAACCCATTAATCACCTAGGGCCAACGCTGCCCTCAGACTAGTAAGTTCAGTTTCAACAAATACAATGGGAATTGCAAGCAAATGTCTAAAGGTAAAGTTAAGACCCTAATTTGAATATTTCCTGAAACTAAGGAGTTGTTAGGTTGTCCTATTCTTTCCAGAGTTCCATAGGAAAATAAATACTTTTTGGTGGAATGGGTGAGGAACCATATTTTCAATTGTTTTATAGAAAGAAAAGGCATAGAGTTTGCAGCGTCAAAAATAGCTCTTCACAAGGAAAACTGTAGGTCAGATCTTCATTTATTGTGCTGTGTTACAGCCCCATTGAATGCTAGATAGATAAAACCTGATATATAATATTTTTGAAGGTTCTCTTTTTTTATATAGCATCAAATTCAAGTTTATGACCTAATGACAATCCAGTGATGGAACTGTAATTTCTGAAAATAAAGATAATTTCTAAAGAACAGGCCAGCAGCTACTTAGTTTTAAGAAACTATTCTTAACACCACCAGGGTATCCAAAAAAAGAAGTGTGATTCCTTCTCTTAGATCAGAAAACTGAAACCCAACTAGTGACTCCGTCACTAAAAGGAAGAAAGTGGACTATGCCAAACAATAGATGTGATCGAATACCATTCACCAGATTACTACTTAAGGAATGCTGCATTTTCTAAAAATGAGTTGGCCTAAAGACTGAAAAAATAGAATTATTACATATATATAGATCTTACAGTCTCCATGCGTATTGATACATTGCCAGTCTAGCTTCTGGCACTAAAGGTGAACATACTAATCATAGGAAATTTACTGATAATTGAGGAATGTTACTGACAGATATATTCAATGCATTTTTTTTCCTTTTTGGATAACTAATGCTTGGAACATGTGGGCATTCTGAAGATAAAAGAGAGTACACGTTTTCTGAGTAAGATTCAAAACAAATTATGTAAATTCACTGACACTGAAACAAATGTCATTAGATTCTATTACTTTTATGAAGCTTTTTTTGTTTGTTTGTTTGTTTGTTTTTTTCTGTCATGGTTCTGAGTTTCATTAGACAAGAAAAACAACCCGATTTGTAGGGATGGTTGTTTTTAAACAAACCAGGCAACCTAGAAAAAAAAAATGTTTATTTTCTAATCCTATTCAAACTTGCCTCCCTCCAGTACTAGAAAAACAGTTCTTTACAGCAATGTGAAACTATGTCTAGATTTATAGATTACTTTGAAAAAAGTGCTTTTTTGCTGAATAAAATGATTTCAGTACTTTATAAAAAAGAAATAGGCACATCATAATTTCTGGAGTGAAATATATGTACATGCATTTTTTTCACAAATATAAGTGAGTCACTGCAATGGGTCAGACTATGTTAGATTTATGGTTGCTGCTTAGGCAAGTTTGCAGTCCTATGCAAAGGACTAGAAGGTCCTTCTTATAGATTTGCCATTATAACAGAATCAGTTATGATCTGTTTTCTTTTTTTTTAGTTCAAAGAAAATAATGGTTAACAATCAATTTTTAAAATGTTACTTTTTTTTTCTTTTCCCAATTAAAAAAAAAAACTTTGCTGTTTGTTGTACATTGCAGTGATATTTTTTAAGTCTAACATTTCAGTTCAACCATGAAGCTGATAAATCCATGATTTTATCCAGTTCCTTTACAGAAGTTCCATTCATCCATTTCTGCTTCCTCTTGAAATTGGCATAGTGCCAGTGAGAAAAATGATAGAAAATTGATTCATCTCTTAATTAGTATAATCTATATTGCATAAATATGCTTTTCTGTGTATGTTAATATGATATGCTAGAACATTAATGATTCATATAAACTTCCAGTTACAGATCAAGGACACCAGAGAATTTAATTCTAAAAATTTCCTTTCCTATAAACTGATTATTTATATTTATTTTTAATGTATATTTTTGTAGCCTATCATATTTCAGATATCAAGTGTAGTCTAAATTAAATCTTTTCCAGTGTGTTGAATTGTACAGGCTAAAATTCCATAGACCAGTACTACAAACCTTACTTTTCCAATAGATTAGTGGCATGAAATAACTTCCAGTAGCAAATACCATATGTAGGAAGAGACTCCATAGAATCAGACTGCACTATGAAAAAAAAAAAGGGAGAGGCTGTATAAGAGGGTTCTACTGCTCATGAAAATCATATTAACATAAATTAGAAATCTGATATCTCTCTATGCCCTCAGAGTATGTCCTTTCTGTGCTGGCCGGGACCACTAAAGAAATATTAATTACATTACTGGTATCATATTTTAGTTAACATTGATTAAAACAACATTTTATATAAACCAAAAACTTTATTTTACTCATATAATACAATAAAAATGTTTTTCAAAGAAATTGTCTTATTAGAAAAGCTATAAAACACAGCAATAATTCATCATCAAAACAAGGCATCTAATAATAAATTGTTAGACCACATTATTATTCTCTTTATCTGTTTACTGACTGTTTTCTCTAGTTTTCCTTTTTTTTCCAGAATTGCTTACTTTATTGTAAGATTGGGCTTTGTCCTATATCCTGACCAAGACAACTTTAACAAAAATATGGTTTAGACCTCCCTGAGGTCTGTGCTGTGGGTTATAATGAAGCAGTGTTGACTGAGGAAAACACTAAAAATAGGAAGTATTGATGAGATATTTTTGTGTGTATTTTTTTCACTAAGTAACTTCAGTTATAAGGTAGTTTACAAGTTCAGATCAAATCTTGCAAGAGACTTGACCGAAAAAATATTTTAAACCAGTAGATATTAGCCAAATGTAAGCTAGAGGACACACTACTGGATCACTGTAAGCACCCATTTTATACAGTGTTATCTTTTCTGATTTTATATTTTCTTATGACCTATAATTTTTTTTTTTTTTTGGTTTAACAGAAAAAGTAAAACTCTATCTCAATACAACTTTTAAGTACTATTTTGCCTGACTTCTGTATAAATAGTTTCCATGTGATGTGTAAAACAGTGAATAAATCCACTACGTTCTTCAGCACCTTTAGCCAATGTTGAGTTTCCCAGGGTATATCTGATTTTACAACTGTAACATTTTAAAGTAAATAATGCTACATAGCTTTTTGTGAGAAACACAACTATTGAATTAAGAGAAAGAGAGCAGCAGAAATATAGTTTAAGCCTGAAGATTTGTTGGCTTGTGTGGACAAAAACTCTTGAGCTTTCTATATCGATGAAGTGGGAAGATTAAACATATGTTTGCACTTGCTACCATATTTGTTTGCATATGCTGCCTTCTAGATGATCATATGGTCTTTTTACCTTTTGGCAAGACGACATACTTCAAAAGAATACTCCAACATGATCGAAGTTTGTAAAATGTAGTTTTCCCATATTATGCTTTCCCATATGGCTAGGTAAATCCTTTGCAACTGGTTATTTACTGACTTGAAATACACCATACTCATACAGATTTAACATACTCAGCCACTCTTAAAACAGTCAGAAGATCCTCTAGAATATTACTATCGCTCCAGAATCTAGAATAATTAAAACATCTCAACTTTTGGTAAGTTTTAATAATAAACTTTGGTTTAGCAAGAGAATCTCTCATTGAGTTTTTGGGGTTCAAATCAGCAAAATCGAAAGATCACTGAGATGGACCCAAGCCATCTGGTAGGAGCTGACATCATTATCCTCCTGATTCATGTGACATTGCCCTTGACATGACAGGACTTGACAATGAACTCTGCCTGGTATATTCATCCTCAGAAGGTGACATGTTCTCTAGTTATCCATTGTTTTAAACATTAATTAAATGCCCCTTATAACAAACTGCACAATATTTTCAGCAACACACTGAAAACGCACAAAACACTGAGTATTATGTTTGCCAGATACAATTAAGAAACTATGCTTCTGCTTTTCAATTTGACTTATTTCTATGTAAATGAGGAAATTAAAATGGTCTCTCTGAGAAAATGTTATGTGTCTCTTTCATATTAATATGTCTACCCTGAAAAATGACAATTGCACTGCACTGTAAATATTAAAATTCTACACAAAGCATAAGGAAAAAATACTCTGGTCTGCTTTTTGTATAAATTGTATTATTATCAGTACATCAAAAACACAACATAATGAGTGCAATGACTCAGACCAAAGATTTATCTACCTCAATACTTTGTCTTTGAAGGTAATCATTTGATGGCCTCTAATCTTGAGAGAGACTGTGAACAGTTAGTCACATTTATTTATGCCACGCCACTCAGGATATTACAGATGTGTCTGCCCTCCACTCTGTGTTATCTCTATTACAGCACCAAGAGCTCAGGTCTACTTAGCTCCTCCTTATATGGAATAACTTTTTCAATTTTGGTCATATTTATCTCTCTCCTCTGAATCTTCTATAGCTTGTTAGCTTCTTCTTTTTTATTTTTTTTCACCTTTTTCCTTAGCTTTACACAATAGTAAAGTTGGAACAGAGATATAATGATATTTTCTATTTTATTTTATATTCCATTCTGTTCCTAATAAACTGTAACGTTTGGTTTCCTTTCTTGACAGCTATTGAGCATTGAGACAAAATCTTTACAGCACTATCTATTATAACACCAAGATCTCACTCTGAGAAGTAATGGTCTGTTCTTCATATTAGGTATAAAGCTGGGATAGGTTTTTTTGCCATGGTTGAGAGTTTGGTGTGAATTATTCACACTCTTTAAATGTAGATAATTCACTAAGGTTCCTGCACACACTCAGTGGAGAAAGAGGCTGTTTCAGAGGTGATTCAGATCAGGAGTCTAAATGAGTTGCCTGTTTGCCTAGCAACATGATTGCTGAAGACAGAAGCTGGCCTAATAATGGGCCTGCCTGAGGCAGTTTTATTTTTAAGGAGTGATAATTTACAAAACATAGTCCTGTTGAGGTGCGGTCCTACAAAATGAGTGAGCATTGGTGCCCTAACTGAATAATAACTATTTTGAACATGCAGATGTTACACTAGATCTTGCTATTAGTATGTACAGGTACAGTGTATAAAGTGTAGATACAGATGTATAAAGAACAGGATGCAGAGCAAGTCAAGGAATTGTAGCTTTCCCACCAAAGCTATGTGGCTCACTGAAGAACAAGGACTCTAGATGATGTGTCATGGGAGTGATGTTCCGTGGTGGGTACCCATTCCCATATCACACCTGGATCAAACTCACACAGAACCACAGCATGAATTTGTGACACTTGTTATATAACTTTCAATAAAATTCCTTTGTAGGTGAGAAAATAAATATGTATAAGCAGAAATTTGGCCGCTGATATTCTCAGGTTCCAATATGAAAATATCCAGTTATCTCAGCTAAACAGGAAAAAAATATAAATCAAAAGTAGTTGGTTCATTGAGGGAAGGTTTATCCTTAAGTCTATCTAGCCTTTACAGTCAATAATAATATGAATCAATATGCTAAAGTAGTTGGTCATGAGATAGTAGCTTGGTCTTGTATAAAACCTTGAAATTCATAAAGCTATATTGTTTTTAGAAAAGATGCGTTTAAAGGGTCTCATCCATTTTTTTGATTCAGTTCAAATCACTGCTTTATTTTGTTTTAAATAAAAAAAAAATCATCTTAAAGGAAAAATGTTGATTTAAAAACAAAAAAAGTGGCAATAAACAGGCCAGAACTCTATCATTAGAGTGCTACAGCACAATGTAAAATTTGATGTACTCTGTTTTAACTACCAGACTAAATAATTAAATGCATTAGACCAGAACAGGCAAATGATAAATAGTCATACAGGTACCTGTACATACTGATTTAAATAGTCATACAGGTACCTGTACATACTGATTTTGAAAAGGACAATACAACAAATAATGCTTTTAGTGATAATATATTTTATAGATTTTGCTTAGGGTAAGAAAATCTTAGCTCTGTTTTGCACAGCAATTGTTTCAATTCTATTCAGATTATTGCAATAGTATTATTATGCCATGTAGATGGTGGTATCCAACCTTCAGGAAAAGAAAAAGTAGAAATGGCTCCTAAAACATCCAGCAACTCTGATAAAATAGAGAGCCTACCTTTCCTAATAATTTGCAGTGTTAATACTCTGCCTTCCTTCACCACTTCCTCATGCTTGCCTTATATATGCCTTTTTTATTTCAAAAGCATTTTTATCATCAAGAAATTTCTTTGTAAACCCATGAAAGATAGACCGGTCTCCTTAAAAATACTTTTCCTAAGGTCAACTACATTTAGAACTGAATGTTCATTCCGTTTCACATTTTACAGTCTGTGTAATAATTCAGAGTAAATGATAATGTATTA
The DNA here is from genome assembly GCA_013389825.1 of Crypturellus undulatus. Lineage (NCBI taxonomy): Eukaryota > Metazoa > Chordata > Aves > Tinamiformes > Tinamidae > Crypturellus > Crypturellus undulatus. The sequence goes on from VWPW01020126.1 coordinate 518,111, forward strand.
TGCTGTAAGTCCATAACCTTCAAAAATAAGAGCCCAGTTGGTGCTTGACTTACAAGAGCAAAACAAGCTTACAGAGCACAGGTCTATGTTGTTTGGCAAGTAGTCAATAAAAGTGTACCTTATGACTTTCTTTCCTAAAGGTTCTAATCAAAACAATTTATTTCAGACATGTAAACTCTGCTTTTCAGGCTGCAGCTATTGTCAGTGTGTGGTATCAGCATTCGCAGTAGCTGCAACTGTGTTAAACTGAGTCCCAGAGCTCCCCCATCTGTCTCAGTAATAGACAGATTTCCTGCTAGATCAATGTAATGTGCCAGCCACAGCCACAAAAACGTGGCTTTTTTCCAGATTTTACTAGCCTTTGCAATACCTATCTCAATAATCTTTTTTCATTCTAAGTATTATGTTCCAGAAAATTATGCATAGGAAAATAATTGAAAGTATCATTCTGTATGAGTAAACCATGATAAGAAAGGAATGTAAATTAAAAGCCCAGCTATATACAATGAAACTATACAGAAAAAAAGGTAGTAAAATATTTAGCAAATTAGAAATCTTTAGAGTGAATGCAAGCCACAGGAATGCAGCCACAGGAAACTGTACTTTTCCCTGTTAAACTGTTCCTCGTACATCTCTAAACTACATTTACTCAGGGCTGTTCTTGAGTGCATAAACAGCACGGAGTGTATAAACAGTGTGTAGGCAGTACAGCTAGACATTTTTCTTGAAGCTTGTGGCCATTTTAGTTTGTTAGAGCAAGTGAACACTTTTTGCACTAGAGACAAGGCTTAGATGACACATATTCTGAATCTGCAGGTCACTACAGCTGCACTTTCATGCAGCTGCCTTGGTAAAACAGGCAACTAGATGTCAAATCAGGCAACCTTCTAAAATAAAATAAAAAATACTAAAAATGCTTATTTGCTGCAGCCCCTTAAAGGAAAATCAAAAGTCTCCTATCTTGGATTCTTGATGTGCAAACACAGTGGGTGTCCACCTGCCCTGTCGCACCGTCAAGCTGCAGAGGATGATATCACTCTCTAATGAGCTCAGTTCCAATTTCTCCCAGATGAAAACAACAAACAGTAAATATCTTTCAACCTAGATAACTTTTCCTCAAGATTAAAGGAAAAAGACAAAGTAAAATATATAGTGCATATGGAGGAACACCTAGTGCCACAGCTAGTTTTCTAACACCAGCTCTCTCAGCTCATGGGGGTACCCTCCCAGGAGGACTCACTGCAGTTTTAAGGAGTAGTCCAGGAAAAAAATAGCCTCAGTGATCATATTGACTGACCTTTTCCAGCTAATCTCCTACCAAGGAATAAATAAGAACTTTAATATTGTTGGACACATCAGTTTTATAACTGGAGAAACAATACTGGGCTGTCAAGGGGAATGCAGGGGCTTATAGAATAGATTTTTAAATAGATAAACAGTTAAGGTGTTGTTCTGGAAATAAGGTCCTGACCAAATTCTTCAAGGTTTTGATGTTTTGCACATTGTTAGGAACACAGATGGCAATCAGACATTGGTGTGTTTGTGCAAGGGGTTTGTTCCAAGGATCTGTGCTGTAAACAGTATTCGAGGGTTTTAGCTTTTAATTTTAATATGAATAAGGAATAGAGAAACTACCCCACTATCTGCTCTCCTGAGGCAACTGTTACCATCAGAGAGTCACTGAGTTTTTACAGATCTTGTTTTTTTTCAACTAGACATATGCTAGGCTTTGCCCACAATGCAGGGATGGTTATAATTGTCAGACCTTCCTTCTGTAAGACTCCCAGGGAGGACTCTTGTCATCCACCTGCTCTTACTCTGCCTGGAAGGGACAAATGCTACCTACTGCAGACAAAACCTTTCAGGACATAAGCATGGATTAGCAGTCCCATTTCTCCTCTTACAACTGTAATTTTATCCTTATTGATTTTTTTTTTTCCCCTGGAAGAGGCACATTTTAGCAAGGTGAGCAGGAAAGCAGATGTAAAACTCCATTGCTGTCAATAGGAATTGCATATTTAACTCTTCAACATTTTCACTGCAATAGATCAGTGTAACACATACGTTTTCTGATGAGTAAGCCTTCCAAAGACTACTTTTATTTTATTTCTACTTTTTTGAACCAATTTCAGTATGCTTAAGCTTAAGAGTAAATGTTGAAATCTATGTGAAAGAGGTTGTTTGCACTGCAGAATAATTACAACTTCTCTAGTTAACACATATTTCTGAAAAAAAAGCTACCTACATTTTATATCATTTTATATTGCTATCTCTGTATTCACAAATGTAAATATGTGTCTCTATGATTATCTGCTATCTGTAATGTTGATGCCCAGTCAGTTCAGTTCAAGTCTGATGGTGAGATATACATTATTTTAACTGCATTAGGAAGAAAACAAGACATTCAAAATGTTTGTGTGTATTCTAATGCTTTATGACAAGAAAATCACGCAATAAATATAATTGTTACTCTAACTCTGATACATATCTAAGGTAGGCTATGCCACAGAATGACAGAATAACAGCAAAATTTATGTTGTAAAGCACCTCTGCAGGTCATCTAGTCCAGACTCCTGCTCCAAACAGGTCCAATTAGATCAGGTGAATGCTCTCATGGAGGTGACTAATTTGAGTGACACAGAGACTATAAAATACCTCGGGGTATACTAATAATACTAAGTCTAAATGAGTATGTGCTTATATAAAGCCAAGGGAACCAATCCTTCCTGTTATCAGAAGGATGTGGAAAATTGAAGTATAGGAAGAGATGATAGTGGCAAAATTCACAGAAAACAATAAAGTTATTCTTTAATGTTATTGCTCACTTTTCCTGAACATCTCAACCAATCTCACAGATGCTGTGGGAAGGCCAGTATAAGAGCAAACAACACACTGTGTTGGAGCTAAACTAAGTTAGCTAACTATGGTGAGACTCTCAGTGTGTCAAGGAAGAAAGGAAGACGGATAGAGCATCATCTCTTTCTAAGGCCTTCACAAAACATATGTTGATTTTACTAGACTGCATTCAGTATGGTAGTGCTTATACAAAGAAACTGATCTGCTAGTTGTAAAAGTGTAACTAGTTTGCTACAGTCCGAGCCAGCTTCTTGGACAAAAAAATCGGAGCTGAGGACATGACACCAAACATGTTTCAAAAGGTTTTCAAAGAAGCTCTAGGCAGCTGTGATCTGAACACCAATTAGTAATAATGAGCTCATCAGGTGTGCTCATGGGGAGTCCATTTGCCAGTTTAGTTTCATCTGAAGGGAATTTAGTCCGTGTACCCTGAGACTGCTCTGCAGTACAAACCAAGGTGGATTAAATGGAAACAGATTTTCTTTAGAAATTCACTCCTTCCTAAAATACTGATGTAGGTGCATGGAAAATTCAGAATCAAAAATATACTTTCGTAAAAGGAGAAAACATACCTTCTTAAATGGAGAATGAAGAACCAAGATTCCTTCCAAGTGCTAAAGAACAACCCAAAGAAAAACTGCTTAGCTATTTGGTGGTGCTTCAACACTTGTGTTTCAGCTTCTATAGAAGCCCAAAATATTACCTGGGTTAGAGTCCTAGCTACTGCTGTGCTCATCTCAATAGGGTCTTCAACCCCAGTGTTCATCTACCTATCTTCATTCACCTCCTGACACAGTGTGTTCTGGACACACCACCATGGTGAGTCTCACGTAATAAAGAGATGCCGTAGCCACTTTGTTCAAAATGACCAGGGTGGCTTTTCATGCAACAGGCGAGTTGTTAAAAAGGGGTATAGTGGATGTTTCATACTGAGGCCCCTTCTTATCTGTCCTTTAGAATGAAGGTAGTTTGCCACATATTTTAGCTACAAAGAGACACTAGATCCAACCTTTCTGCAGCAGTTTGGGCTATAAATCACCTCCCTGTAGGTAATATGAAATCAGATTGTACTGTCCATACAGTGAAAATATAACCATCTTATTCTCCAGAAAGCTCTGTCTCTGAGGGAAAATCTGGATTATGATCCCTGAGCCAAAGAATGTGTGCATAGTTTGATGTGAAATACATCAAACACCCGCTCTAGGTGAGTATCTAAATCATAAAATTATATTGTCACATTTCTATTATTTTTTGAAAGGTGGCACAGCATTAACAAGAGAGGTGGAAACTGTCACCTCTTGATGAACATCTAATCATATTCAGTGGTTCTCCCTGAGAGAAGAGGAGATATTCCTTTTATCAGATAGGAAGCACACAGCACCTTTTGTTGCCTCGGGGCTGGGTACTCTAGCTACTATCCAATTAGCTGTCTGAGGCCAAATTAAGATATCCTTTTCTGCTGAATTTAAAAAGTAAGTTAAATTTGCTCTGTTAAAAAACAAGGAAACAAAGAAAACTATAATAGCTAAAAGACAGGCACTGAAACACTTGAAACACTCCTTTTTCAGTGTTTCTTACTAGTTTTATTGATTCTCTGTTACCTTCCTTGCTGCTTTAGATTCTATTTTAAGGTATTTGATTTCTTTTATCCTTATTTAGGGAAACTGGACAAGGCTGTGGATTGCAGACCAGGAAGAAAAGTGGTATTGGATGGCACATTGATGTTCATTATTGCAATACTTAGGTCCTTTTCCTGTATCGAACTTACTTGTCATTCAAAAAAAATGACTATTTGAAGTTAAAAAAAAATTAAAACATCCACAATAACAACAACAAAACCTCTTACCTAATCTCTGTGGGTTATTCTTACTTCTGTTGCTAGAAAAATACCCCAAACTACCCTCCTTTCTGCATTCTCTGCCCAAAATGAAGTTGTGAGAGAATGTTACACAGCTGGGAGTCTGAAGCAAAGTCCAGGGACAAGTAATACTCCCTGCTTTATGCTGCAAGTCTTTCACGTTTTCAGTTCATTAGTTTACAGAAAAATGGGGTCCAGTATAATCCGGTTATAGAAATATAAAAGCTTTAGGAAATCAGTCATTTTCATAGCAAAAAGCAGACTTCTAAACCATGCAAGATTAAACTGCAGATCTCTCCCAAGCACCTTGTCCTAACAGGCACTCCCTGAAGAGCCCAACACCATAAAGAAACAAGGTTATACAGTGTATTAGCTGATACACATAGAAGCAAGAAAGTCCTTACTGCGAACCCTGTACTCTTTCCAGAAACAGAGACATGATGCCAAGATTTTATAGTCTTTGAACTTACTCTTGCCCTCTCTGATACGCTGCACATAAATATGCTGAACTACTCACTGCTGCTAATCTTCTCAAATTGGGATTTTTCTGCAAATCTTTTATGGTAAAGAAGGTGGGGGAGGGTTGCCCTGAAGAAACTGCATTTTTAATACGGATGTTTTTATTAGTGAAATAGAGCTCTTCCTGTATGTGTATATATATGTATATGTTTTGCATATGTGTTTGTGTGTATATCCCTACACACACACACAATATTCTGGGCATGATGGCTTGAAGGCAGTCAGGAAATTCTCCCACTTGTACTATATCACCAGCTAGACAGTGGAGGCTTTTGTGTGCTGGTGTATATAATGAAAATGTAGGAAGGTAAGCAGGAAAATGGTGGGATTTCTTCTCTTCACAAATGGTTCAAAGGTTCACGTGCTGCTCTGATTTCAGCTGCACTATCTTGTAAGAGTTAGGGATGAAAGACCTGCATTGTCCACCCTCGATGTGGAGGTCCACAGACCAGAATGATCCTTCAAAAGGAGTGTATAGTGAGTTCCCTCAGTGGTCCTGAATGCTGTGAGATATCTCTAAATTGTCTCTCAAATCTCTAAATTGTACTCTCAATGAGTACAAGTGTACTCATTTTCACATGCTTCAGCATAAAAATGTCAAAGCTACTTAGTATGTATATGTATACATATATTTGTATGTACTCATGGAGAACAAAATAGCTATCAAAATAGCTAAAAAATAGTTTAAAATAGCTATCAAAAAAACACAAATTAATGCATTTGCTAACAAAAAAATGTAATTATCCATAGACTTAAAACAGCTTTCATCTGTCCTGGGGGTTTCAGGTCATTCTGTTGGTATCCAACAGAATCTTCTTTAATTACATGTTATGCACTGTGACAGGGTCTGTGTTTAGCTGATACTAAACACAGATGAGTGTGACTTTATTTACTTTGACTTTAGAGGGAGACAGGAAAGAAAAAAAAAAAAAAAAAAAAAAAANAAAAAAAAGAGAGATGTGGAGATGTAGAACTAGTCACCAGTACCAAAGCATCTTTACCTTGCAACACGGACATTATCCTTTCAGAAGCTTGAACCCTGGGAGACATTGGGCCAAGTTATAAAACAATGCACAGCCTCACTACCAGTTGATTTTTAATACAGAAAAACAACTTAATACAGAGAGGGAATCTTACTCTTTGTAATGTCAGATAGCAAAAGGGGTGATCTGCTGTCTGTAGCAAGAATGCAACGACCAGCAATATAACAGCCTAACGATTATTTCTTCTTTTTGTAACGTCACATTTCTCTGTGACCCAATCTGATATATTCTTCTGTAAGGAAAAAAGTGCTGGTTACAATCTGTAAGTAGCTGGAGTGAAAAGCTGTGCCTCGAGGATTCTAAAAACTTGGCTCAGTACTTCGTTGACTTTTTTTGCATGTGTTTTCTCACATTTCCAAATAACATTGTCCTAGCAATTATCTTCCCCGGTCCTCAGATGGCTCTGACACACCTCATTAACACCGCACGCATTTTTCCTCTCTCACCCAGTCCTCCCCTTCTCTTTTCCCTAAAGGGATTTTCTGCTTAGCACAGCCATGCACAACTCTTGCCAGCTCGCCATGGGTTCTTCACAGCAGATGAATGCTGCAAGAACAGTTTTGCAGAGTGTATATATGCAAGGAGCTTAGCAAATATGTTTTCTTTCTGTGCCATGTAGTTGTTTAGCTACCTAAGACCTGAAATTTTATTGCAGTAGTATTGCAGTAGAATAAAGCTTGATTTAGGTCATTGAGTAGCACTGATGGGATATATGGTCTTCAGAAGCCCTCTGCAATTTCCTGTTGTGTTCTGTTTAACAGAGGATACTAACTAGCCATGACTATCCATGTAATTTCTAACAGGCAGTAACTACTGCTATTATCTTGTGAACACCTGTTTAAGCCATCAAGTAAAAATAATTATAAAATATGATGACATATACAGGATAACTTTCACAATTCTTTATTGCTAAATGATTGCTATTAGTAAAAATGCAATTTAAAACAAATTGAGGCTGTTAATGCACTGAATATCCAATTTAATACTAGCAATTGTTTAGATGACTTTGTAAAAGTAGATAAAGTTTTTGAAGTTTATTTCTTATTCATTCTTCTCAATTTTCAGTCCTGAAGTTTTATCAGTTCAGATTTTGACCTTGATCACTCTGTCCATTTTTTCATTTTAGGTTGGTTTTCTTTTTAATCAAAGCAACAAGATGTCTATGGTTTGAAACCAAAGTGACTAGACGCATTATTAAACAAAGAATAAGAGAAAGGACTTTTTTTTTCTTTCCCTAACCCTCATTTTTCACTATTATCTCATCTTAATTCTTTGGTTTTGATAATGATAAACATTTTATTTCAGAATAAGTGTTTCCCTATAGAAGACATATATTGGGCTTTTCACAGGTGTTTTGATGTTGTCCTGCCCACCTTTGCAGTAAGAATGTCTAGTATGGTAAATGCAGAGAACTAACAGTATTGTTGTGATTCTGAAAGAACATGATACCAAGGAGTATCAAAATTATTTGCTGTGAGTGCTGTAGCAATTCTGTTCTATCTATCTACAGTATTACCCTTGTGACCTTCTTTGGCCTACTCTTACTATGCCCCTACCTAAGTTCTTTCACTTGAAGGACTGAAGACTTCAGGTTGTGTCTGCTGTTTTTTATGTAGTTTGCATGCTGGGAGAACAATAAGAAATTCAGCTTCTGAATTCTGTTTTGACTAATGTATTTCTATGAGGCTGTTTGATTCACAGGATATTTTTTAGAACCTAGTTCAACACTGACTATCTTCTGAGAGAAAAAGAAAAATCATTGACATTTAGAAATTGTTCCCTGCTACACAATAATACTCCTTCTCATCAAAAAAAGTAAACAGGACACAGGTTGTCAAACAGATCTTTCAAAATGCCACTCAGAATTTTCATTTCAATTTTACTTATTCTGAGCTCAAAACTTAATATTAGCCACAGTGAAATCAGTGTTGAACTCTCTATTAGGTCAGCCACAAAGTAGTTAGTGGGTGGCTTCTGTCTCTTAAGGTCTTTCTAAATACCTGTCTCCCACTGCAGAGGTATCAGGAAACTGGCCGCAGTGAAATAAATGTTTCTATTCAAAGATTTAAATCCTCTGTTGTAATGTGTTCCTCATAGTACACAATCTACTCAAGAATATAAGCAATCATTTAATGCTTCTATCTATTCCTTTTGTATAGATAAAACCTTAAAGCTCTGCATGAAATACAAGCCCATGAAGAAAGATCTAGTAAATCTGCAGACTTTTCATAACACTAGTTTTGTGAAAAATAAAATCCAGGAGCTTCATTTAGTAAACCTTTCAAAGGCGTGTTGTGAAATGACTTCGTATGAGTCTATGAGGATTGACAAAGTGAATCTCTGACAGTTTTGGGCCATTATATTTAGTCAATGGAGGCAATTGTTTAAAACAGAAATCAAACAAATTCAGATTGTAAGTAAGGTATTTTCTTTAAATTATGAGAGTAACATCATTGTAACAACTTTTCTTGAAATCTTTCTTACTTCTTTGAGACCTTGATGAGGAGACACAAAATCCAGGGCTTGTCTGTTTTGCTCAACTGGATCAGCTAGTTTAATAAATGCTCTGCAAATCTTACTTTCTTCCCTTAAGATTCAGATCATAACTCATACATAACAGTTCATCAAAAAATGACAGCCTTCTCTCATAGATCTTTGAATGAAATCCTATGGACTGGGTAATTATTATCAGACTTCCTAATCTTAAGAGTCCATTTGAGTGTGATTTTTTAATTATGTGTTTAAAAAAAAGATGAATAATAGTGACAATGGTAATAAAACTTACTGCGGGAATCAATTTGAGCCAGTAAATTTCCAGCCTGTCATGAAAACAATGGCATGGATTTTTTTTTTCTTAAAGTTGCTTTCATTGTTAGAATTACTGTATGTCATGGACAGATAACGGACAGTTTCTACATCTCTTTGAGAAAGGACACATAAAATCTAAGAAACTGAGCCCAAATTTCCACAGAATACATAAAATGTTACTTGTAACTTTAAAAATCTTCTATTTATTAAATGCAAATCCCAACATTTTTGATGTCCTTGAAATTAGGAATTAAATAAGAAATTTCTATAAGGTGATCTGGTAGCCTGTAAATAGTGGGCATTTGCCTAAAAGGAATTAGTGGTTAAAGTTAGTTCAGAATCTTCTTGCATTCTGCTGGACCTTCAGACATCTCACTTTCCAAATTAAGAAGAAAAGCCCAAATTTAAAAAGTTAAAACAAGTTCTCAAATATATCTCACAGCTGCAGACGAAAAGTATTAAAAATCTATGAGAAAAACTCCTTTTCTCACAGAAATGGTGGTGCTGAGATTGATGGCCATGCCATATTAGTTACCCAAAGTCTGGAGACTGTTGCTCCAAAATTGTTGCAGAAGCCAGGGTTTACAGAACCCTAAAACAGCTGCAGTAGCATGTCAGCTGCAGTAATCTTAGCATGGCAGCGATGGCATTACAGCATAGATGCCAAGTTGCTCAACAGAGCTTAATGACCATGTCAGAGAACATACGACAGCAGCTGCATTCAGCATCATGAACAATGTTGTTCACCGGCAAAGCAAAGGCAGCTGTGGGTAAATTACAAAACTGAAAAATTGTTCCCAAATGATTCAGTACAGAGCCAGTAGGTTTGGAAGGGGAGGGTCTTAATGTATTGGAATTCCTAGCAGAGATTTCAGAGTTTAAATTGGATCCTGTGAACCCCGAGTTGGAGATAAACACATCTCTCTGAGTCCTAATTCAAACACCACCTCTAATTCTGTGCTCTGCCACTGCTAGACATTTGTGGATCCCAGAACTTTTGGCATCATTTATTATCCTAGCCTTGACAGAAGAAGTCAGATAATCTGGTTTCTTTTACAGTTTTGACAGGTCTGTAAGAAGAGTCTGGACTTTGTAGACACGTTAAAATTAATGTTAGATCAGAATGAATCACAGAGTTAATATTGAGGTTAGAGTGAGGTTTGCATTTAGAATTATGGCTTGGTCAGCAGACAACATCTTCATCCTGCTAAATCTCTAAAGCCAGGGTGGGAGCTGATGATACACTCAGAACTGTTGAGTACTAAATCCTGGCTGGGTGTTTATTAGTGATTCACTGCTGGGAATAGAGACAGGGCTGCTTTGAAGACCAGACAGACACCAACACATGCAAATAACCACATGCAAATCTTGGTTCACAAGATCATAAAACTGACCTGAGAAGGGTAGTAACAGACAAACAAAGTTTCTGTATTCGTTCCTGGATGAGGCACTGAGGTAAAGTTAGGACTGTACTGACAATTGCATTTAGGTCTAGGAGCAAAAATGACAGAATAAATTTATTCAAGTCACAGAGAACAGTTTAATTAGTAGAGATGCTATGGATAAGGTTACTACTGAAGTAGATTAGGTTTAGGTACAGGCATCCAGTCATTAGGAGAAGGTGGTTTTAATTCACTTACAACTTTTCGGAGGACTATAAGGCCTCACTAGATAATCACTCCAAATCAAAGAAAGGAACATTTATGTATGACCACATTACAGCAGAGTTTAGAGTTAAAATTAGGCCTAGAACCATTTGTGATTGAAGAGATCAGACTAATGCCTCCGCAGGGCTCCAGTTATATTAGTTAATATATCCTGCCAAAGTATGTTGCCTTAGTCTATTTTAGATTACTTTCTGGCAAGTATATGATAATATGTTTCTATAAAAAATGTAGTATAGCATTAACTGCATTGCTTTATGTGCTAACCAACATGATACAGTGGTAGATCAGAGTATATATTATATCTATATTTTTTCCCCTGGAACAAGCTTGCACTTCCTCAGGGCATATCATAGTTTAGTTCTAAATAAGCCTTAAATTCATAATTTTTGACACTCTTAAATTGATTTAAAGTTGTATTTAACAAGTCTTGCTAAATATCTTACACATTTTTATAGTACGTTCACAAATAGATTGCAATTCTTTTCAGAACCTAGTACATGCTTTTTCTTGGGTACTTTTTCTTTGTTTGCTTTGTTTGAAATTCCACAAACTGCTTGTGTATAGCTTACTCTAATTAGGGAATGAAATTGCAATGATAATTGAACTTGAATCATACAACACAAACATATTTTTGGATTCCTAACTGGAAATCTTTAAAAGATTATCAGAAATCTTTTTTTTTTTTCAAAAAAACATACTTTTATTGTATTATTTAATTTCTACTCTGAATAGTATTTCATAAAGTAGAAAATAATTAACCTTTTGATTTGTTATATCTCTCATATAAGATTATTGTCCAGGAAAAAAACATTGGTTTCAAAAAAAAAACATGGTTTCAATCTCATTCTGCAGGCAATATACTTGTAATCGTATAGATAGAAGCAGATAATTTTTTAGACTGAGATTACTCCACTCATGTACTCAAATATGGGATTTTAGGAACCTTAGCCTACTGCTTCACGCACTCATGCATTCCACTAAAGGCATTGCTTTTGTTGAGAAAAAGCTACTGCAAGGACAGAAGCAGGCCTAATTTTGAGGATGGATCAGATGTTTCTCTTTGCTCCTTAGCTGTTCAGAAAGTGAGAGTTATTTTCTCTCTGACATTGTTGCAATGTGAAAAAATAGCAAAGATAAGAAAAAGATAAATCCAATGCAAGGAAAACACAATAGTTTTGCCAAAAATTACTAAGACTAGCAATTTTTTATAGCCCACGAAGGAGCTCTTCTGCCTATAGAACATACGCTTATGTTTGAGAGTAAAGATCAATTGCTCTAGAAGTGATTTGCTGGTAGAAAGTAGCTGTTTTGTTCAGAGAAACTAAAGCCAACAACGATCCAAATTTGCTACGCAATCCTAAAGAAAATCAATTCCTTATTATCTTTCTTTCCTACCATGTTCAACAAATCACAGATAATTTCACTATAAGCTGCCTCCTGATTACACACTCATAGGACTAAAACAGTTCAGATGTTTCTTACATTTCTCTTTTAGGAAATGAGGTAACATTTTATTTAGGATATCAGGAAACATTTCAGTGGTGGAACTTTTTAAATAATAGCAACCCCATTTTGAAGGATTTTAAAGGATCCAATTTTCACTGAAGTTAGGAAATTCGGAAAGCACCCCAAATTATACTCGATTCTCCAACTATGAAAAGAAAGATTTGCTGTATTAAATCCAAAGGAGAAGTCAGTCGTAATTCATGGGGGAAAATAATGAAAACCTAGAAAAACTAGGTAGCCTTTACCACCATTATCTAGAAGAGACATGAAGGAACAGTTTAATAATTTAGTAATACCTCATGTAGTTTAGCTGTGTGTCTGCTCTGAAGTGTGTGATACATGCAGGATATGCATGGATATGCAGGCTATAATTCTATATTTGACCTAAAATCTTTAGGTAAGGTCTCTAATTACATTGTTTATAAAGTAAAAACAAAAAGAAACTCTTACCATGACTCTACTTTTATTTACCATATGCATATTTAAGAGGTTGTAAAGTTAAGCTGTAAAAATACATATGCATAAGCATAAGAAGGTTAAATATGATGATGCAGTATTGGTCACATCAAAGTCTTTACATGTTTACATCAAAGTCTTTGAGAGAGTATATGGTCCCTAACAATTACTAAAAATCTGCATTTTTTCACCTTTTAATACTTTCAGTATTTTAACAATAATTCTCAAGCTTAATTTGTTATATTATTGCATTTGTATATGAATGCAAGTACAAGATCTGTGTTTCTGACCCTGTTTTGCTATGCATATTTAAATGCATATCTATAAATGAATCAAGATATCTACTTATTATAGGTAATACCCATATTGGTAATTCAGATTTTCAACACAGCCAGTGATAAATCAGATATAAGTAGTGATGTGCAGTAGTGATGGTGTGTAGTTAACATCTAGCCAAAGTCAAGAATTTCATGCTACAAACTCCTTTATGGATTTCTAGATACATCTGTGAGCACTTCTGTGAGGAATTCATTTTTATTTTCAGTAGCTCTATTTCTCAAACTAAACATATGCTATAGAAATTTGCAGGAGTCAGCTGCACAAGTAGGTAAAATTTCTACTTAACAGAGAAAGAGCAGTTATGCATTTTGTGGCAAGTACTGCTTTAATAACTTTCTGATAGAAATATAGCTTGAAGACTTTAAAGGAAATGCGAATTTCAGAAATTACAATTTTCCAATTATTTAAGTGGGTCAAGAAGGTTTTTTTCATCTACGTATTTTTTGTCTTTTCACATTAAATGACTGATTTTCCCATCTCCCATGCTCAGGAGAAATAAATGGTTAGCATTGCTCCAAGCCTGAGCTATAGGACAATTCCCTTGCCAAAGAGCAACTCCTCACAGACATGAAGTTTGAACAAACCTACAACATATATGTCACTTTTGATGACATGGGATCCCAAAAAGGCATTATGTAACTCTCATAATTTACTATAGACATTTACATGCTCTGTGTACCGCTAGACTTTGCAGCAGTCATTCAGGGTGCCTGTAGCTGCTTCCCGGCTTGCTGGCAGCTCCACCTCTGCTACAGGACTAGGGGCGAGGAATGTGAGAGACTCAGCCTCAGTTCATCTCAGTATCCACAGTTCTCTGCAGACAAGTAGTCAGAAAAAAACTTGGATATTTCATATCTAGATAACATAGTAAGAAAGCAGTACTTAAATGAGAGCTATACATCTTCTGTTCTTGGAAAAAAAGAAAAGAGGGGTCTGTCATCAAGTGATGACATGCAGTAACGTTTAAAATCTGATGATTTGGAACGACAAGCCTCTTTTCTCTTCCAGAAGATGAAAAAATGTTGAAAAGTCTATTAGGTATATTTGTAGTTTCAGAAAATGTCCAGGATGTAAGATATATATATTTTTTTCTCCAGATAGTTCTTCAAACTAAGGCTTAAATGCTAAAAAAAATTCAAATAGTACAAATAGCTCTTTGAAGATTACTTTTGTACATGCCTCAGAAAAACACAGAATGGAAGATAAATAAAAATAACTCCCTGCAACACAGTATAAAATCTGACATTTCAAAACAGCAGGTTCTTTTATCCCCAGGGAGATAAACAGAACTGTTGAAAACTACATTAGGGATATTTTATGGTATAGGAATAACATCTGGAAGGAAGTTAGTCTATTTGCCACCAACTTCTGAATTAGGCAAGCAACTTCTCACAGCAAAAAAAAACATGCTTATTTGGCAACACATTAGGAATATTCTTCCTTCAATATTTTAAGCAGTTCGGAGCATAGTTTTTTTCAAAAGCTTAATAACTTTTTAAATCAGCTTGATTTTGAAGCTATCAACTAGCAAACAAAATTTATGTATGATTCCTTTTCAGTTTAGGCTAGTTTCTCATTGCCTCTCTATCTCTTTTTATCTGTCAATTCACACCTTATAGCTCCTGAACATGTAGGTGAATGACAAGCACGTTTCTACCTAAGTTCCTACAGATTTTATGAAAATTGCTATATGCTAACTGGAGAAAAAAAGATACACAAAATAGTACTTCTTTGAGGTAAAAGTTTCAGCTTGACTGTGCCAGTATACTAGGTAGCTGAATACATGCCAAGGGCAGATATATTATAACTTGGCCAATAATATAAAAGAAGCTTCTTAGATATAGCTTTGTGCAAATAGAAAGAATGAATCAATTAAACAAGGCTCCATAATTTGTGTTCCCCATGAAAAGACCTGTTTGTATGTTAATTCACTTAGAATTACATTTCCATTTTTTATATCAATTTATATGAATATATGCATGAATATGTGCATTATGAGATTTGTAAATCAATACGCAAGCAAGCAAGCAAAGTGGGGATTACATCTCAGTTTCACAACTGGTTTATGAGTAGAATAAAAAATTTAAGCCAACTCTAAACTAACTGGCCCAAGTACTGCAAGTTATACTGCAGGCTAATTGGCTTTGCTGCTCTCTGTATGCTCTAGAGCAGCCCTTGTCACTGAAACAGTATAAAATTTGTATATCAACAATAGACTCAACATGTCTCTCCATGACCCATCTATTTAGTTTCTTTTGCAACTGCAATGGGTATTTTAACATTCCTTAACATAAAGTTTCATCTAATTCTCAGCTAAGACACAAGATACAAGCACTATTTTAAATTTTCTGCTCCCTACAGGTTACAAATGAATTACATGAAATAAGATTAAGTGAATACAAACTCTAATAACTATCTTGTGTGAGAAAGAGGTTGATTACTTATGGTCACATAAATACTCAAGCAGGGGAAAGACTCCACTGTGTAACATGCCTTCCTTGTACAATTACTAAATACCACACTGCATAGTTTAACACTTGTATGTAAGGAAGTCCAGGTATTTTGCTACTCTCTCCATGTCTTTTTTGTCTTTCATCTTTTTTTTTTTTATTTTCTTTCTATGTGTGTGCTGAGTTGCTATATATTTTATCCATAAAGCATATGTTCTTGTAACAGGTTTATTGCTGCAGCAAGGACAGAGCTGAGTGGCTGAGTGGGCTGCAGCATAATTGCAGATGGGATGCACACTGTGAAAAAGCTGATGTTTTAAATGTCAAGTCAATTTTAAGGGGAAAATGGCCCAGAAAAAAATATAGATCTATGATTTAAGGACACTATTTTTAAACAGCTGATTGCTGGTAACTGAAAAAATGTTTAAACTTTGAGCAATTATGAAGTACTCCTATGATTTTGAAATTCAAATTGGTACTTTGCAAGGGGGAGTCAACTTTTCTTTTCTTTTAATGTTGCCAGATGGCTGGGTTGAGTAATTATGAAAAAATATTTCATTAAATAATAATTTTAGCTGAATGATCCCTTTAAAAATTATTTATTTTCTTTATATGTACTTACTAATTGAAATTGCTTGCTCCTACATTATAAGATGATTAAGGTTGCAAAGTCAATCTTTAAACAGTTTGAAAAAAGAGAAGTTGAGAACACAACTTTATTTTCTCCTCCTGTGTGTCAGCCCTGTAACACTGGATTATGTTGTGTTACTTTACCCCACAGGATCACATCTCATACAGTGTTATTTCTTTGTATCCTTTTTTTTTCTGTCAGCTTTATTTGTTTGTTTATTTTTAAGCAAGCCTTATTTATTTTGCAGTGACCAAACTCTCACTTTGTAAAAAAAAAAGATTTCAGTAGTGCTTTCTTAAGGTTAGTATTACAAGATCAAACTAAAGTTTGATACATAACATTTGATCTAAATGAATACTTTCATACAAAGGCCCTGAAAGATCAGGTGACACTAGCTCTCCTGTTTTAATACTTGGAAGCAGAGATGAAAACCATAATTGAGGGGAAAAAAAAGTCTGTTAGCCTTGAACGTAAAGCTGGGGAGAGCTTAAAGCTGATTTTTTTAGTGCTCTCTGCACTTTGGTACAGCTGCACACATGGAAAAGCACAGGCCTGATTAGCTCACACTGCTGTTAAGGGCTGCAGCAGTTGTGCAGCCTGCAGGCACGGCTCCGCGTTTCTTCTGCCACACAAGCACCACGGCACACGTTGCCAGGTTGGAGTTTTTAAAGCACTATATTTTAAAGAATTATAGGAAAAGAGCACACATCTCCACTGTGGTTCACCTTAATGAAAAGACCTTTCTCTTCTCTCGCATAATTTTGCTTTCAGTGCATATTTTCTATATGGGACATGGAGCACAGGTTTTATGCACACATTTCCTGCAGCACTGCAAGAAAGACTTCCCTGACTGGGAGCCTCTGTTTACAGAAATGACTTCAAGTTCTGGCACTCCCTAGCTTTCAGATGCTTGATTTTGCAAGTCTAAGTGAAAATCATGTTGTGGATATTGCACAGCAACACACCACCTGCAGAAGCAGAGCGCGGAGTGCCCCAACTTACCCAGTCACTCAAGGCAGGAGTGGTGTTTTCTAGGCCTCGTGTCTCTGACTACAGACCAGTTAGAGCAGCTGATGCACACATGGGCTTAATCCATGCAAGTTTCTGCCAAGCCAAGCATGGACGCATGGAACATGGTTATAACCCAGGATGACTGACTATGGGCAAGTTGGACAGCAGCTTCTCCCTCAGCCATGAGCTGCTGCAGGACTGGGCCTGGCCTGGCCACAGGGTCTGTCTCATCACCCCCAGCGAGGGCCAGGATTGTTTTGAGCTAGTTTTGCCATTAATGAGCTGCAGACCTCACACTCTTGCTTTTGCCCCACTGCGGTCCTTCCAGCAGGATGTGGATCCCTGCCTGGGCAGGTAAGAAAATCTGTCAAGATACACAGGGTCCGTTGAGCTGACACTGCCACCAGCCTCATGAAGTGCCTGCCACAGGTGGAAAAGAGACTGTGCTCTTTGTCCTCAGAGTCCCCAAATAATGATATGTGTCTGAGCAACTCAGAGGAAATTAATCCGGAAAAAGTTTCAGGAAGTCAAAATGGATGCAATTAGAATCAGCCACAATTTAATGACTTCTAATAGTTAAGTAGCAATTTCCTTTCAAAGTAGCCCCAAACAGATGACATATTTCTGTCCAGGAATGAAATCCTAGCTTGAGGATGCAAAATGTGATATATGATCTGCTACAGCCCATAAACCAGTTTGCATAGAAATAATGCAGAAATATTTCTTCTATTGCAAGAGCAAAGGATTCAACTATGGGATGCCTAGGAAAAATGTAAATTTGGATCTGACTGGAAGTTCAGAGTATCTGCAGCATCTGTTGGGATCTCTTTCCCAGCTAGGAAGGACCACTGCATATATATTTTTTTTCATTTGAGCATCAAAATATTGCAGATGTGCTCCATGAACTTTGACTGTGGGCTGTATCTCACTGTGTTCTGCATAAGGAGAGTTTGTCTATAGGTACCCTAATGACCTATTCACTTTGAGGTTATGTATGCCTCTTGTAGATGCTGCTTTTAGGGTGCATTTCCAAACACTCCGTGGCTTGAAACAATTTGAAACTGTGCAAAGCAATGCTGAAAGAGTATAACTTTACAACAAACATCATTTAAGACTGATTTTTCTATTTTCTTTGAAAGATCTGAAGGTCATTTTGATTGTGTCTTCTTTAAACAGGGTCATTGAAGAAAGTAATAAACAATTCATACTTATCATTTGCTTAGAACAATATGTGGCATAACTGGCTACACTTCCTTGACATAAAATAACATCAAATTATGAAGTGGTATTATATTGAATTTTTGATGACTGTCAGTAAATACTAGACTTATGTTTCACGAATTTGTATGCAAAATGTGTGAATGGTTGATATTTCTGAGAGGAACTCATTAATAAAGTAGAAAAACTAATTCACACCGAAAGCTAAAGTTTGTTTACATAAGAATGTAAATACAGTTTATGCAAACTCCTTTTCAGACTCCTCTCTTTTCCCTAGTTTGAGTTTAATTTTAAAAATTTGCTGTCATTATCATGGAAAAAAAAAATGCACATTCTTCCTTGGTGGATTTTGGTTCTTGACTGACTGATTTTACTTTACGTAGGGAAGAAAGCCATAGTGCCACTTGCAGCCAAATATTCCTCAAGCAAAAAGGCCTTTCTTTCATCCTCCCCATCAGCAGCTGAAGACACAAAACAGCTGTCAGGCATGCCACTCATACATTCCCGGCCAAATTTGTTTCTGAAAAAACTGTACAAAATAAAGTTTGGGACTCTTTCATCATGACTGGTGTATCAGTCTGTCCTGGAGAGGTGGGTTTAGGGTTTAAGTTTTCTCATTCCATCAGGACAATAATAGCAGCAGTTTAGACTCATTCTAACATTCTCTCTGTGCCACTTTTCACTGAGTCCTTAAAACTGCTTTTGGGATTATTTTTCCTTTGTCTGCTGGTAGTTAATTCTCTTTAATCCCAAATCTTCCAGCCTTTGAAACTTTTCATCTGCACAGCATTAGCCTCTCTTCTTCTAAATTACTTTCCTTCACACCTTCACATTCTGTCACTCTGTGTATTCCACAAAAATAAGTTATCCTCCAGAAACACACATTTCCACATTTCAAACCATTTATACATATGTAAGTGCTGAAAGCACCACCTCTCCTCCATTTCATTGAAGATGATATGGACATAATGGGTACAATTCCCTTGTTCTGAGAGTCCACAGACATTTAAATTGCTTTGTGATATCCTGCTGATGTCCATTTGTGAGTGCAGAATGGCACTCCTGTACATCTTCTGTAGGATCATTGTCAGATATGTCATAAGTAAATGTCTTTTAGGATATCACAGCTAGCATTAGATATGTTTGTTTACGTACCTGAATCAAACACTCCACTTCAGCAGTTTGTCTTTCTGTGTGACTTAGGTAAAAGCTTAAAGTTAAGCACTGCTTCAGGACACTTCTGAATATGGAAGGTAACCCTTTACTGTTGGAGTCTAAGAGTAAAACCCTTCCAGAACTGGGCCTCATAGGACTGTTAGAAGGAGCACCAAAAATACTTGAAAAAACTTGAAGCTTATCAGAATGAAAAAAAAAGAAGCCTTTTATCTCCTAAATCTATTGTGAAGAATATAAAAAGTTCAAATCACATATCTGAAAAAGCATCCAGAAGTAAGAAATGTAATTTTAATATGTCGTAAACAGCATATTAAGCAAATGTTTTACAAATGGTTATTATTTTCATTAGTCCCACAGGTAGATAGTAATCTCTTTAAAAGTTCTCTGATTTGCTGGAAAGTGCTATAATTCCTTTGTGGAGGTGAAGTTCTCTAATGCCTTTTTTGATTACATTGGCTGCTTTACTGCCCTTGTTTTGGAGCAAGGTCACTATGCTAGCAACAGTAATAATAATCGTAAAAAATCTTCAATGTATTCCATTCACATTTGTCTTCAAAGAGCTATTTATAAGGACTGACGCTGAGTCCTTTTTATAATGGGGAAAATGTCAGTAATCTTCAGTAAGAATGGTGGGGTGCCACCTCTGAATTTCTAGCTTTGCTAATGTTGCTTTGTAAAGGTCCACACTTGGATAGCAGGAGTAAATACTTAGTGTACTGCTGACCCAAGTATATTCAATATATAGCAGCACCAATAACTCCTGCTCTTTCTGTTCTGAAGAAAAAACTTTCAAAAGCCACAGTCGATGTTTTAACTGAACAGTCTTAAGGCCTAAAAAGCATTGGCAATACTCAAAGAAAAAGGAGAAAATACTCCTTTTAAAAAAAATTGCAAAAAATAATGTATTCTCTGCTGAATGGTAGCATAGCTACTTGGCTAACATAAGATACAGGCTTTCTTTTTTTGTTTATTATTGTTTATTAAACAATAAACAATAATGGAATTTTACGTTGCCACTGTATTTTAGTAGGAAAAAAAATACTGATTTGTAGATGGGAAACTGAGGCCTAGGGATGGAAATCATAATCTCTAACTCCTTTCTGCAGGAGCACAAACGTGACAGAGAGTACCCCACTGTTTTTATCTGAGAAAGCCTGAGGTGGCTATGTGGGTATGATAGGGCTGTGGTCACAGATCATTGGCATCAGAGACAACACGATGGGAAGAGCATCTAATCAAATGACATTTGGCTAGTGTTGCACTGTTAGCATGTCAGTATTCCCTGGAAGGAAATCCTTTGTATGTGAGTTTTCCATCAATTACCAAAAAAAAAAATACAAGCTTCAGAACTGAGAGTTGTACTTAATTACTCCCATGGAAGACTACCATTGGAAATATCCATATTTCTGAAAATATCTGATCTTAAAATAGAGAAAACTTGATCCCACATATAAATTTTATTTATTTCACATTTATTTTTCCTTTTCTCTTTTTTCACCCACTTCCATTTTCCCATGCCTTTCTCATTTTTTTCATGCCTCCTACCTTCTCTTCTTATTTATAGCCTGTATATTTAACATCATGAAAGAAATACTCAAAGTAAACTTCAGCTCTGTCTAATATCAAGTGTAAGATTTTAGCTGTGTGCGTAATAAACCTCGTCTTAAACAATATATGTCAGTGTAGCTTCATTAATGTTCCTGGAACTATATTATTAGATAGCAGCTGAGATCTAGCCCAGAATTGCTCATAGTATTTAATGGAGCTTTTCTCTTCCATATGTAATCATCTGATAAATTAAATTATTGTGTTCAGACTTATGGCCTCTGAATAATAAAGTGGCATTATTATTTTGTATCACTCCATAATGCAATTTAATAAAATCTGTGTTATTAGTCTTTTCATGTTTCAGTTAATATAGATAGCAAATATATAGTTTAAAAAGTAATAAGAATTTAAAAAGGGAAAACAAACTGTTGTAAATTACAACATAATAATTAGACATTTTCTTTTCTTTTTCTTTCAAGACATACACTTACACTGGAACATGTGAAACTAGTTTTTTATTACTAAAAATGAACATATCAGAATGTAATTTATATTTTTATAAAAATCAGATCCTGTTGTATAGATTACTGAAACAGCATCTGATTTTTGTATAATCAACGGCATAACCTGATTTTTTTGTCAGTGTTGTAACATGAACAGTATGTTTTCAGTATGTACTGACAATTCTGAGAAAAACAATCCACCTAAACTGCAATTAGATTGCTATGCCAAATTATCATAAATCTTGATGAGATTTGTATATTACGATGTGTGTTTTAGCAGTTGTATAACAAAAAACTATTATAATTAATACTCATGAATGCCATGAAAACAGATATAAATATGTTGTTAAAAAAAACCAAATCTATATATTGCTGTTGTCTCAGATAAGTTGAGAGAAACAGAGACCTACAAAATAAAATTCACCATGAATCCATCAAAGCTGCATTTCTGTCTCTGAAATTATACAGGATTTTGTTTTGTTTTGTTTTGTTTTTGGTAATGAAGATATGTTTCAACCATTTTTCCTTTGGTCTTTTATGATTTGCAATTTTTATTGTGTTATCTTTGTGACATAAACTGGTTCAATGTTGAAATCTAGCTGTAGAAAATGTAAGCATATACCTCCAAGGAATAATAACTGAAACACACAGTTGGCACAAACAGATTTGGTGCTGACACCCAAATGAGTGGTGTGTGGGCAGCAAATTAAACACCAGCTTGCAAAGCAAAATGGTAGTATAACAGAGCAGGGAGGTGATCATCTATCTCCATATGGCTCTGCTGAGACCGCACAAACCTGAAAGCAATATTTTTTTCTGGGTGTTTCTATAGCAGGGTGATACTGACTAATTGAAACTCCATTCTAAAACAGGTTTGGCAATACAATTTCAGGTCTTTTGGAAATTTTTCATGCGATATGCCCTCCTTTATTTCTGTCTGCAATATTCCAGAATATTACCCTTATGTTTGCTCCACTGTGGCTATTTTTAAGACTTTACGCATTATTTCAGTATTTCACTGAAGAGCATATAATGAAAACTTGCAAAAGAGCTCAAGGCATTGTATTCTTTTAAAATATGAATGAATGCTTTCAGAAAATGACTATAGTAAGAACCATTTTTTTAGTAGAATTCATATTAGTTAACTTTTTCGCAAAATACAAGACTCTGTATTTTTCCCAACACTAAACCAAAAAGGACACACTTTTATTTATATATTTATTTTACTCTAAATTCTATATTTTCCAAAATCATCGAATTTGAGGAAAGTGGTCTGTAATTCACCTGTAATAATCCTCAATTCCAATGTATTGTGAATTCTAGTTTTGGGTTTAATATATGAATGAGTAGGCTTTTGGCTACTTAGGCATATACTCAGCAAGTTCTCATATTAACTTGGGGTCACTAAAGTGGAAGAGTGCAATGAGTTCTGTTCTGTTCTGCTTGAACAGAATCTAATCTAGTCTAGTTTTTACTCTAACTTTTTAATATTTGAGAGATGACTGCTGTCTTTTTGAGAAATCCCTACCTTTTCCTAGACCAAGATTAGCTATTGTCTCTACTTTAGAAGTCCATAACATCCTAGAAGATAACATGTTTGGGTTGAACTCAGCCAAACCAACTTTATGTCCTGTGGGCTAATTCAAGGGCCTAAAAATGGTTCAGTCTGCTTGATTTTTACAACTGTTGGCCTAGTTCTGCTACTCCTTTCCAACAGAACAGATTCAAGTGGTTTTTTTTTGTTTGTTTGTTTTGTTCTCTTTTGTTTTTGTTTTGTTTTTGTTTTCCTTTTTATATGATTTTCGTTATTATCATTGCATCTCTCAAGCAAAGATAGCTCTTCTCCCATTCATTGTTGGCATATTAAGGAGGCTCACCTATAAAAAAAGAAGAAAGATGAGGTTGAATCATGGACTTTAAAGTTAAAATGATTTCATTTTTAACAAAATGTGTCATTTTCTTACCATGAAGCTAAAGCAAAACCTTCAGACCAGGCTATAAAGTGATATTTCAGAGGCGTAAATACTTGTGGTCTCAGCTGCTCACTCCTGAAGTAGAAAAAATGTTATAAAAGAGTACAGCCTGTCTACCTTATAGGTATACTGCAAAGGAAAAATCATTAATGTCCCTTGAAGCAAAAGTAATGGTTAAAAGATTATTGAAATACCAAGATAATCAGAAAATCAAATTCACTCCTGCTTTAAAGACATGGAAATACCTTGATTTTTGTGTTCAAATTGTTGTGTATCTTCAGTGGGAGTATTCAGATTTACTCATTTTGTCAAGCAACTTAAAAAAACAAAAGTGTTTTTAGGCCAAGATCACACAAATATTCACAAAACTGTAAAAATCATAACCTATATCACAGAATTGCTCTGAGTTAGGCATCTGTGCATTTGCAAGATTAACATTTTCGTTTACATTATTACAGGACCAATTTGAATTAGTATAAGCAGATTAGTATCAACAGTAAAATTGCATAATGCTTATATTATGTGAAGTAAAGTTAGCAATCACTTCAGTCACAGGCAAATTAGATCCTTTACTAAATTAGTGACCAAGACAAAATAACTGAAAGCAGATTCAAATATATATCTTCAATCCAGCTGTAAGAAATCTTGGAACCTGGAACTGTTCTAACAGACTTCTTTTTTTATTTTAGACCACATTACTCTAGCAGGTGACCATGTTATCTCTAAAGGATGTTTTCTTGACTTTGCCGTAAGGAAGTAGCTACACCAAAACATACTTACAGAATAATTCTGTAGTCTAAAATTTGGACTTTTTTAATATGAAGAATCCATGCTTTTAATACAAAAACTATACTTTTTACTTTCTAGTTCAATTGAACGTATATTTTGTTGAATTGAGTATTTTAAATATATCTTGTTTCACTTACATAAAATATGGTGACAGAAACAAATGATTGACACTCTCTGATGCTGACACCAATCAAATTTAGTGCTATTGTTCTATTTAGCTAGTTTAAAGCTTCCTCCTAGGGCTTCAGCTGGTGCTGGTCTTCTGAGGACAATCTTGCACTTATAACCACTGCAACTTGTACCCTTTCACCATGATTGATGAAACTTGGGTTACCTTAATAGAAAAAACTCAGCTCAGTCCTATCATCTGTGCTTGTGTAGCTGTTTCTATGATCTTCGGTACTGAAGGGCCAATATTTTTCTGTCTTCTAGAGAGCTCTCAACATAGGAAGATATTATTTATTTTTTCTCTTGTAGTACCAGCTCTTTACCTCTAATAATAATCCTGCTATTCTTCTACACAATGGAAGATGTGCTGAGAGATGGGCCACTGCATACGATTTCTCAAAGCCCAGGCTATATTGCCGTAATCTGGAATAAAATTGCCTCACATATAATCACTTTATAGCACAATTCTTTTAGTTGCATGCTGAGCTACAAGCAGTGTTTATAGTGTCCCAGTCATATGATTATAAAGTCTCATAAAGCAAATAGACAAAGAAAAGAACCAGAACTGCCTCTAATGCTACACAGCGGCCTGCTTCTTCCTATTTCAGCTGATCTGCTGTTTCTCCCTTAACAAGATGATAGTAAAGATTTCATGCCTTTTGGAAGATAGTGCTGATGTGGCTTCCCTTCATCTCAATAAAGTAACTCAGTTTTTAATCAGTATGCCTTTGAGGTTTTCTAGTTGTAGGTATAGACTGGCATTCTCTCATGATAGATTTTTTCACATTATATTTTCTGTTAAATTACAGACATAGCCACCTCTTTCATGGAAAGTTGGAAATGTTTCCTTTTTTTATGCTAGAAGCCATCTCCCATACTTGCCTGATTAAATGAATCATTATTTCAAGAACTGTTAAGCATTTCTCTTCTTCTTTTGATAGCTACTTGGCATTCATAACTGGCTAATGTATCTTTCATCAAATATGGTATTCTATATGAATTGGTATGTTAAAAATATTCAAATGTCTTAACAAGCTAATTATATGCAGGTCATTACTGTCTCCTTACTGAGTCCAGACAGAATATTGAATACACATTTCTGTGTAAACATAGGTCTGCTTGTGACTTACCTCCAACATTTTTATTTTCATCATACTATAAAAAAAACAAGCATGATGTTGTTTCACTACAATAAAAAGGACAGCAAGTTTGTTACAGAAGAGTTCATACATGCTAAAAAAGAAATGACTGATATGAGTCAATGTATTTGATAAAAGTTTTTCTTCAAATTTAGTCTGGTTCATGTATTTTAGAACCCTAAAATTTACCCTGTAGTTTATAGCAGCAGAATGATATATCCAGTATTCACATCTAATTACTTTTGATTTCTCAGACCAAATGTACATCACATGGACTTTCCTATATAGTTTCAGTATTTGTGTAGGTCTAGAGCATAGTTCACACCTGGACATAGAGTGAAACAAAACTTCTTGGCCGTGAAATACAATGACAACAACAAGCTAAGGCTCACATACTATTTCTTCTTCATAAGGCAAACTTTTCTAAAAACAGGGCTTTAGATACAGGACTAAATTTCCCTTGTGTAACTTGCAAGGACCCAGTTATAACAGGTATGTGTGGTAAGTAAGGTCTGTGGAGCAGATCTAATATACTGATGAAGGGATTGCACCTTGTAGGGCACTGAACCTGAAGTCATATTAGGAATATTGTATAAATAAATTTTGTACTTTTTCAGTGAATTTCAGGATTCAAAGAAATAACTCACTGAGGAAGTAAAGCATGAAAGTCACTGGTTCCACATTTTTTGAGGTTTATATAATTTAAGAGGGAATAATAAGCTAGAAAATGCCATTGCAGTTATTACAGTGCAAATAAGTAAACAAATGGTAACAGGTTTTCTACATTCAGTACCTTTTGACTAGACTAGAGCATTATCTAGTTCCAAACTTCACAGCATTGAAAAGAGAATGAGAGCTTGACATTTAATGTAGAAACACTTAAGCATCCTGTAGCTACATTAGAATAGATTTATTACTGAGGTCTTTTCTGGTTATGCCAAAGGTTTTTCGGTAGTAGTGGCAGTTTTCTTGCCACACATAAATGGGTCATACACATATAGGGTCAAGTTTGTAATACAAAAATTCCCAAAGGATTAATTTCAATTGTATAATGTGGTTATGTAGGACAAGGAGAGGTCTTTATCTTAAATATTTGTATAATTAGGTTGACACAGCCAGTATGGAAAGAAGACCTCTCAAAAGATGAAGTCGTAAGGACAAGTAAAGACTATGTTGAGAGTAGGTTAGAAGCATAGAAACGGGCATCAGCCGTTGATTTCTAATTCAGTGATCAACTTTGTGAATTTTGTTTACTATCAAAGCACAATTATCTTTTGGTGCGGAGCCACTAAATTTTCTTCCATGACTTTTGTCATTAGCTGGACCTGACCCTGCAGTATATATCTGTTTAGTATCTGAATCATATGTACAGGGAAACAAAATGTCTGGTGAGGCATGCATACGATAAAATAGATTATCAGATGGCTCAAGATGTAGTAAAGAGATACAAAAGCAGTTTATTCTGTTCTCTTAGTTGGAAGAAAATATCACAGAATCACAGCATGGTTAAGGTTGGAAGGGACCTCTAATCTAGTCCAACCCCCCTGTTCTAGCAGGGACACCCAGAGCACGTGGCACAGGGTGGCATCCAGGCGGGTTTGGAAGATCTCCAGAGAAGGAGACTCCACAGCCTCCCTGGGCAGCCTGTGCCAGGGCTCTGTCACCCTCACAGGAAAGAAGTTCTTCCTCGTATAGAGGTGGAACTTCCTGTGTTTGAACATGTTGATCAAATCTCCTCTCAGCCTTCTTTTCTCCAGACTAAAGAGGCCCAGCTCACTTTTAGTCTTTCCTCATATGACAGATGCTCCAGTCCCTTAATCATCTTCGTGGCTCTCCGCTGGACCCTCTCTAGAAGCTCAATGTCCTATCCATGTTAATCTTCAGTGAACTTCACAGACTGAATTAGTGGTTTCTCTATTGTCAGTAGACATTTTCCACCATTAAGGACTGATTCTGCTTGGTGGTGGTATTGTAAAGTCAGCATGAATATCAAGGAATCGATGCTGAATTACAATGATCTGTCAATCGGATCTGATCAGTGACATCAGACTACAGACAGACTTATAACTTGTCTAAGAAACCTTTTGTGTTTCTGGTCAGCATTCTACAGCTGAATTATTTTCTTCTTTTACCTTTCTTCGTAAGTTTGTTAGTCTAGTTAAAGTTGTAATAGTCTAATCAAAATACAGCAAACATTTTTAATTACTTTTAATCAAATTACAAATTGCCAGCACTTAGAATCCAAATTTTCTAACTGTACAGAAAGGCTTCTTGTTATTGTTATTTATGTAAAATTGCTACATAAAAACTTCCTAGTGTATTTTCTAATGTTAGGTTCGTCTTTCCATGTCCCTCTGGGTCAATGCAACCAGTATTCCTGAAGAAGAATGAGAAGGGACTTTTAAAGTCCGTTAGCAGAGTTGTGAGTTCCCTACCAGTGTGATATTGGTCTGATATTTCCTACTTTACCTTGGATATGCTTGGAGTTGTTCTTACTGGTTTTCTAACACTGTTTGCTTATCTTCTTTCATTGGTTCCTCTTTCCACATTCTACTTGTTCTTTTCTGTTTGCTGTGTTATTTCCAAAACCATTTTCATGTGACTTAGAGGGTTGCACTGCTTCAGTGACAGTTAACCACTGTGACAGTTGTTCACACTTTGAGGCGTCTGGTATCATCCTGTGCCCATTCTCGTTTATGCTACATTTTTATCCAGGGTCGTAGTTCATTCTTCATAGAATATCTGCTTGTTATTACTTTCTGTTGCTTAACAGTAGATGTAATGCCACATAATTACAGAGAGATCAGACAAATTTATGCAATTGTTACCTGACTGCTAAACAATTTTTATGCCATCAGAAATAAAGTAAAATCAGCCTAGGCCAAAACAAGCCCAAACAAGTGCTGAACGTTGGTACTGCTAGATCAATGTGAAGCTTTTATTAGCAAGTCAAAATAGTATTTACTAGATTAAACCTGGCACCGAATTTTTAATAAGATGGAAAAAAAGAAACTAAAATAATATTTTATTACAATAAAGTATTAAATATATTTTTATAAGAAAATTGAAAATTGTGACTTCTGTTATTTTTTATTTTTTATGTTTTTATGTTAATTTTTTCTGTTATTTATTGGTAAGCAAATTGAAATTTGCATCTTTTACTTATTCTGGTTTTATGTAAAATAAGTAATTTTTAATTAGGAGAAACAATCTCGGATCATCCCATCCCCTTCTGTTCCTTACGACGTAAGGCTGAGGACCTCTTTCTTTCTAATCCATCAGATTATTCTGCCTCTTCCTTCCTAGTGTCTTTGGCTACTCTGACTATTTGCCTCTGTCAAAATTCAGGTTTTCTATAGGCAATATTTCACATTAAAAGTTCTTAAGGTTTGCACAATAATATCTTTCTGATTTCTGATACATTATATAATAATTATTTTTATATTATTTATTACTGCAGAAAGTATTTATCCTACCTAAATATATAATTATATATAAAATATTTGTAGAATATATAATATATATATATTAAAATAATAATAAATAATAGCACATTAAAGGATCTAAAAATTGGCCAGAGGCTTAAATCATTTTTCAGAACGAAACATTAGTAGCACTTTGTTAGCCATGAAGCTTCTGGCAGTGATTTCTGTGGTAATCTGAAACTTAAGTTTTGACTCAAACGCTGTCTTTTAACAAAGACATATATTTAAAGCTTACAGGTAATGCTAACTCCATCACACAAAAATAGTTCCAACAGCTAATTGTGTTTTCTAAAGGTCTGCCCTTCATTTGGTAAATCTGACCTGTTATAGTTTCTAAACTGTAGCATTTTTTATTTGTTGCATTAGTAACATCTGTGTTTCTAATTCCCTGTTTTTATTTATTATTTCCTGTTCAGATTTAAAAACATTTCAGGCATCTTTTCATTCTAGAATTGTAATAGGAACTCTCTTCCATGATCTGACTTGTCTTCAGTCACGGATCTCCTTGATGCACTTTTCAGCTCATGTTATTTTGATTCCTTAACCCTACCAGCATTCCAACTTGTTTCCAATGAATTCAGCTTATTGAACGGTGCTGACTGTTCCATTAGCCTTTATTGACTGACCTCTTCATAAATTGCATGTCGCAAATCTTTGTGATGAGTACAATTTTATCCATATTTTATAATTTATCCCAATTCATGATAAAAAAAATGAATTAAGTTTAGGCTAGAACAGATCTCTACGAGACCAAAGTAAACACCTTTTCATGAAGACCCCTAAATAACAATTATTTTCACAGTTTTAAGTAAGTTAACCACATTTTAACCTATTTAGAATGTTTAATGTAGGGACCGCGTAGTGCCAACTAGTGTTAAGGAAAATAACATGCAAAAATATAGGCATATCAAAATGTGTACAGTTTATAAACATTGATGGTAGGGTGACACTGAGGTAATATAAAGCTACTGAATATACAAAACCTTAACATTATTATAATGATGAACTCAAATTGACATCCTTCCTGTTCATTCATGCTTCTCAAGTATTCAGTCTGTCACCCACACAGAGGTTTATACATTTTTAAAGCAAATGATATAACCAACTTCTTAAAAAATAATGTAGCAGATGTTAAAGTTCACCTTGGGTTATATCCATTTCAAAAGTCTTAAGTGGCTTTTATGATAATGCCCTCCTTGCCAAATACTATGCATTTTGTCATATGACTATTTAATGACAATTTAATAAAAGACTCTACCCAAGTATGTGTACAGCAGTAAAACACAAAATTGTCTTGTGATTTTTATTAATGAATTTTAATTATGTCATTATGATTGTATTTTGGTGCTTAGCAACAGGTTCCTAATAATTTAGCATGATAGGTGTGTCCTAGGAGAGCCTTTATTATTTATCAGAGCTACTGATAACTTATATTTCACTTAGTTTCTACATTCCTGGTGATACATGAAAGACTGGGAGAGGAAAATGCATAATACTTTTTTTTTATCATTTTCATTCACCTATTGCAATTATAATGAATCTGAAAAATGTGTCATTTTACCATTAACTAGGTAGCAATGAGATAAACAATTTCTTTATCAGACAGCAGGCTTAGTTACTTCTTAAGATAGAGGGACAGGTTCCTTTCTCAGTTCTGAAGGTTTTGAAACATACAATCAAAAAAGATCTCATTTACGGTAGAACTGAAGAATATTAGCATATTGATATTCTCCATGTAATATATTCTGGCATAAATGATTTTAAAAGTGAAAGGAGGCATGGAAATAGGCACTGGGCACCTTTTTCTCTATCATGTCATCTCTTCTTCAGCCACATTTGTTTTATTTCATGATTTCTGTGCTTAGAAATCAAATAACCAAGCAGAGTTTGCCGTACAACCAAAAAAAGAAAAGAAATAAAATAAAAAATGTCGTGGATTTTTTTCTTTTTTTGTTTCTTTTTGCCTTTTTTTTTTTTTTAACAAACTCTGATTGTATTCACAAGCTTATGCAGAGCTATCTTGTTTATGAAGTATTTATGGACATGTTTTATTTATAGAATGCAGTGGCAGTTATATACTACATATCATGCAGAGGACTGAATAAATGGCAAGGAATTTTTGCATTTTGGAAAAAAATACAACCCTTAAGACAAACTCATTATGCTCTTCTAAAATTAATAAAGACTATGATAAACCCCAGCACCTGTTCATTTTCTTAAAGAAGTATCAATTTATTTCTCAGTGTTCTTCAGTTCTAACAAGTGAGAAATAGGTATGTGGAGGACATGAGAATTCTAACTGCAGTGAACAGATGCTTCATGCTTTAGTGTATTAAATTATGTATGATGCATGAATGTTTCTATTCATTAATGTGCAAATTGCAACAGAAATTTTGCACATTTTTTGTGTTCTTTATTCAAAGGTAAATGATCAAGATGTATTTATTTATCCCTATAAATGCATACGTACATATGCACACACAAACATGCACATTAGATGGCATTAATCAGAATAGGTATTTATGATGTTTTCAATACATTGCACTGTCTACACACTAGACATTTTTAGCATGACCATTCCTAATTTCTAGCTAAAGTTGTTCTTCTCTGTTGTTGTCCATTCATTCAGAATCTGGAATGGCACGATGCTCTTTTCTAGAGCATCAGCATAGTATTTTATCCTCACCCCTCAAACCTTTAATCCCTAAGGATATATTCTTTGGGGGGTAAAAAAACAAAACCAAAAAAATTGTACTTCTCTCAAAAGTTGCTCTTTCCTTGTAGACACCATCCACACAAAAGTCTGCTTCATTTTTTTCCCATGGTCTTCCAAGATAGTTAGATACTCTATTTGGAAGAGCAGTGGTTATAGCCCTTTATTTCTTAGTAACTGATCACTGACGTCTACAGTTGTCACCATCTAAGTAATTAAAAAGTGACAAGGTGTGCCCAGTTATTGTGAAGATTCCATGCATACTACCAGGTAATAGTATGTTTTAGCTTCTAGGTAGGCATTTTCTAAAGAGAATTAAATCGGACTGTGAAAGTCCAATTGCATTCATGCATTTTTTAATGAACTTTAGCAGAAACTCTGCAAATTCATGAAACAAGACAAGTTTCATGATGACTGTTCTATTTTCGGTGAAATTATAGATGGGTCATTAAAGCTACTTAACAAGTGTTTTGTTTAGCAGGGTTTTTTTTTCTCTTTTATGGTGGAGTTGAGTGCACACCTACATTCAAGTTCTAGGAAATAATATTGATGCAATGAGTGTTCTTCAGTAACCAACCAAAGAGCTGCATTTGCTCTTAAGTAGATAAGACATAATAATTGTCATATGCACTCGTTTATTTTAAGTTGACAATAATTTTTATGACATTTTAATTTAATAGTAAAGCTAATGCTCTGCAGCAAAATGATAACTAAGAACATTTCCTATTAGCATCAGTAGTTCCCAGAACAAAGTAAATAATAGCAATGTGTTTCAGGGCTGAATTCTAATCTGATTATTCTTACAAAAATGCCATAGTCAATACACATTGTTTAGATTCAAGATACCAAAATTTTGCCATCTAAAAAAACAGATATTCCTTCCTTTCTTTAATTCAGGATACTATTTTTCTGCTGTTTAGGAAGGTAGGGTAACTCCTAAATTATGAATTCTTTTCAAATATTGGATGTTCAACACTGAGATAGTAGGTACAGTTATTTCCTATACATTTTTGTGTTTATGTCCCAGCACAGTCATAGGGACTGAAAGTGTTTGGTAGCAACTAGTTTTTTTTGTTATTTTTAAATAGACATTTAAACAACATATTAGGTATATTTATTTAAATATGCTTTTAAAAAGCGCAGGGGAGTTTAGGAATCTGTCTTTTTCATGAATCCAGCCTGCTAGAAAAAAATCTGTCCTAGAAAAGCATTTTTAAAGGACAACCATTTTCCACAGGAAAACAATTTTCTATACTACAATTCAGATGATCAGTTCCGTTTTCAACACAAGATACTTATTTCTGGAACACACTCAAACCAAGCATTCATGCATGACAAAAGTCAAGATGACAGGTGGGACAGCAGTTTGATGTACTGCACAGTATGTATTATCCAGATCTCACACTTGTTTCATGTAAACAGTGGTCCAAGATGTCTTGAAAAGGTCGTATAAATATGGGTAGAGAAAAGAAAATGCCTAAAAAATGCAGCTCCCCAAACCTGAGATTAGAAATACAGCAGCATACTGATGAACTCTAATTGATTAGGCAAAATCATTGCAATCAGCTAACTGAGATGAAATTATATTATATATACTGAAACTCCCTGTGAAAACAGAACACCTACTCTTAATGTAATATTTTTCAATTATTTTATAGAAGCTCTATAAAAAAAAATGTGTAAGTTTATTCAATAGTAATGTACCTTTTTGACACAGTATCCAGTTATGTTTGATAGAATGATTTACCAAAAAAGTAGTATTTTATGTTTTATCTGTATTCTTTACCTTGTGTAGTACATATGTCCAATGAGTGATTCAGTTAATGATCCATACAATATAATTATGCAGAGTTGATATGCGTTTATTTCAGTGTGCAGACCTGTATCACAACTACCAGTCTTTTATTAGGTCCTAATATGGTTACTTTGTTACTGTGTCTTGCCCCTTCTACTCTGTGTAGAAAAGCAAACCAAGAGAGGAAGAAGGAAAAGAAGAGCAAGAGCTGCCTAGATAAACTTGGGGGCAATAGCAGCCTCTGATCTAACAAAACTTCCTAGCTGTAAGGAAGAATTCATAACAAATCTCCAAAGCATCTGTGTGCTGTCTCACAGACCGCAAGTGATGGCATGGATTATGATGATAACACTACAAAAAGTAATTTTAATAAAAATTACTTGTAGATATTGTAGAATTGTTAATTACATATTAATCTTCTACGTGTTTCTAATTTTTTATCTTGAAAAAGTATTTTTAGGATCTAGTCCATATATCCTGAGAATCAAAGAACACTTGATGTTGGAAGGGAACTTTAAAGGTCATCTAGTCCAACCCCTCTGCTTAAGCAGGGTCATCCAGAGCAAGTTGACCAGGATGTCTCCAAGGGTGGAAATTCCACAACCTCTTTGGGCAACCTGTTCCAATGCTCTGTTACCATCATGGCAGAGAAAGTTTCCTTGTTTTCAGATGGAACTACCTGCAGATGGAACTGCATTTCAGTTTGTGCCCATTGCCTCTCATCGTACCACTAGGTAGCACTGAAAAGAGTCTGGCCCAGAACTCTTTATATCCTTCCTTTGTATATTTGATTGATAAGATCTCTCTTGGACTTCTCTGCTCCAGGCTGAAGATTCCCATCTCTCTTAGCTGTTAGTCTCTTAATAGTTTTAGTAGCCCTTTGTTGGACTCACTTTAGTAGCTCCAGCTCAGAACTGGATTAATCATAATCCATAGAATCATAATCTATATAGTCATATTTGGCAAAGAAATTCAAATGTATCTCAAACAAGCAATGCATTTGCAAGAGATCTTTCACATAAATTCATGCTGAACTGATGGAATTTCATCTTTGCCACTGTGTAACATTCACTTTTTCTCTAGTATATGCAAATGGTGTTATCATTTTAATTCTGAAAGTGTTGAAATTTACCTCTGTGTAAAGACCCAGGAAAAAAAAAAACACTCAAATTATGTCTTATGTGTCATTTAAAATGTTCTTATGCTATTTCTCTCCACGGGAAAGATATTCACCTCTTTTACTATATGATCCAGTTAGCATATGCAATTATAATTGCTATTAGCATTAGTAGGGATTATAATTCTCATTAAAAGAAAAAACACTTAACATTCAACATAAGATAATGGTTTTAAATATTATTTTCCTTAGGAGTTCTATACTCTTGCAGGGACATCTTTCCTTTTTATCCCTCTATGTTCTTGACAATATTCCTCTTTACTCCTTTTCCAGTGTTTCAACTTCTTCAACTTCTAGATTCTTAACATGAGAGCCTGTGCAGAGAGTATCATATAGTGGAAGTGCTAGAGTGGGATTTGACACATGACATCACTTAAAAAACACATGCAAGAACATCAGGCATTGGAAGGATACCTGCTCCCAGAATTTCTGATTCATATCACTAACATTTTAGTCTGCATCCTCTGTATGATGTTTCATCAAAATCAAGATTTACCAGGAAGTAATGTGTGGAAACAAAAGTAGAAAAACAAAAATTTTGAATTCATGCATGTGATGAAAAAGAAGAGTATTTAAGCTTCAGGTGTACTTAGAGATGCTGAGTGAAGTGCAATGAAAGTTTAAAGTTACTTTAGAGTTATATTTGGGGAGGCAGTAGGTGAAGATTTAAAAAAATTAAAAATAATAAAAATTCAATCTTTTTCTATTTTCATTTAATGTTTTAACATCAAAAATCTTTAACCTAAAACCATTAATTTTTTTTAATTCAAATTTTTCCCTGAGTTTTCATGTCTCACCTCATTTTTTAAGTTTTGCTGACTCCAGTCTCTCTGCTAGAGGTAGTGTGTGGGACAGAATAAAACATATAATTACAGAAAAAAAATCTTTATTATTATGGTCATAAAGAAGGTGCAATTTACATATGAAAGAAAAAAAAAGTAAAGGAAATTTTATTTTCTGTTTATTTTCTTTTTGAATGCCCAGGGAGAGCCAATTTTCAGAAAAGTATCACCATTTATATTGGTTGTCATTTAGATTCAACTATGTAAACAGTAAAGCAGCTCAAACAAAGTAAGACATAAAACAACTGTATTAGAGCGGAAAATGACAATTTATTGTCTGGAACCTGAACTTTCAAGGAAATCCTTGCTTAAATGAGAGACTTAAAACCACACAATGCATGCAGCAATATAGCATTAAAACAAAAGTGGAAAAAATCTTTGAAGATGACATGAAAAAAAATCCCTAGAAAATACTGATTACCAAGTATGACATATAGGATCATGTAAATGCAAGAGAACAGAAAGAGAGTAAGTGCAATTTCCTTTTTACAAGGTGAAATCTTCCATTTAGAGAAAGTAAAAGCTTACCAAAAGTCAAGCTATAGTCAAGAATTTGGAAACCCGACTATACTAATCAAGAAATTAATGGCTTAACTCAGGACCTTGGTTTAACTCAAGAGCTATGTGGTCTGTCACCAGATTATGCTTACAGCTGCAGTGACAGTATCTGAATAGCAACCTTCGAACTCTCAGCAAGATCTCTAGTTTTACTGTGAAAAAATGACATTTTTACATTAATTTCCTTCTCAATTCTGAAAAATTATTCACAATGTCCATGTATGCGGGAGCTTGGCACTTGAGAAGTTATGGCATCACAGCATGGAAGATGATGAAGGAGCACATAAAATCACTATATAGCCTGAGTAGTATTTACTCCCTACTGTGTAAAGTAATACACAGGAGATCTCAGTCTGGCTTTACTTCCATTCAGGAACAGCTGGACATAGGAGTGGACACTTTAACCATGAGTAGTGTTTACATATATCAAAGAATTCTACCCTTAGCATAATAATCTGGAAATTTTCATTCTAAGACTGGAAATTTTGTGGGAATTTTCATTCTAAGTATCATTTTCTTGTGTGGTTATGTGCATTTGGAAGCCACATGCATTTAGATTTGTTAGACAAAGGTTAATTAGGGAATTGGTCAGGCAAGCAAGTTACCCAGCTGGTGTCCATACCAGTTCTCGAAGGTTGCTTGTTGAAACATATGTGACTCCATATCCATTTATAAACTACTGAAAATAATTCGTAATAAAATATATATTAGTACATGTGGCACTCTACTAAAACAATGTAATAGAGTAATCAAAATTAGATCACTAACTCAAACAGGCTATACCACATACCACATCGTGTGGTGTTATGAAATTTTAGAGTAATGACTAAATACTATATGCTACCAGTAATAAAGGAAAATATGCATTTCAGGTACATCATTCAGTCTGAAAGAATGAGGTCAAATAATGGAGCTCCATGGAACTAAATCTCTGAAAATATGAAAGGTAAATGAAACAATCATCTCCAGTATTGCTCCACTCTCTATTTGGAAGCAACATGTATCAGTAAAAAAGAAAACTATTCCAATATATGAAATGTAAAATAGGTTTAACTATTCCAAAGGAAAAAAAAAATCTATAAAATATCTTGTGAATAACTGAAGAATAATTTATGGGTGATTTTACAGCACTGCATCAATAACTGATTCCCTGAGATTAAAGTTGTTAGAGGAATTTGAAAGAAAAGCAAGGAAAAGAGAGAGCAAGAAAGAGAACCTGTCTGAATCTGCCATTGAGTCAGCAAGTCCAGAATACGGCCAGGTTGAAGGATAGACCGTAATCTGACAATGTGAAGAAAAAAGTCTATCCTGAAACAAAATACTTCAAGAGTCAACAAAGAGCAAGAAGGGCACAAGTGTTTCACAACACAGCATCAACATAAGATGATGAAATGCAATGGATTCCACCTATAATCTTTCGAAAAGTTTGCAAATCCTCAAAGTGTCTGTGAAGCAGGGATTATGAAAATAAGTTATGCTCTGAGTGCACTCAGGCAGTGTAAGCTGAAGGGACTGCGAATGTGCTTATAAATTGTTACAGATTTCCACATCAATTCTTACAGAACGTTAGTAATGCAGAGTGCTTAGCATAAATCTTGTTGTTTCTACAGTGTAAGCCTGTAACATTTTCTTTAATAATTTTAATGTGACTGTTAAGAAGGTTAAATCCAATTAAAAGGCAAATATGTAATTGGTCTATCTGTATGCCTATATTCCGTATTTAGTGATAGGAATAGAATTTGCAATATGCTTTAAAAAACTACAAAAATCAATAAAATGGTAGAAAATAAGGAAAAGCAGATTGCTAGCAATATGATAAGGAAGAAAAAAATAGGAAGAAAAATTTAGGAAGATTTAGGAAGAAAAAAATCACATGTAAAGTTAATGGGAAATATTTGGCTTGGCACCTCTACCAAAAAAAAGAAAAGTCTGTATATTTTAGAAAACTACTATCAAAATGTGTTTTCTGAAAAAAAGGGCAAAAGTCATTTTAGTGTGTTTTGACAGAGGTGTAAAATGTAAAATGCAAGACACAGATGGTAATTATTCTGCTCTACTTGGCACTGGTAAGGTTTCAGCTGGAATGTTGTTTTTTTTTTTTTTGGCCACTGAACTAAAAGAAAGATGTAGACAAAATTGGAACTGAGAGGACAGTAATAAATACGTTTAGAAGCTTTGAAAATTTCCTACAAAGAAAAAAAAAAAAGACTAAAAAATAAGTTCAATTTAGGACAGAGAAGAAGAGATTGAGGAAAACCACAGAGTAGCCTTCAGATATTCTAGAGTGTCCTGGCTGATGTTCTTCATGTCCACAGGAAGTAGATAGATAGAGAATAGTGTGCCTAAATGACAGCAAGGTATTTTTCTTATAAATGCTCCCAAAAGACTTCATATAGGTCAAAAAAATTAGGCCAATTAATGAAATGTTTGATAGAGCAATAAAAAAAAATATGATTTTGTCTATCTCTGATTATAACTATCAATTCTAATGAGGGATGGAAATGCAAAGTGAGTGAAAGTTCAAAAAGAACAATGTCCATTTCCAACAATATCCCTCCAGGCTATATATATATTTCATTTACATTACCAGTAAGGGTGAAATAATGAACTCCAATGACTATACTGAACCTACAATGATCTTATTTACTAAGATATGGTAAACTATCTTTTATTTTTAATCATAATTAAGCCAGAGACTCCTGACTGAATTCCAGTTCTAGTCCACCATCACGACACCCTTAAATTAATTTGGCTTGAACTGCTCCCTTAGCTGCCAAATCATAACCAAAATTGCATATTTTTGCAAATGGATCCCATATCCAGTCTTTCTTTCATTCATTACACTAATGAAACTGACATCAAGAATGATTTTTCTTAGCTTTTTACATCGCTTTGGAGTGCCAACTTTTTTCAGCCAGAAATGTGTCAAAGGTTTTAAATGTGTCAAAGTATTTTTCTCTTCTTCTACAAACCTGGAGTTGAAGCTTCTGCATAAAGCGCTCTATATATATTTATATATATTTTTTTCCAGAGAGCCATGTTGAGAACTATTAATTTGTTTTCTTTACTATATTAAGGTCATTCTTCCACA
Organism: Crypturellus undulatus; assembly: GCA_013389825.1. NCBI lineage: Eukaryota > Metazoa > Chordata > Aves > Tinamiformes > Tinamidae > Crypturellus > Crypturellus undulatus. The sequence continues at coordinate 557,430 of VWPW01020126.1, forward strand.
TTTTGTTTGCATGGCTATATTATAGTCCAAATGCATGATCATGGGAAAAATGTGTATTTCTGAGCACACTGGGGAAAAAATGTGTATTTTTGATAGCTACCTAATATACTGAAATATCAGTATGAAAAATAAACCCATATTCATAGTCTATATTATTACAGAAAGATGAAAATGCATGTGACTTCATGGGTCAACCTTTAAGAAAGCTAATTCTTTTAATTGTAGTGCTCCAGGTATTTTTCATGTACCTTGACATTGTCTCACTGACAACTTTTTTGGAGAATGCTACAAAGCATGCTAGGAAACACTAGGGACTACTTTTTGAATGCAGCATGACTAGCACAGCAAGACTTGTCAACACTGAACATGCACCATCTGTGAAAATCTCGATGCACGGGCCCCAGGCCCTATCATTTTCTTGTACAAAACCATTATCCACACTGAATATGCATCTCTGCACATGTTCAAGTAGGAAAAGTGCAACAAAACAAAAAGCTTTTGATAGTTCATTCCCTAATTCTTATTTAATATACTAAAGAAAAATGATAGTAAAAACATCTATAGCCTCATCTAGCTGCAAAGTAAAGTCGGAATTATTTTAATTGAAACTGAAAACTGAGAATTTTTGACCATCTCTGGAAGGCTTTGTGTAATGGTATTATCTGGAAGAGCTATCTGGAAGCGTTAGTAGACATCAGTTTTCTTAGTTTCAACATTTCTGTCTATCATTGGCATGTCTTCCCTTTTGCTGAAAGGTAGTTACTAGTCTCCTGTGGCTTTGTGATTCCTTTCCATTATTCAAAATTTAGTGGTTCATAGAGAAAGATTATTCGAGCACTTTTGTATTCACAGGAGCAGCTGAAGTATTTTCTTTCCTGTTGTCATTTCAGTGCACTCAATTTATGCTTGAAGAAATTCTCCCTGTTGTCTTTGAAATGAAGGTGCCTTCTTTCAGGGTGGTGTCAAAGATTAAATGGTTTCATTTTTCCATTAGCAAATACTTTGTAATACATCTTTAAATTTTTTTTCATCAGCTGACGCAGTATAAGTAAAGTCCCTTTTAAAATAGTTTGGTGTCTGGGCTTGTTTGCTTTTAGGGTTAGGATTCTTATGTAGTTCATTCTGCTTTTAATTGTAGTGGAAGTTGCAAGGTTATTTTCTGCTTTTTTTGATTAGAATTCACAAGTAAATGCTCATTGCCAAAAGATGACAGCTCTTTACAGTGATTTTCTTTAACTACTGAGCCCTGCTCAATCACAAGATGCAGAAGCCCAAATCTTTATAGGTAAACCACTGGGTGTGACTGTGTGTTGATAGCACTGTTTTAATGATATTATAACTATTGGAATATCAGGAATTATAACTATTGCCATGATATTTTTTGGTGTTGTCCATATAAAAGGATAAATAGCTGAAGATGCAGACAAGCACTGCTGTGACTGCTTTGCTTTCTGACAACTCAGTAACTGTTCCTTGAAATGGGAATAAAACAGTGGTCTCCCTCAAAACTGTGACAAAGCAATAATGAGTAAACAAGAGGAAACTGCTTTTCATATCATTATTGGAATTGAATCGCTTCATATTTGGCAACCATTTTTGAGAATTGGTTGGTGGATTTTATTTTTTTTAATCATTCAACAAAAATTCAGAAAATAAACCACTATCTGAACTTTTTATGTGCCCTCCATGTCTACTGTTCTGTAATTATATTTTAAACATTTCCCTAGGTTAGTTTTACCAGGAAAGGTGACAGACGAAAAGGTGACTGACTGCAAGTCAAAAATGTTTTGCAGGACATGATATGCTTAATATAGTAATGTCTGAGAACAAGCTGCAGATTACTCAACATGAGTCCAAATAATATGCCATGAAGTCTGAGGTTAGACGTATAACCTACATACCATGGGTTAGTGGAAATCAGTGTCAAAATAATAAACAGATACTGAAAGGCTGCAGGGTATCCTAGTAAGGTATTTAGTGTCATTACCTTGCAGGAAGAGCACTAAAGAATTACTGATTGACACCTACTGATATTCTATTTAACAGACATTTGAAATCAAGAATATCTCTAATGCGAAATATTGTGTTAGCTGACCTGGAAATTTACAGATGTTTAAAAACACAGCTGAAATGTAACCCGCTTGTCAGTCACATGCAGTGTGCCAGAAGTTGAGAAAGACGAGATTTATATTCTTGATGAAACATGACAGCAGTAAGGTGTGGTGTTACCATATGAAGTTGCCAATTGTCTTATGATATAGTCAGTCACCCAAAATAGTAGGGAAAAATAGAGAAAAGGTATTTCATCTTCCAAGAAGCAGGAGGAAAAAAAAGAAAAACAAAAAGGCTACTGAGTCTGGTTTAATTCCCAAAATCTCAAAAATCATTAAGAAAGATGAAATGACTCATCAAATATGGTACTGTCATACCATCGCTTCCTCCTGATAAATGTATAGCAATATCTCAGAAGAGGTTATTGAGTGCAGGTGTACAGGACACCTAACTGGGCACTGTTAGCATGCTGTCTTTGTTCTGACTGCTGCAGAGTAAGCAGAATACCTGTTAATGTGTTTTACAAATGCACCATGATGTCAATACCTCTACTTGTGCTTCCTGTGTCTCTGATAATGGCAATATATTGTCATGTATTTTTATTTCAAGACATAAAAGCAGAAGGCTTTGCATTGGATAAATGACTATTCCGCAATAATGCAGAAATACATCAAATAGTAATTAGTGTATACTACATAAGGCAGAGCTACAGATCCAACTACAGTTTCTTTTCTATAAGAAATTCTTTTGTGGGACTAAGGATTCCTTCTCCACTTCTATTCTAATACATAAAGTAGCAGATTCTTACTGATTAAAAAGGAATTGTTATTTGTAGAGGATAAGTTCTGATTTCTCAGGAGTTCTTAATATGGACTGCAAAAAAAAAAAACTTGACTAATTTTATGTTCAAATTCTTTAGCTATGAAACACTGATTGCAAACATCGACCTGTTTAAAATCCTGGGTACTCATAAATGTGAGTAAATATATATAAAAATAACCTATGCATATTTGTATGTAAATTATGCATGTATATATTATTCATGCTTATATTATTATACCTAAACTCACTAATATAAATGTTTCACTTTTACAATGCAAGAGTGAAGCCACTGAAGTAACTGGTGTGACTTATTTAGGTGAAGAGATCTTGAAATGGCATTGTATCACCATCTTACAGAAAACTCGATGGAAAAGTAGCTGATTTTAAAATACGATAGCAATAAAAGAGTCATAGAACATTCAATCATCAACAGAATAAAGGAAACTCAAATTTCAAGTTTCGTTATCTCTGTATATTATTCTTCATGAAGATTTTATACTCAAATTTTTGTTTATGGTCAAAGAGAAACATCTTATATATTAAGCTGGAGATTTATTGTTTTTATAATTGAAATCTAACCATTTTAATGCAGATCTAAGTTTACAAAAATAGAAAGAATATTTCCAAACAGAAACAGCTTTAATACTAATAATAACTCTGATAGAATTTCTTTGTTTCTGCCCCTTTTTCTTGTGTTGTTCTCACTCTTCCCTAGCTCTTCTGAGTCCTAAGGTGATAGTTTCATTCTGTTTTTTTGGGAGGGAAATTTATGGCTTGTCATCAGCATCTGATTCCTTCATCAGGAAGAATATGATGTACAGTTTGATGCACTAGGGTCCAGTTAGGATCATTTTTATATGTTTGCTAAAGTGCATTTACACTTTAATTCTTTCTTCACTGGTCTGCAGTTCCACATTACATACAAATTTGATGTAAATGGTCAGATGCTTTTGTCAGATATTTGTTCACATTGTTACCAAGGGACTGTGAAACCTCCTGCGCCAGCCTCTGTCCCATTCCCAGGCCTATGCTCTTCCATGACACATGCTGTGGCTTCACTTCTCGAGGCCTCTAGAATCATATTGGTCCTGTATTTTTTGGTACTACATTATTATATTAGCTGTAAAAAATCTCATTCTACATAGAATAATTGTTATTTACTGTTATCTCTATAAAACTATGATTGTATTCCACAAAGATAAAGGTGAAACAAATCAGGCACAGATAGCTCATCATTTAGCAAAATTGCTCTTACAGTTAAACCTAGTGAAACAAAGCTGCAGGCAGGTCAAGAAACGTTCATACAGAGCAAACCTGACAAGCCTCAGGCCTGAGGCCTTCCAAATTCAGTACAGAGTTTGTGGTCTATTACTAGTGATGACAATATGGAACCATATTCTGTAATATGGAATAATGTTCTATTCTCTGCTTGTTTATTTCTGTTTCTATCCATTTGACTCGTCTGTTCTATCTGATCCTTTTTCTCATGAATCATACATTGAGTAGGGATAGCAATTTGAAGCAGGAATGTCATAGTGTATAAATATTTGTTTTATCAACAAAGCCTATGGGTGTAACAATGTCAATCCAACAGTCATTATGCTTGGTAGCACACTCTTAAAGCTATGTGCCATATGTTCCCTTCCATTACAGAGACAATGAAAATCCACTAATCCAATGCAAATCAGGGCAGGGTGTAATAATCATAGGAAGCCTGTGAAAAGAAACAAGTGACACCAGGTGAGAAGTGATTGCCTTGAATATGTTAGAATATGTTCATCCCATGGTAACATCACCCACTGGCTTGTCTGAAGAGAAAAATACGAAGAGTTGAAAAACAGCATAAAATATCACCTTGGGGGCCAGAGTGTAATACAACAGCTTTGCTGCCACTGTGGGGAAGGCAGGTGAGGGATGGAAGTCAGAACTGTGTCACACATCTAACCAAGCCGCACTGCAAAGCCTGCTGCTTACTTCGAGCGTCGAACCTGGAGCATCACTCCAGCTATGGGGACCTTCACCTGTAGGTTTTTGCCTTTCAAAAGCTCTGTGGACTTGAGGATTTCTCGGAAGATTCACTGCAGGAATTATTAGCCTGGACTGAAATAACAGTAAATTTGAGTTTTATCTGAAGTAGTACAAAAGTGTGTAGGTGCTTTAAGTGAAGCTTTATCAAAACTGTCCAACAAGATAACATTTCCCCTGCAACTACTATTAATACTTCACAACCTCAATATTTGGAAAGTTTTGCTAATGTACAACCTAAATCTTCACTCTTTAGTTTAGTTCAGTTAGATTTTTGTGCATTGTTTATGCGTGAAGAGGTCTCCTTAGCACATTGGGGCTGGCTGTATCTCAGTTTAAAATTTTGTAAAACTGCAATCATATCTTTTCTTAATCTCTTCTTATCTAGACTCAACAAATGAAATTCTTTGTTTCTTATTACTCCAAACCTCTTTTCATAGTGCCGCACTACTGTAGGCTATTGTTTTAGTGATATCATATTGGTAATAGCTGAAATTAAAGTGTTCCATATAAAGCATCATTCATGCTTTGTAGAATAAAATAATAGTTTTCTTCTATCTTATATAAGGTTGTTACTCTCCAGAATATTTATTTCCTTTTTGTGGAAAATACATTTCAGAGAAAAAGCTGCTCAACTCGTGTATAAATCAAATCATGACTGAAGTGGTTTACAGACTAACAACACATTGCTAACAGGAAATACATTCAGGACCAGTGCTGTGATAGAGCAGGTAAACCACAATACCAGAATGTTAAAAAATATTTGTTTATCTCTGCAAATATGTAAACAACCTATAATCTCCCTCACACCCCGCTTCTCGCAGAGCTCTGTGCACACTGACCCCCTCTTGCAGGCTGCATGGGTCCCCTGTTTGGAGATGCGGGTGCTCCAGCTGCACGTGTGCCCACGTGGCTCCCTGCAAGCCACTCACGCACCTGCCGGTGAGGAAGCGCCCGCTGAGGCCACCCTGACACGCAGGGGTGCAGGACCCCGTGTTCTGCACTCCACGCTGCCGTTCTCCGAGCCAGGGCCAGCATCTCCCACAGTCTGACTTGGAGGCCGCTCTGTCTGCACAGGCAGGAGTTCAGACTGTGCAAAATGGATTTTTTTTGTAATGCTCTTGAAGTATGGCTCTTTTCAGTACTTTCATTATATTTTATCTTAATTTTTGACTGGTTCTTCGGTTTGCGTGGCCATTGTGCATTTTGATTGTGCGCTCCTGCCTGCCTCAATGTGTGAGGAGGGAGAACCAACTTCTTTGTGTCTTCCCTGTATTTCGCACAGAGCCTCCAAAGTCCCCTCTCTGAAATGACCAATTGATTTAAAAGGAAATGCTGTTTAAAAGATCAACTTTTTAACCAAATGTGAACCCTCCTCTAGTTATTCTTCTAGCCCTTATTTCCATAGTTTCAGGTCATTTACAGATAATTTCCTATCTAGTTTCCATATTTGCATCTACGCAGTTTTCCACAGAACTGTTTTATCTAATACATTAGTTTGCCTCAATGCAATATTGGCAACAGTGTATAAAACATTTTTCGATGAAATTACTGACTGATCAGAAAAAGCATATTTTGTTTGGGTTCTGACTTTATCAGGGTATCAATTAGAACAGCATTTTTGCTGGTAGAAAATCTCATTACTGAATTCTCTAGTACTTTTCCATAAATCACTCTATGGAGTAGCTGCCTATAGGAAAGTCGAGATTGAGTCTCATTAAAACTTTTGCTAAGAAATATGGGCAGAGCTTAATTATGTTCCTTCAGGTTCACTTAATAATAAAATCAATCCAGAGAATATTCCTCTTAAAAATTTCAGAGTGAGAAATCATCTACTATATCTTTTAATTTTAACTAGTAGTTTTGCGTTAGGAAAAAAAGTTCCTGGCTCAGATAAATAAAAGATGTTAAAAATTTACAAAATGAAATTGATGGAATTGTCTCTTTTAAAATTACATAAACAAACTCTATAAAATATAGGAGTGACTACAAAAGGATGTTAGTGTGAATGCAGTGTTATTCTGATAATCATGTACTTTATTCTGATGTGCAACTTGTATAGAATGCAACTAAAGGACATTTCTTCATAATGCTTTATAAACTGGGACATTATGAGCAACATACATAGAATATAAGAATAATTTATGATCGTATTTTCACTTGCTGATGCTTAATTCAGCAAAAAACAACCCAGAAGGCACAGCCAACCAATGCAGCCTGGAAAAATGGTAGTTCAACATACAGGCAGCTATTTTCTATATCAAACTTGTTACTTATTTACATAGTCCCACATCCATATCAAGAGCTAACTTCTTACATGCTTCAAGGGAAGATACATGCAGTCAAGTTATTTCAATTACTTACTTGCATTTAATTAATAATTCTGTACCATTAGAATGCACAAACTTAGTTTAACAGAAATTATTCTGTACTTTAGGAAGTGTTTAATTTTATGTATATTTATAGTTTCATTGTGTACATATCTGTATATGTATATATTTTACAGCTATACTTTTGTATTGTTTTTATTCTTTAATGCCAGGGACAGTACTGGAAAGACATAACAGAGAAGAAAAGTAAATGAAGTTACCACCAGAAACGGTGTAGGAACAAAAGATGAATAATAATTTATTATATCCATGAAATAGTTTAGTAAACTATTCTAATAATTTTTTTCATTCTACCCATTTATTATCTGAAAGGATTAGAAAGAGTATGATGTTAAAAATACTCTGCATTTTTCAACTTACCCTTTGTTATTTTAATTGGAATTCTTATTTATTATGATCTTTTATGCATCACTGCATCTTTTAACAATTTCACTTCCAATAACCTTATATTGGAATAATAATCATACCTTGGGATGTGACTTCCTACTATTCTGATATACAAGCAATATTATACTCCCTGCAAGATAACCTGGTTGGGCTAAAACTATATAAGGACAGGAAGAATTAAGATGATACTTATTAACGGAATTGAATAGAAAAAAGGTCATCCACCCAGGTACTTCATTCTCCTTCCAGTGCAGGAGAATTTATACTCAAAATCTACAACATTATTCTTGCCATAATCTAGTCTAGTTTTAATTCCCTCAAAGTGTCTAAGAGAATTTCCACTCAGGTGGAACACAACAGCGGAAAAAGGTGAGATGATGCAAATGTCTGGCAGAAAGCAAGTAACCTATCTATCTTCTTAAGCACCTCTGCTGAGATTACTCCCTTCTAGCTATTATTGTTCTAACATTTCCTATCAATTTGCAAAGTGTAATTTTTTTTTACTCCAAAGATTTCCCTTTTGTAATTAAAAGACATTACCTCTTCTTTTTGGTAGAATGCTGAAAACATTCAAAAAGTGAGAGATTTTGAGTGTTTTTCCATATTTAATATAGAAATAATGTTAAGATCTGCAAACAATAAGCTCTGGTCTGAAATATTTTTCTATTAAAAATGAAAAGCTAAGACTTTCTCATCTTTTTGTTTCCTAAACTTGATAAGTTGGTAATTTTGAGAGTGTCTAAGTCAGGTTTCTTTCATAGAAGGGAAGAGGAAAACTATGCTCTGTCAGCATAGTACGACAATTGTTTGAAGTTGTTTGATTATTTTAATTTGCATGCAGGTTAACTTGTCCATATTAAACAAATAGCTCATAAATAGGAAGACGGGAGGAAAAAAAATGGGCAGTAGCAATAGTTCATTTACTTCAGTGAAAAAAAAAAAAAAGACATGGATCATTTGCTGCATTTTATCTTGTTGAAATACATACTAAATCATTAATTGTACATCCTTGTTTCTTTATGGTGCATTACACAATAGTGTAGTAGACTGCAAATTACACTACATGTTTTCAATACATACCAAATGTTACTAAACTGAGACTTAGATTGAGAACAATAAAATGAGATATAAGTCAGTGCAAATAGTTAAGCACTGAGAAAAAACTCAACATTTAATTTCCCATCTGCCTTCGAAACTACTGTACTCTATAAATTGATGGAATAAATCTACCTGAAATAATGTTTTTAATACGTACAGTAAAGACAGAGAAGGATAGACTAGAATTAAATGTTAATGGCGTATTTGAAAAATAGCCTTTAAGTATGATATTAAGCAGGCTTTGACCTGACCTTTCAGAGACCCTTCCATTCATGTTAGATGCCTTGGTTTCATTTACAGTTTATTACTCTTTTGAAGGCAGCAGTTACATTTAAGACTTCTAGTCCGACTTTAGCTCATAACGTATTTCACTGATGAATTATATCTTAGTTCACTGCAGTAGCCTTAGTAAAATAAGCAGTAATTGCCAATCAAATGCCGTCTGCCACTAGTGGATTTTCTTTTTTTGTAAAATTTCAAGTAGAAACAGAATAATTAACATCTGAACACACTAGCCATTTACTAGTAAACAATTTTAAGAGGATCTGTGTGCCACTGATAATCCTTACATGAATAAATGTAACAACAATAACACAGGATGTTGTAAATAGGTTTTATAATAGATATTTTAGAATATATCAGATGTTAATTAATTTTCTGTCTCACTATGTGTTCCAGGAACTGCCCTGGTAGGATGTGAGGGACCTGGCAGCGGTTCTACCTGTCTCCTGATGTTAGAGGCACTGTTCTGTCACATGATCCTAAAATTGCTTTCAAAAACCTGAACCGTACTCAGTAGGTGCTGACACTTGTAGAGGAAGCTGGAAATTTTCATGTGTAGACATGAGCAGAAGTATCTGGGTAAAGCTATTCTTCAGCTCTCTGCACGCACTCCTTTCCATCTACTCTGTAGTATATAATCTGTCAATCAGTGTCCTCCTCACCATCTATGTTAAATCCTAAGATTTAGATATCTGCTCATATGTGCTCACTGGATTTTTTTCTCCTATTCATTGAACTGACCATCCATCCATCCCATGTGTGATTGCATATTATCCTCGTACACAAAGTATTTATAAATGAATGTCCTGAAGTTTGATAATGTATTAAATATGGAGATTTCATGTTGGATTTATAGACTTAACAACTGAAATTTGGGAAATGTAGATACACTGTAAGGAGAAAAGAATAAAGTGGCTTTAGATTCACAGGATCCTCTTCCATTCTCACTGTAGTGCCTGCGCTATGTGAGCAAATGGAAAGGAGAATGGCTGCAGTTGTGCACCACAGCAGTGCTGCTGCCTCTCTCTATGAACAGCTTTCCTTTTTGACTGTATGGCACACCAGAGAGAATAACCAGAGAGCTGGTTTTATGGTACATCAGAGAGAATAACCTCCACATTGAGAATGCTCCCTTCTTCTCAACCAGACTGAACTTGTCCCCATCTTTGGTTTGAATACTTGCATTATATTTTTGTTACCTCAGGATTTTCCAAGAATAAGTTAAGAATAAAAATTGATGTTTTTAAACATCATTGTTTAAAATGATGTTTTTAAACATCATTGTTTAAAAACATTGACAGATTTGCACTTGCTTGTATGAACAACATATACAAGCATGTCTAGACTAGGTATGTGGAATATTCCAACAAGAGAACTTCAGGCAGATCAGAAGAAAATAGACCACTTAACTCCACTGTCACCAAACAGAAGAGAGGAAATGTTTCAGTCCAGAAGTTTCAGGATCACAATTATTTGAACTTCATCCAGCGCTCAGACAGTGCAAAGGGCTTTGTAACAATACAACAAGATAATGTGCCTATCAAAAAGTTCACTTACAAAGCAGGATACTGCAGTGAGTATAACTGTGGTTACCAACTAGTACACCCTTAAGTGTACATCAGTACTCTTGGGTTGTATGAATCAAAAAAAAAAAGAGGAAGAAAGAAATGATCTTAGCCATTTAGCCATAGCAATTAATTTATAACTGATTCAAAGATGACTTCTTGATCATAAAACACGTTTTTAGATTTAATGGAAATCTGTGGAGCACGTTTACCTAGAAAATAAATAAAGCTAAAATTATATATTTTGTGTTGGGCAATACTCAAGACAGGATGAGTAGAATTTCTCAGATAAGTGGTATCTCTGAGATCATTTCATGACTTGGGGATTATACTACTTATTAACACTAAGAATTATTTAAAGTTTATTGTATATAGAAGTACATTTTATTGATACATATGACCAGTGCAGTTTCACCTGAAATGTATAGAAGTGAGTTGAATTTTGCCATTCAATAGATCTGATAAATCTATTGAATGGCAAAATTACACTTATTGTTTATTACGATACATTTTTCCTGCATTTTTCCAAGAGGTTGCTATTATTCTTTTCCCTGTAGTAATTTCTTTGTTTGTAGTATATGCAATTTCAAAATAAAATTAATCTTAAAATAACCTAGACTGTCTAAGTGATTCAAACATGGACTAGAATGGGTTTATTTTAAGAAGGATATATTAGGACTGCATTTATAGTTGTTATTATCTATCTGTCAGGAAAAAAAACATAGGTTATATTACTGAGACCCAGTCATATTTTTCAAACTGAACCTAAATTAGATAAAAGCACTGTTTATTCCATCATTTTAAGTATTTACCTCAATTATAGCTCAGAGTATAGGAGAAAACATGAGGCAATAAGTGTAAAGGTAGATGGATGTGATAAGAAAAAGATAGGGGAGAACATGATAACTGAAAATACACATGCAAATCTGTGAAGATTTCTGAATAGAGGAAGCAGGGGGGTATACATTGGTTTGCAGTCTGGTTGTGTGGTAAGACATGAGCTAGCGGTTTTCCTGTGAATATTTGTGCTATAGGAATGTACTAAAAGGATGAAATAGCAAAGATGCTGAACAGGAGACATCAATAACATTTAACAGTAGAGGAGCTTAAAATACAATAACTGCAAACCAAGACTGACCTTCCATGGTAGGTAACACCACTATAACTATTTCAATCAAAATGTCTTCTTGATAGCATATAAAGATTTTTTCCCCCGGGAAATAAAATAAATCACAAAATTAAAGAAATATATATATTTTATTGTTTTAATCAGAAGTCCCTCTTCCAATTTTTTCTTTCCTGTCTCTCTCTTTGTATTAGCTTCGGCTGACAGAAATAAGTGTCAAAAATATTTCAGTAACCCTAGTTCCACTATGTCATGTCATTCTTTATTTGAAAATTTGTTCCAACAGAAAAATTTACACGACTGATCAAAAAGAATTTGAATCACCAAACAGTTTGACTAAGTTCATTCAAACCGCTGATGAAATCCAACTACGTATTGCTCTTCACTTATCTGTACTTCAATAACAAAGTTGTTTAGCTCTAATTCTGGCTGATACTTTTAGACCTATTTCAATTAATCAGTTAAATATAATCTAAAATAATTTAAAAGGTTTCCAGTTAAGCTGAGCAAATTCCTATTTAATAAAGAATGCTGGAAATGCTTTCTCCTTAGTTCCCCAATGGGGACCTAACAAATATATATTCTGTTGAATATATATGAATGCAAAAATCTAAATACATAGGTGGTTAATACTTTAAAATATAAATTTCTGTAACCTTTAGTGAATTTTAATATTCCCCACTGTGAGAGGAAGCAGCCTTGCTGACTCTACATATTCTAAGCCTGAATGATACATACATGATATGCAGCATGTGTAGTTATTTCTGTAATAAAATAGAATAACAGGGAACAAATTTTATAGTCATTAAATAAAAAAATAAAAATAGGACTAGATTTACCACAAGGATACTGGGCAGAAATGATAGCTCCTGCTCTTCAAGAAGGATACAGCCATCCCTCTTCTTTAGCCTTCTCAAAGTGTGGGCAGAGATGGCCAACGTGAAGTACAGGGCAAATAAGCTTGTATCAGTATCACATAAAATCACAAAAACGTGGTGTGGTACACCCAGCATTTTGTCGAATTTTTCTGTCTGGGTGAAAGTACTCTACTGAAACAGATATCACATTTAAGAAAAAGGGAGACCAGAGAAGCAAGAATCACAAGTGGGAAGCCACAGGAGCAGAGATTATAGGGGGAGAAAAATAGAATATTTGTGTTTCAGAAGGGGAATGAAGGGTGGGAAAATGGGATCTTTGCTGAGTCTCCATGAGTTCCACAACCATGACACAATACAGTATTAGATTTAGAGACATTAGTAGGGATAATAATGATGGTCTCATTAACAGTGTTAATGATGGTCTAAGGACAAAAGAAAGGAAGGAAATGAGCAGAAAAGGATATCTTTTGGTTTAAGAAATTTATATAGTCAGAAAAAAAAGACAAGCCTCTGGTATACAGAATTAAAATATTATTTCCTTCATGTAACTTTTCTTTCAAAGAATCTGTGTAGGCCTTTTCATTACTTGGTCTTGACCTGGGATAGATGATACAAAACATATTTCGATCTTATTATTTGTAACTGGTGCCATATCATTTTAATTGTGCACAATTGAACGGGGAGGTTTAAATAGGGCCATTTGAAATACTCTTGTGACACACATGAGTAAAATACAATTGCAGCAGCCCTCCTCATCCATATACCTTATGATAAAAAGCACTTCTCAGCTATATAAGTCTGCTCTTAACAGGCAGTGTGATGGAGTACAAAGGAAAAAGAGATATACCTGAATCCTAAATATTTCATCTTTGACTAAGAACTTATATTTGGACTGTCTCTTATAAACAGGTATTATAGGGATCTGTACTGGGAGTGATTGCAGCCCCACGCTGACTGTTGCTGACATGTACTATAAGTAAGTAAGTGATAAAACCTTATGACACCATTAGGAGAGGCTTATAAGGAAGAGCTCTTGAATAGGTCATATTATCTTCTTTTATGATTTTCCAATACGTTGTAAAGGCACTGGTGACTATCAGCAGTAAAAGGATACTACAGGTAATAGAAAAACCTCTCTTAAAAGAATTAAATCTGAGAATCTGTTTTGAAAAGAAATTAGATCCACAACACATCACATTTTCTTGGTCTTCCTGAATTGTATGCTATTGCTTTTTCAACATATACAAAGTTAGTGACACTGCTACCTTGGAATTAGTGATTCTAAGTAAACAATGTAATGAAAGAATATAGATATGATATTTGCTTGAAGACTAATGAATATATGCATGAAGATATTAATTATTAAATTTATTTAATTGGCATATCTCTATATTTTTAAATAATGGCACAAAAACAGATTTTTTTTCTTTTTTCCCCATAATTTTAGTAATCTTAAAACTATTCTTAATTCATATAGTAATTTCTTGAATATTATTCTCATATCTAATTGACATTCTGAAAAAAAATGTAGGTACAAACTTAAATCATACATTGGGAAAATCCTAGTTCTGGAAATGCAGATTTTTTTATAATTAAACCAGGACTTTCTGGAATTTAAGCTGAATTACTGTTTATTTACTATTTACTTCAAATGTATGCCATATACAATTTTCTTACTTCAAAATTTATTTGTGTGATTATGAAAAAAGACATACACAAAAGATACACATTGTGTGATCTATGCCATTTACCATTATTTAGATATTATTAGCATTAAATGTGCACACTTCATGTGTACTTCTATCAAAACCTTGAAGGTACATAAATAATCCAAGTAACAATCTGCATTTGCACAAGAATTTATATATTATTTATAAACAGAAATATACAGAATAATAGCATTCTACAAGTGGATATGGTATAGGAAGAAGGCATTGTTTTACACTGACAATTAGCTATTTTATATATGTGTGTGTGTATATAAATATATATGTATATATATACCTATATATGTATATATAAAAGCCATATTCTGCTACCACAAGTCATGATAAGCAGAATGGTACTCCCAAGAGTAGTGTTGTTGAAAGTAGATAAAATCTGAGTAACGTTTTAATATTTTCTCATATAAAAACTTATTTAATATTTTTCATGAGGGCAAAAACTATAATGACAATCAAGGAATTAAATATTCTATTCAATGGATATGTAAAATGCCTACTTAAACTACAGTGTATTGTAATAGCATAGGAATTGTACTTTAATGAGACAGAAATTTTATCAGTTATAGACCTAAAAATAAGAGGGTTTATTTAATTTTATTTAGATAATGCAAATTCTGTCTTATGTTTAAGTGGCCCACCAGAATATTTCTCTTTTTTATATAATGCAGAAAGAAAAGAAAATGCAATTTTCAGCTTGATATCATTATCGATTGTTGGGAAATGTGAAATAGGCTATAATATCTGCCATAGGAAATAATGATGCCCTTTTGATAACCCTGGTCTTGGGCATGCGCATTTAGGGATTGTACAGGGGGGTCTGAATACCCTTTGTATGAACCCTGGGGTCCGCGCATGCTCGGTCAGGCCGGCAGGCTTCTAGCGGCTTCCAGAAAGCCCTAGAACTCCTGAGGAGGGGGCCGGAGCCCCAGGGGTGGGGGCCAGGAGCAGTCTGTCCTGGCAGCCCGCCCACCTACCAACAGGGCGTACCCAATCACCTGGGGTCCGCAATTACCATGTCACCTATCCCGACCTTACTCCTCCTTATTCCCACGCTTCCTCCTCCCCTCGGGTACCCTATTTAAGTTGGAATAAAGGTTCTGCGCTCTCTTGGTTTGCTGCACCTACTCCTTGCGCAAGTGAGTGTTTTTTCTGTTCGTGGTTTTTCGGCTTGGTCCTGATTACTCGGTCGGCAGCACATTGCTGCTGGGACCTCTGTGAGGGCGAATCCCAGTAGCAGTGAGGGGCTCACCTCACGACCAACTGCTTCTCATTCACCGGACCTGATTCCGGAGACCTGAGTGGATCTCGAGAGGCGTGGACATCAGCCGCTACCCCCTGCGGCTAGCCTCCGGGAGTGGTAAGAGGGGCCTCGACCTCAGGGTGGAGGGAGGCGATAAAGATCTCTGGGGTTACAAAGATCACGGGCCCCGGGAACCCCCCATCAAGATCGCCGCCCGAGGCATGGTGGGGGTGGGCCCGGGAGGCTCCCTGTAAAGAGCGCCGCGTGAGGCATTACAGGGGCTAAACTGCAGGCCTTGGGCAGAGTCGCCGCGTGAGGCAGCTTCGGGTCTTGCAGGGGTAGATGAGGGCGCGCTGGGAGGTCGGCGCGTGCTCGCAATCGATGTATAAATATAAGTTTAAATCTGTCAATCCTGTGCTAATGAGACACAGGACTGTTTGCAGTGAAGATGCTGTTAAAAGCAAAATGAGTACTGCAGTGGTCTTTTAGCTCTAATTTTATTGTGCTGACATTTGGTATAATTATCTTTAGTTCAGTATAATTTTATCTTTCATGCCACTCAAAGAAATTCCAGAGTAAATTGCAGTAGCTATCTGTTTTCAGATGAATTTGATCAGTTTATTTTACCTCAGTCCCAGAACGTAGTTGAGAGGTCTGAAACCCAGTATTTATCATAATCTGCTTCGTTTGTTCGGTCCCCATGTGGCAATACCAATTAGAATTTTATCAAAGTCATCCTTACAGCAATAATGATAATCCTTTAGCATCTATCTGGATTAGGTCTCTGTTTTATTCTGCTAATGAATACTCTAGAGAGGTCTGGGCAATTTTACAGAACAAATTAACCTTAGAGCATAGCCATTTAAATTGTTCATTATACTGGACACCTGCAAAGTGTACTGGGCTTAAATGCAATTTAATAGACCCTTCTAGGCCTGTTTTAAAGTATACTGAGGAGAGTAAGAATATGATGATATTTAAATTAAGATGACTAGATTTTTTTTTCCTGAAATTCTCAATAAATATCAGATATGGTATTTGTGAAATATCAGTGCTGAAGTGCATCAGATCTCATCATGCAATTTCCTTTTTTTTGAAATTTAAAATCGAGGGTTTGAAAAAACAAAAACCTGTTACCTTTCAGCAGTGAATTAGTTTCTTCATTTTTACCTTTGTGCAAAACATGTTCAAAATGAATGTCCTACATGTGGTAGGTTTTGTTTCTTATTCAAGGACTCCTATTATTGCAAAAATATATTAACTGTAAGTCTAAAATAGGCCTTTAATGGAAAGGGACTGGAGAAGAGAGGGCACAAGAGCAGAGGGAAATGGAGAAGCTAATTGGTATTCTCTGTTTTCAACTGTTCGTATCCCCAAGCCTCTCTAAATTAAAAAAAATGACAGAGTCTCTTCATTATCTCATTATGCTACAATTATAGCATACTCCAGTGCCAAGGCCCAAGAGTGATTCATTTACATTGTTCATCAATCTAAACTTTTGCCTCTAGAACTAAAGGCAAACCCGACCTGAACACGTCAGACACTACTTGCATGACTATTAGTCTCACACTAATTCAACAGGCAAATAATTTGGTCTTTGTTAACAGTCGTAAATGTTAAATAAACAGGTTTCTATTAGTAAGGGCTTTCCTCACTGGAAACCCAAATAAGGTAGATAATGACAGATCTGAAATCACAAGGGAAGTTAAGTTTTCTAAATTCAGAAAACACTGGTAGGCAACCTGTGGCATGTCAGGGCTGAGAATTTCTGCAAAAATCTATATAGTTATTCAAAAACTGTGTTTTTGAGAACTCTGTTTTGTAAAAACTGTGGTTTTTTTGCTCAGCCCTGACAAAAAAATTACCATGATTTCTTAAAGGCCTGTTCTTCACCCTGGTAAAACACAACCTAAACTTTTACTTGCAATAATAAATTATTATGTCACTTTTTTCAATGATTTGTTTCTCCTTTTTTTTTCCCCAATATGTACTATCTGTGTAAATGTATATTTTAATTGTGAAATCAATATCTATTAACCTATAGCTGTTGCTTATATGCTTTTTGCCTTTGCTTTTTACCTAGTAAACTCTGAGAGATGGTTTGTGTCCTTTGCTGCACCTAAAATCAGGAAGCTCCTCTTACTTTCACACAGCTCATAGTGATGCACTAATCATGATTCTGCAAAGGAAGACCATACAGAAATCTCTTGCTAAGAAGATTTGAAGTTACATGTCAAGATTAACAGTTTTGAATAATATGATATATAAACAAAATCGTAAGTGCTGTAGCATGCAAATTAGACTAAGAAGAAGATGAGAAGTGGGTCTGAGCGCTGGGTAGATGTGTCATGGGGGAATTTAGGGTGCGGTGATTGCAAGAACAGAACCACACCATTCAGTGACATATCATGCAAAATTTATTTATCCACAAAGATAATGGGTGGATAGCAATTTCTAATATAAAGTTTGCAGTCTTGGTTTTTAATTTGATGCCATCTATGCATTCAGACTCACCCACAGCCTGCCAAGGCCTCTGTCTCTCCAGTCCAGTTAAGAGAAAGAGGATCTGACCACTCAATGTGTTCAAGTCCTGGTGAGCGGCCTGGCTCTTGTGTAGGCTACACTTGGGCTGGACAGCCACGTGCAGAATTTCCCATTGATTCTTGTCTTAACTATTGTTTTTAAAATCAGACTGTCAAGACTAACCAGACAATGGCCTTGCTAGTCATGTAGCCTCAGGCCAACTTCTTTGCCTTTCCCTATATCTACAGCCGATAAGCCATTGACATCCAAGTTACTGTCTGTCTTCCCATTCCAGTTGTGCTATAAAGATGTAAAGCTCTGTGCTTCCTTACTCTCTCAGCTGTACCAGAGTAATATTTATAGTTAGACCCAGGCAGATGCAGTCTCAGCCTTTCCTTATCAAGCGTCCGACTTCACTCCATTACAAGAGATAAGCAAAAGTGCAAAGCAACCTTTATACCACAGTTGATCTAAAGACTTTCTGCAAAAGAAAACTCTCTCACACTTGCAGAGAGAAATCTATAAAGTTAACACAATTATGAAACTCTCCCAACTTCTAGTAAAAGACCTCGTCCTGTCTGAGCATGAGAGTTATTGTTTTGGAGAAGTGGTTTTTCACAACAATCTGAAAATAAATCTGGAAAATTTACCTATGGTTTGATACAACAGAATTCTGTTGCTTTTGGCTATTTTCCATTTTTGTGTAATTAAAAATATCTACATTTGCATTTTATTTTGACCAAACTGGTTTTCCTACTTTTTCAGCTCAGAAACAGTATTAAAAAAAGAAAGAAAAAAAAAAGCCATTTCCTTGCCCAGGCTCAGATATAGTACTTCAGAATAAATTTCTTATGAATGACATTCTTTGAAACTATGGTAGAAATATGATTAACAAAATTCCAAAGGTACTACAGTATACAGTATCTAGTCTTGAATTTCTGACTAGGTAGGAGTGGAGTCAGCTATAATCCCTTGATTCTGGGGCCTACTCACATAATAGTATAATCTCCATAATATCAGTATAAAATTAGGCATTATTCACCTTCCTTCAGTTCTTTCTTACTAATCTTTTTCTTTACAGCAAATATTCCTCCCTTTCTTTTCCGGAGAGGTCATCAGGAAATCAGCTGTAACCCACTCTGTTTTTCAACTGGTAGCAATTTCTCGTGAGGGTAAAGAATATCCATGGGTATCTGATTAAGTCCGGGCTTTCTCTTGATTGTATTCTTTGACTTCCTAGAAAATTTACCATTATGAGAAGATAATCATTTTGGAAAAATGTCTATTAATATTCTGTGGCTTGCTTTTTGTTTTTTCAGTTTGGGACGTGACAAAGACTCATTTTCACCCAACAGGCACTCAGCATGGATTTCAATTGCTCAAATATAGCCCTCTGGTGACATCTGAGGTTCGACACGGTATCTGAAATGAGTCCAGCAGGTATGACACAAGACCTAGAGGACAATTTGCTTTCCAAAGCTACAGACAAAGGCTTGAGGACCAAGACTATCACAAATGGCACTAGTCACCTGTGTTTAGGTAGATGAGATTGCCATACTCATGTGTTTTGAAAAGCTGCTGCTTGGCAACTGTCTCAAATCACTTGTCTGAATTTGTCTTAAGTTACAGGAAATCGTGGCTAATAACTTTTGAGTATTCAGGTCAGAGTTTTGATTTAATTTCCATTTTTCTAATAATAATAAATAGACTAAAGAAAGAAATCTCAGAAAATGTATCTTTGGTCTGACTGTGCTGGAATAAAGATCTTTTCAAAATTTCTTCAATTACACCTGGAATTTTCTTAAACATTTTGAAGGTATAGAGCTAAAATCCTCTCTTAGGGTGTTTCATCAGTGATTCATTAAATAATCCCATTTGCCTGAAGCAGTAACTACTACAGGAATAAAGTGATAATCTGTTGTTGCCTGATTTATGCTTCCTCCAAATCTAATGAATTTAAATACACTGTACTTGCTGTACAATACCACTATAACTTTAAGTAGCTGTCATTTAAATATGTTCATGTAGTATCTACAACTCAAATTACCATGTTCTGTTATATAAAAACTGGTCACTTAATGCAGGCAATTTGAAACAAAATGAAAAAAAATATTAAAGCATGTTGATTTTTGACACACTTGAAGGCACATGGAGAATGTACACATGTATGGATACCTGTAGCAAGTGTGTTTTCATACTTGCTACAGGTTTAAAAGTTGTGCACACATAGTGGTGAGTCTGAACTGTGGACAAAATTAACAAAGCGCAAACAGACAACTGCATTGTAACTTTAAGCAGAGAATACTGAGACGTGATTCTCAGGATTCTCAGAAATTTATTAAGATAAATTTTGACTCAGCTACTCAGTTTGCACTGAAGATTTTTCTTGCGCAGGAACTGAGATTTTTTTCAGCCATTACATTGCCTGTTCTCTCCTAGGGATCTATTTCAGAGGCTAGTTTGAAAATCCACAGTCCTTTTTCTTTCCTTTTTTGTCTTTCAAGGCCTAATTCCCTAGCAGAGAAAAATAATCCTGTTCCCCAGGTCCAGTGTTTGGTTTTGCTCTCTTGAGAAGTTCTGGGTCTACATATGGGAGAATTTCCAGTCTCCTCCTTTTACCTCTTACATGCACACACTGTAAGGAAGAAATGATTAATGATTGAGTGGCTACTCAATAGCCACTTTCAAAAGCAGAAACAAAGTATTTGTCCAGATGCTATAGGGGGCTGGGGGAGTGTAGAAAAGAGTAATCCCGTTGCAGCAGTGCGAATTAAGTGCAGGAGCAGTTAAAGTCATGCAGTCTGAAAGGAACACAGACCTCACTTAATAGGGCAAAAATGAGGGACAACAGAAATCTAAAACTTGTCATTATCTTACATTACCATTCATGCTGTTACAAATAAAGGAATGCTACAAAAAGTTCTGAAAAAGATGTGACATAGAGTGAATTATCATTTGGAACAGCAAGCAATGCAGTTATCCAAACCCTATGTTTCAAATAACAGCTAGAGTTGAGATAAATTACTGTGATGGTAGTAAATGAATGTAGTAGATATAGTAAATGAAACATCTGTACAGAACATGTACTGAGTATACATGTCAATAATCGGACAGGATCTCACAGAAGAATTCACGAAGAAAAGATTTCGACAGCAGTAAAGCGCACTTTTTTTTTTGCATCCAAACCTCTTGATGTTTCAGCTAATCAGAAAACTTGCCAAACATTCCTAAAACAAATACCTGGAAATTACAATACAGGAAAGGCTAGTGACTAAAATCCATCACAGATTTCACTACTTTTTAATTCCAAGTACAAGGAGATGCCCACCTCACCAACATACAAACCAAACGACTAACTGTAATAAAAGCACGAAAACAAGTCACCCTGCTATGCATCATGCTCCAAAGACTGAGGAAAAAAATAAAAAAAAAACAGTAACTGGTGATCTATCTGAGTCATCTGGCCCAATATTCCACTGGAAGATTTTCTATCGACTACAGTGATTAACAGCAAAATACGTTACACAGAATACAAATAAGCTAAGTGCAAATTTCTCTCTAAAGATGATTCTCTGGAGGATTCATAAACTCCAAGAAATTCTAACTAACTATCTAGCTAACTAATTACCTATCTATCTATCTATCCACCTGTCTACCTACTGACCTATTCTAATAGGAAATGTTCATCTCATGTTCATTTGGGCATGAGAGACAGACTACATATGGTCTTGGTGCTTCTGAAGTAATAGAATATGACTATACATAGGAAATGAGGTCAGCTGTTGGAAGGTAAAGATATCAGATCTAACATTTATATTGTTCTGGCACATTTGGTGGACTTTTTCAGTAACAGACATTTTGGTTAAAGTCCTTCACACAGGAAAAGTCAGTGAAATAGATGTTCCACTGTCCTGTCAGTGAAACAGACGGTGCATTAAAAGTGAGTGGATTTTGGAATCTAACACATTCAACCCTGAGAGGATCCTATAAAAGTATACTATTGTGTGGAAGGACAAGCTGCGCTAAAATGACTATGCTCAAATACAGGTAGTCCTCCTGACCTTCTCTGAAAGGTTGTTATATTTTGTTACAGGAAGTGAAAGACATCATCTCATAGTTAAAAAGAAGTTAGTTGCCATTGCATTACTAAAATGTTAAATTAGATGATTCTGTGTGATTCTGTGAGTAAATCTCAATGTCATTTAAAAAGCAGCAAAATGCCTGAATTTAAAGGTCAAATCCTAGTTCAAGCATACAGCAGCTACATAGGCATACACAGGAGTATTCTGCAGCATGATAAAGAAGAAATTATTCACACCAAATTACATAATTGCTTTTCTGCTTATGAAGCTTTTATTAAATGATCTCTCCAGTATTGTTCCAGGAGAACCTACATTGCTACCACTGCTTAAAGTCATACACCTAAGATCAGTCATTCACCTTTTCATAATACTGGCTTTGAGTTTTGTTTTTAGTTAATTTGTGTAGAGCTGTTGACGTGCTCTTAGAGCCAGTGTTACATTTCTGACCAAAAAAGTGAACTCTTCAAAGAGATATTTAATATTTAAGAGGTCTTTGTCAAACTTAGACAGACACAACAGAATCATGCATTTGAGAAGAACTTAAATGTAAAGAAAGCAGTCTATCATATAGCACACTCCTAGGTAATATTGTTTATCTGCTCCATGTTCCATTTTCAGTGAGTAAATGGTATTCAAAAGATTGGATAGATAAATGCTTTATTTATAAGATAACATTTTGGCTTTCAGCAGCTGCCTTCCTCATACTGTAGTCTGAAGATGGTGGAAACTGTAATGGTACAGCATAAATAAAATGTTTCTTAAACCCGAAGAAAACTTTGAATAGGATTTTTCTGCTAAAGAATGGTACATAGGTGATAGTATAACCTGTAGAAAATGAATTCACTACAGCTGAATTTCAGACACCAATCTTCTGCACAAAAGGGAGTGAAGGGAGAATTTTTAATATGTATTTTCATTGTATGCATAGAAAAACAGACAAAGAGAAGCCAAGACAAGACTATTAAAATTACACATAGAAAAACATGCATTACTTTCGCAGTTGTGTTTTGCTGAACGCCCTGGTTTAAACTAGTTCTAAACTGCCAGTAGCTAGTGCTTACTACCAGTATCAGTAGCTGTCTCAATCCAGCACAATTGCAGCTGTTTCTGTTTCTTTTAACTTTCACATTTATTGGTATGTGGGATTTATAGTACTTCCACTATATGTTTCCTTCAAATTATCATCTTCTTGGTCACCGGACTGCACATATCTGTGGCTCAGCTTGATATGGTCAATTGCAGGTGACATTTCCAGTCACGCAGGTTTAACCTAGTACTAATTAAAACATTGCACTAGGCTATTATCATTTTTCTTCATTGTAATGGATCTTACGTTATTTTTAAAGTTATGCCTCTTTCAAATAGAAATAAATTCCAATCTTACACTCGTAAGCAGAAAACTGCAGGATAAATTAGCAATCTTAGTGCCACTTAATGAAGTCCTTAGATTAATCTTTCCTCTTCAACCCCTATTATTGGATTCACCTTTATCTTTAAAGTTATCAGAATATGAAAGAAAAAAAACCCACAAAAATAATTGTTTGTGGTATAAGCTGCACATCAGTTTTAAAGACACCTAAAGCTAGCACCCATGCAGAAATAGCTTTTGCAACTCTAAGGCTCACTTCAAACCCTGATCAATCATTCATCACAGTGAAAGACACATGGTGTGGCTAGTATTTCTTACGAAATTGTGAGTCTTATTACGGACCAACATAGTCTTATACTAAGAATAACATGTTAAAGAGTAACTTTACTATGAAAAGTGACTATGCAGTGATTGTACATTCGGTATATTCTGATACACACCTAGGCGTATCAGATCAAGGTCATGCGTGTTTATTTTCTTGAGAATTACAGTTAATTGCTTATTGCCTCAACTACAACACAAAACCAACTGAGAGATAGTACAGGAACTTACTACATCTGGTACATCAGTCCCTTTACTGTGCTTACACAAAAACAGTGGATATATTCTTACATATGTCAGCGAGGGCACAATCTTGAGATAGTGGATCAAATCACCTTGACTTTATATCAGTATACTCAGACAAAAATCTTTCATCAGTGTTAGTCAAGATCTCATTATCTCCTAAAAACATTAATAACATGGAAGATGTGTGACAAATATATGTGGGTCAAGGATCTAGGTA
Source organism: Crypturellus undulatus (assembly GCA_013389825.1). NCBI lineage: Eukaryota > Metazoa > Chordata > Aves > Tinamiformes > Tinamidae > Crypturellus > Crypturellus undulatus. Next base: position 581,777 of record VWPW01020126.1, read on the forward strand.
GACTGTAAACTCAATATGTACCACACATTGAGTTTACAAAAGATAAGCGAGTATTCTTTTTTGTATTCTGAGCCACTGGAAATTCCCCAAGGAAAATGACCTTCAGCACCAACACATTATAGTATCTCTCCTAGCAAAAACGTGGTCTGATTTTGTACTTCCTGTACAGAAGGCAAAAAGAGATATCATGTGACATGGGACCCAGGGGTCTTTAGAGACGGATGCATTTCACCCCTAGAAAATTTATTTTTTGTTTAACCATGTTTGTATGTGTGAACGTTCTTGTAAGCATGTGCTTACAAAAGGTACGTGCTGGTAATGTCTGATTCACCAACTTGAAAATATGGCCAGCTTGGCCACAGTCACTAAAAAGTCAAAAAGGAAAAATACCACTGACAACCGCTACCGTGAATAATTATCGCAATGATGGAATTCACAGCAAAATTTCTGCATCAGCAGATTACAGCACCATTTGTTCAAACATCAGTATCTCAGTAAGACTTCAAATGTGACTGTTTCAAAGGCACTGTATCTTCAACTAGGCTACCAAAGACTAAGTGCATGAATTATATACCTCCTTGGCTCACAGAGCTTAAGAATTATTTACATTAAGCTAAGCCAGTTTGTTCACTGATAATTTGTACAACATGGATGGAAAAAAAGCTGACTGCAGATCACTATTTTGCAAGAAAATAACTGCAAATTTGTTTTTTTGCAGAATATCATGAAAAAATAGGGATTACCCATTAAAGCAGAAATCAGTATCTGAGCATTACTCTGTCATACAGTTCAGCATCAGCAGATACTGTCCAGAATCACAAGTATTACGTTCAGTGACTTTAGAAATCACTGATTTTTAATTGTGAGCTTTCTGCAGGGCGCGTTCAAGTTTAGCGTGTCTCCTCTCAGTGTGTCAAGATAGAAAAAATGGTAGGTAGCCCAGAGTATTTTTTAATGAAAGATAAAATTGTTTATAATTTCAATTCTTCTAAGAATGCAAAGAATTGATATTTACTATTTGTGCTGGTTCTAATCATTTCCAAATCTAAAAATTAGCAGTTAGGTTTGTAAATTTCCAGATCTTAGATATTTGTAATTAAATTAATTAGTTTTATTCACTGACCATAATGTTTTTGTTTTCTGGTGTAAAAATAAGTTTGCATTCATTCTGGTTGTCATGACAACACTGTGCCGTAGTTGCGATCCCACAGAACATGCTCAGAGCTTTTCGGCATTCCATAGTTTGAGTTTACTTGATAGAAAGCATCAGTATTTTGAATTCTTCAGGTTCTTAATTTGTTTGTGAAGATGCTATTCGCTATATGCTCCTAGGAATAAGTAGTCTAATGGAAAGAACATGATGAAAAATGAAGAAATGTGGCATATACCCCACAAGCAGCAATGTTCTGTTGTTAAATAGCTGAGTTCTAGAAATCCAGAGTAATTATTGCTCTATCTTCTAAACTAGTGGCAAAAGAAGCACACTCAATGTCATATTCATTTTAATCAGATTTGTTAGAAAAGTTAGACTTTAAACATAGTAATGATCATCTCCTTATTTGAAGCAGTCTGAAAGAGAACCTTACAGAGATATTAAGTGCTCATTAAAATAAGGAAAAAAAATCAGGAAGACCTGAACTGGCATAAAGCGTATAACTTAAAGATTTCATGCGATATAAAATTTAACAGAAAGTAGAAGGGCCGTTACCTTCAATGCATTTACTCTATATTCATAAGACCAGATTTAGATGCATAGGCTGGTATCAAGGAATTTTAGGTTCTAGAGCTAGAGATCTTGACACAACACAATGGTGTTAGAAGTTCTATATATGGTGATATTACATGGGAATTTTCAGTAGAAAAGTAGAGTCTGACACTCTCTTCTCAATTAGTTATGTAACTTGCTGTTTTTGAAAAGGAGAAGGATCTCCCCTTTTTTTTTTCCTAGACTTGTTTCTACTTGCGTCCACTGTTTTTTATGCTGTAGTTCAGAGATGAGATCAATGAACAAAGAAACAAAAAAACAAGAAACCTATATTCTGGACCATCATTAGCTTACAAGGATTTTTATCATTGTATTCAAATTCTTGAAGAGGATTTAATGTATTCATGGAGCATTCTCCCCTCTGCTGCTAAACTGTGCCATTCTGGGATACATTTCAGGCCTGTGGTCAGGGGTGTTGCCCAGGGGTCAGTCCTTGGTCCAGTCCTGTTCAATTTGTTCATCAATGACCTGGATGAAGGCACAGAGTGCTCCCTCAGCAGGTTTGCAGACTATATGAAGCTGGGAGGAGTAGCTGACACCCCAGAGGGCTGCACTGCCATCCAGAGGGACCTGGACAGACTGGACAACTGGGCACTGAAAAACCTCATGAAATTCAACAGGGCCAAGTGCATGGTCCTGCACCTGGGGAGAAATAACCCCAGACACTTTGTTGACTTGGAGAAGTTACTGGCACTGAGACAGTAATTTTTCAAGCAGTATAAGACAGTTAAGTATGGAAATTCAACTGAAATTCAATTGAATATATGTAGCTAATTGCCTAGGACCCTTGAAAACTAGGGTCTGTGTAAGTGAATTTTGTGCTCCCTGTGCAGTTCACTTTTCAGTCTTCTCCATCTGACAAAAAGAAAAGACAAGAGAAAAGAAAACTGAATGAAAAAAATAGAGTAGGAAAGGAAAAGATAAAAAAAAAGAAAAGGGAAAGGGTACAGGAAAAGAAAAAATAAGAAAAGGAAAAAACTTCCTATCAACATAATGGAGAGTTGCTGTGCCATCCTGTAATACTGCAAACTCTTTCTGTCTGTAAATAAAGCTCATTATGTCAACTGATAAGTTACTTTTGTGTTTATAAATTTATTCCATATTGGCCATGGTAATTATGTGCTGTATGCACAGGTTATCATATACCTTGTTTTTCAACAACATTAGTCTGAAGGGGAAGAAAAACCTTACAATCTATTGATTCTGGTCTGCTAAATAATTTTGGGGTTACCTAGAAGAACATAAAGAATTAATATGAAGTGGTGCAGACATATATGTAGTACCTGTTCGTAGTGAATATTTTATTGCCAGGATATGCTTCTTTAAAGATATAATTTTAGAAGAGTTGTTATTATGGTACAATATTGATGCATGAGCACTGTTTAGCTAGATGATTTTTTCATAGAACTATAACTGTAACCATTGGCTGAACATTTCATATATGAGTTAAAAGAACTACAACAAAATAACGTTTTAAGTATTTTTCTTTAACACTTTCTAAATCACTAAAATTTCAACAACTTAAAAACCATTTGTTGGCATGGATACATCAGCTTAATTAAAAATGGATTAAACTAATTAACCTAAAACATATTGTACTATAGAGTGTTTGATTTAGAATGCATTAGAAAAAGAAAATATTCTCATTACGATTTTGTCCCTTTTATCTATTGAAAAGTTTTACTTTCCATGAGAATTTGCTTGCTTGATATGTCCAAGCAATCTCCCAAAGGTAAGGATACTGTTGACAAGTGATGTTAAAGGTTTCTGTTTCAGCAAAGGTGGACTGTGTGCATTTTCTATGCTTCACCATAGTTTTGCTTTCTAAATGTCCATCTAAATGTTTTAATACCCCCACCATGCAAAATTCCATTTTATTTCCCAGCTGCAAATTTTCTTTTGCACTTGATGTGGTGACACACCAGGAATTGATTGGATTAGGTGGAAAATGAAGATATAAAGCAGCAAACTGATGCATGTTCTTATCACAATTTGTTAAATTAAAAAATAAATGAAGAAAATAGTAACTAATTAGCTAGATGTCTTCCCTGAAAAATGAGTCTTAAGAACTCACAGCATCTTTTCAACAGCCTTCTTCTCACCCTATAATCTGATGCATAGTGTTATATCATCTTTCACTTGTATTGGGGTCAATAAGCAGTTGTTTTTCATGTACAATTTCCTTTTCATTGAATGGATTAAGATAGTAGTTTCAGTTTCCAAAGGAAATATTAAAAATTTCACCCAGTGTCTGACATTTTATCAATGATTACATCAGCATTACTTCATGGATATGAATATATTATTTTGTGTAATTCTGCCTAGATTCTGAATTACTCACTAGCAACTTCACTAGAAAGGTCAAATCTTAATGCAATTTGCGACATGCATTTTATGAAAATAGACATTTACTGTACTGCCATGCTGGGACTCTCTGTTAGGGGAAAAGAATAATGGTTTGGTGGTCAGGGAGTCAAGGTCAAACTTGTGAGTTTTCTGGGTTTTTTTTAATTTTATTTTACAATAGAATATAAACTCAGAAATTACTTCCAGATTTTTTTCTTATATGAAACAACAGTGCTTTGTAACAGAAATCTTGTAATCCAAGAACAGCTACTTTCATTCAAATACAGAGCTTAGATAATGTCAAAATATCAGACCTACAGCATGTAGCATGACTACAAACTTAGAGTAAAATCCCAAATATCTCAATATTGCTTGAATACTTGGATTGCCCTCCTCAATTCTTCTTACGTTTCTTATTCCCAGTTGGGGGCTGAAGGAGATAGAAGACTGAAATCCTATTTAAAAATATAAATATTGCAGTGATCTCTTGGGTGGTTATAGATGCTTGTCCTGAAAAAAAAATAAGGTTTCATTTTTTGCGGGATGTGAAAGATCTGTTTTATTCCACAACTCAGTGTCAGCCTTGCCATTCAGCCCTTAACATGGCACATAGCGAATACTGCTATGCCTAGCAGGTGGCCTGAGGGTTCCCTGTCAGCATTTTGTCAGGCACTGCAGGAACACTAAAAGAATGCCAAACACTTTAATATTGCTTTGAGATTCTACTCTACTTAAAATATAAATATCAGTGACCTTTTAGGAGACTATAAAGAAAAAAAAAATCATTTGCATCTTTCAGTTTGGTTGGTGAAATAATATCCATGTTCAAAATAGTTTAAATCTAGTGGCTTATCTCTCTGCTAGAATGAGGCTTCTCACCATTAATATTTGTTGACCAGAATCTCAAACTAATACATCAGAGTTAAAGATAATGGTATACAAGAAGTGCAATGGCATTAGCATAAAATAAGCTTATAAATAATCAGAATGCCTCAGCTTTAAGGTGGTTCAGATCAGGCTTCCCGAAAGCAGAGGAGATATTTCATACTAATTCACTACTTACTTCCTTAAAAAAAAAAGAAAAGAAAAAAAAAACTATATACTTACAAGAGATTTGATCCTGCATTCTCAACTGAAATTTTGACTGTGAAAACTGGCCCACTGAGGAAAGTCTGAATGCCTCTGAGCCTCTGCTTTGAAAGGAAACCCCAAAAGATGAGACTAAGATCCAAATATTGATATTTAGAGTAAAATATCCCTGCTTATGAGACTTAAGACTATGACTATGCTTTTAACCTGACTGCAGAGTAGGACTAGATGGGAAAAAGCATGTAAGCATCTAAATGTAGATAGGACCTTACTAGGTTTCATGAGCATCTTAATCACCTGAATACCTACTTTCTACTTTGAGATGACATGTTCTATTTCATGCTAGCACATTTTTATAATATGGATTAAGCTTTTACATCTCTGAGATACTTCGGGTAGTTCTCTTCCAATCACCTTGTTAAAATGTCTGACTGGAGCATAAGATTCTTTATGTCCTAAACATATTCCCCAAACACAGCACAAACTGTCTTGGTGATAGAAAATCAAACATCAGTCCTAACTGTGAAAGAGAAACATTAGGGATTTCTTAACACTGTGTTCAGCATCTGTATCCCTAACAAGAGACTACATGTTTTAAAAATGCCACTGCACACATTTATGTCACTTATATCACTGTATATACTTAAGACTTTGTGCCTCAGGAAAAAAATGCCTTTTTTTAATTTGTTTTTATTTTGTGGGCCCGAAAAGTATCTGCTAAATAGTTAAATATCTATTACATTCAGCAAAATATACCTCATAGTTAACAGAGACTGAAATATCATGACCAAAATTTAATACTGTGTAATCAACTTCTTCTGGCTCTACTTTGATTCTGATTTTTGCCATGGCATAGTATCAACCTGATTTGGGTCAGATGTACATTTCACTCAGTTATTAGAATGATAAAATCAGTGCCTTAACAAACCATTTGAACAATCAGTTTGTGACAGATATCAGTGAAAACATAATAGAGAGGGAGGATAATACTTTCATTTTTCAAACTTTTAACAATCTTCTCAACACTAATTCGAAGCTTAGGTAAAACCAGTAAACATAGGTAGGAATACACTCTGATCCCACTGAAGAATCAAACTTCCAGTGTCCTCTGTGGCAGTATAATTCTTAGCTGCAGACAGGAAACAACACAACAAATTTAAAAATGTTTTATTAAACAGTAGATTCTGGTCAAAATCTGGATGTAATGCACATTGCTCTTTTTTGAGGTGAATGATTTGCAAAGACACCTCAAAAGAGAAGACAGTTTTGCCAGAAGCTCATTATCTGATGTCAAAGCAAATTTGATGTTTTGCATCTGTGGCTGACTGTTCAGGCTTTTGCTGCATTTTCTACTGCAGTGTTCCTCTTTAACAAAATGTCGCTGTGCAGGAGGAAGAGAAACCTATTCGGATTCTCTTTTTTAACTGCTCAGGCTCCCATTAGAACAACCTTAAAATTCAAGAGTGCATACTGATGAAGAGTCCTTTTTTTTTTTCTTTTTTTT